>VXCM01001242.1:615383-637659 GCA_014773175.1 Lucifuga dentata
CCCCCCCCCCCCCTTCTCACACACTCTTCACACACATACAAATAAAGAAACGGGCCCCCTCCAGTTTATTTTATTAGCACTTTGAAACCCAGGCCTTTTAAAGGGGAATGATGGGAAAAAATAATAGGAAGGGCCTTTAATTAGGAGAGTTATCAGAGCTCAAATAAAACAACGGGGTCAGGGTGAAGCGCTGGGTCAACTGGGAGTGTGTGGGCTTTGATATGAGGACTTTGTCATCTTTGGGTTTGACCCTCATATCTTCAGAATAGGGAAAGGCTCAGGGTAACACTCGTGAAGTGTGTCGTTAAGGCGATGAGCACACTTTTGCACTGCAAACAATCCTCTATTAGAAACACGTTTTTCAGACTTGTTTCTAGCTAAAAAATATAAACTTTACTAAGACAAATCAAGACTGATTATTAGGACATGTGTGATCATGATGTGAAACTTGCAAACATTAGATCACTTGGATAACAATAAGATTGAATCATCTTAAAATGAGATCTTGACCATTCTTTTCTGAATGTAGCTGTGTGTGTTTGTAGTGGCAGCAACAATGCATTTATCACTTACAAAGTTCTAAACTGGCTTTACTGCTGTGTGAACTTTGTCTCTGGTGAACTTGGTTTATATTGTGTGACCTGTGTTTATTTCATGTTTTTTCTAGGAGGATACATACAGTGTATGTGTGGTTACACCTGTGTGTATCTTTGTGTTTGTTCAGTGTCAGGTGTGCCACCTTTTTGCTTTGTAGTCAGCCCATCTCTGGATTGTGACATGGAAACCCCACTAATTTTCTTTATCCAACACTTTAGGCTTCTCATAGGTTCCCACTCACACACACCTTCAGCGTCAGACCCCCCTCCCATCTCTTCCACTTCCCCTTCCTGTCTTCCTCCTCCAGAATGGCCGCTCCCTTCGGCTTTCTCACTGTTTACCAAACACACCAACAGGCCTCCTCCCACCTCCCTCACCCCTCCTCCCTCTCCTGTCTCTCACTCCTGCACATGGATGTCTTTGTTTGTGCCCATCTGACTAGAAAATGGTTCCCAACTATGGCGGGGCTGCAGTGTGAGACAGGAGGCTTTAAGTGCTGCTCGCCAGGGGAGAAACAGAAACTCTGGATGCTGCTGAACATTGCTGATGCTTTTGTCTTCTCTGAGGATGTGAAGTGGTGTGAGAGTGGGAAGAAGTATAAGGAAGAAGAGGGGAAACCCAAAGCTTGGGTGCACACCATACAGTAATCTTAATAGGATATTATCAGATTTATTACTGTCCTCAAGTTACAGTACTTTAGTAAATGTACTTACCATATATACTTGAGTATAAGCCTATCATGTGTATAAACCGACCCCCTAATTTTGACCTGCAAATTCTGTTTTTTAAAGAAACCTGTATATAAGCTGACCCTCTGATGTTGTTCCATCAATTTATTTGTTTAGCAAANTTTTAAAGAAACCTGTATATAAGCTGACCCTCTGATGTTGTTCCATCAATTTATTTGTTTAGCAAAATCACTTGTTTTTCTGGGTATTGTCATAGTATTCCTGTGATTTTCTGAAAATAATCCATATTTCAGTACCGGTAAACATGATATTTATGTCAGCAGCTGATTACCCTAACTGAGATTAGCAGACATTAACTTTTCTGGACTCCTCTTCCTTGTCTGAATCGCCAAACAGTTCATTCCAGTCCTGCTCTGTGTAATGTTGTATTTTATCTCAAGCTTCTTGCTAATAAAGCACAAAACATGATGTTGAACGAAACTACCAAATAATATTACTGTACCAGTATATAAAACACTTTTATAAGGCCATCTCTGATTGGCCCATTCTTTTGTCTTTGACCAATCACAACAGCGCTTACTGGCCGACGCAAAATGTGCTGGATAAGATGTTTTGTTAGGAAATATCTAATTCTAAGGTATGATTTAAGCTATTTTCCATGGGTAGTGATATTTCTGCACGTGGAAATTTCATTCTCTGGGATCAAATTTGAATTTCACATGTATAAGCTGACCCCTGATTTGCTTTGTGAAATTTGGTAGTAAAAAACTTGGCTTATACTCGAGTATATATCGTAGTTACTTTTACCTCCGATATTCATGCTTTCAAAGGAACTCACCCCCACAAAACCTGATGTGAACATTCTAGCCCTCAACAGATGTGAAAACACACAAGAAATTCCAAAAGATTTAGATGAAAAAACAAACAATAGGATAGGATTGCCAGAGCCACAGATTTCTCAGAATTCAATGTGCGAATCATTCTGAATGGTCAAAAACAATGTTTAGCAAACGGGGATTAAATCTTGATCTCTAAACCTTTGCATCAGTCACAGTCAGTGCTAAAGAGGCCTGTGGAGGGAGAAACTGACAGATGTGTGAGACAGATGTGTGAGTCTGTGTATATATAACAGAGAGAGAGAGAGAGAGAGAGAGAGAGAGAGAGAGAGAGAGAGAGAGCTTGCTGCTGGGTGAGATGTAGGTATTATAAGTGGCTTGCTCCAGGATGACCAAGTAGGTCAAGAGAATCAAGGCGGGGGTGAAGGGGCTCACAAAGCTGTAAAGGGAAGGTCAAGCATGAAATCCCTCCCTCCTTGCCACTGTGACCCCCCAGGGAGGAGCTCAGGACAAGTGATGAGTATGTACTGTATGTGTGTGTGTATGTGTGTACTGGACTGGCGTGCAGGGGTGGGTATACTATGTGGCAGTGATGCCAGTCAAAGTACCAGTACCTTGAAATATGTTTAGTTACACACACACATGCACGCACGCACGCATGCACACACACACACATCCCCAAGTCACATATGCATTAACTTGGTGAACTTTGGTTGCTGTTTCATTGCTGCAAATGAACATGTCAGTCTGTTTATCTTCCAGTTTAGAATTAGCCAATTACTTTCAGTCCTTGTGACTGTAATTCCTCTGTTGTCCTGTAGAGGGCACAGACAGTCATGCTACAACCATAAAGTGGCGTCGCCAGCCGCGTCTTTTCACTTTTCACTACTCTACACCCACAGTAGTTTCACCTTGAGGCCATAAAGCACAAGAGACTCACACTGATCTTTTACCTGACCGACCAGTAGGAGTCACTAGTGGGGCGACAAAGATGCTTCCATCTAGAAGTCTTCATAGGTCCAAAATTTTGGTAAAACCTACTCAAACTTGCCTTGCATAAATAAAAAAAAAAAAAAAAAAAANAAAAAAAAAAAAAAAAAAAGAGATCTGACACAAAAGGGACCCAAAGACAATTATAGCCAGTACATACAATGCAATATACGTGCATACATACATACATACAATGCTAATTGTATGTATGTTAATGTTGTAACTGTGTGTGGTGCTAATTAATAAAATTAAATTTAAAAAAAAAAGAGTACTTTAAATTAAATGTGCAAATAATGTAAAAATCACCATATATATTTGTGAATCAGCAGTAAAATATAATTGGTTCCATTAAGAGATTCAGGAATGTGTTAAGAGACATCTTGGTTTGGATGAGTGATAAATTAAACTATTTCAAGGTTTTATTAATGGGTGAATGAGAATGTACGAAGCTGCAGGCAGGGTGTGAATGATGGTGCAAAGCGCGCATCTGGCAGGCTAATGCTGTTAGCGCAGTAGCTAATGTTGCTAGCTAGCTTTCCAGATTGACTACGATCTCAACCATAGTCATCGTGCTGATTTGTTCGGCTTGAAGTGGAGAAATAAGCTTTAAACATACAAAACACCTTTCATTACATTTAGCTGCGATGCACTTTTACATTTACCTTTGTATGCATTCATTTATTGACACATTAAAGAATATATTGACTCTGCATATTCAGACAGAGATGCACTTTACATAGAAACAACCATCAAACACCAGCCTTGATAACTAACGTAACCAAAGCAGCATGCATGCTTCATGAATATTGAATGAGAAAAATGTTGTATAGGATAGTGGCAGAAATCAAACTTTATACAGGTGTATCTATGTGAGTGAGTGTGTGTGTGTGTGTGTATGTGTGTGTGTGTGTGTGTGTGTGTGATTATGCTNTCTATGTGAGTGAGTGTGTGTGTGTGTGTGTATGTGTGTGTGTGTGTGTGTGTGTGTGATTATGCTTGTGCATTAAAGTATAGTATAGTGTCACAAAAATGTCTGCAAGTTCTCTGTATGTTTCATCTTTTACCAGCCAAATTATGTTTGCATATTTGCTTGTTTCCTCATGGATATATGAAACTGTTTTCAATTTTTATTGTCAATATCAAAATGTGGATTACATTTTCTGTTTCTACTTTGTTTTGTGGCCCTGACTGTTGTAAATCTGTTACAACTCAATTAAAAGTGATCATTGGATCTGCCTGCGCATTGTCTTTGTGCATATGTGTGCAGGTTTAGAATGTGCCTGAATGTGTGTGTGTGTGTGTGTGTGTGTGTGTGTGCGTGTGCCCTGCAGTCTACTCACCCTGTCACACCCTGTCAGCTTCATGTCACTGCTGCACAGTGGCTGATGTTCTCGCTCTTACTTCACCTCAGCACCCAGCAACATCGACACACCCACCGCCACCGGCTCTCCGGTGTTCTGTTAACGGCCACAACTCTTTTCTCTGNAACATCGACACACCCACCGCCACCGGCTCTCCGGTGTTCTGTTAACGGCCACAACTCTTTTCTCTGTCAGGTTTATTTCAGATTTGGTGTCAATAACACACTTTTGCCTGGAAGTTGTTGTTACTGGCTAAACATGATCTACTTCAGTGTCAAAATGTGTGGAGAAAACAGCTATTACATATAAACTCAAACTTTCATTCCTGAATCGCTTAATTGTTTAATGTCTGCATTTGTTGTTTCCTTAGATAACTGGTCAAATAGAAACCATGGGATGCCACGTTAGATAAATTTTCAGCAATTTAAAGGACCATACTGGTAATTTTGCATGTTTAGCCCAATACTTGGCTGGGACTATGGGCGCAAATTAGCTGTTTAGCTAACCCTGGTATATTTACATTGCCAATATTTTATTGTAATATTGATTAATGTGCATGTCCCAAATAAATAAAATAAAATAAAATAAAATAAAATAAAATAAAATAAAATAAAATAAAATAAAATAAAATAAAATAAATACAAGCACACGTTACATTATTGCCAGCCATTTTCCAAAATATACTACTGGAGCGGTAAATATTCCTACCTTCAAAGACCGCCACTGGTTTCAGTTCATTCTTCTATGCCAGTAAAATCAAATCAGAGACTTGAAATGTGCTTAAGATGGATAATCCTTCACAGTTTTCAAGGCATCTATTAAATTTTTTGTCGAAGTAATGTAATTTTTACCGTTTCAACCCAGATTTAACACGGAGCTACAGAGAAGAAAACGTATGTCTCTGCCAGGGATTATCGTCCATGGAGAAGACTGCTTTTACCGAGACATTAAGACAGCCATACCTTCTGCAATAGTACGTAGGTGTTATCAGGAGAAACGTGGAATTTTAAGTTGGGTGTATCACCTGAACATTTGATTTAGAAAGATTAGGGGATTTGGCAAAATAACAGGAAAACTAAATTATGATTACATGTTTTGGAAAATGGTTGTCAGTGATGTCATGTGTATGCAGGTAGTATTTATTGGGCTCAAGCACACAAAGTCATCAGTGTGGTCCTTTAAAATATTAAAGACAACCATCAGATTTGGGAGACTGGTGCTTGCACAGTCACGTACTGAGAGCCCAAACACGTTACACTATTCTGCATAATTTTTGGAAGGACCTGATCAATGTCCTGAAGTTTTCCTTCCAGCGGACATCAGCAAAATTCTTTAAGAATTACTCTCTCTCCCACCAGTCTTTGCTACGAACCAAAACGTGAGGTCCAGGATCTATTATGAGAAGACAAGATTAATTACTGAATTCAGAGACTGAAAGATGTTAGCCTGTAAGTTTACATGCTCACTATACTCTGATTATTTGTCTGTACACCAGTTAAGGCAATAATGTATGATTATACTGGACAACTGATGACTGACGACTGATGACTGATGCTGTGGGAATCTTATTTTCAAGAAGAAAAAAATTTGTAGCCCTGTTTTAAGACATTAATTACAAAAATGACATAAATTAAAACAGAAATAATCTAGTTTCAACCACCTTTAACTTGAAGTTTAATTGCTCATAACCTAAACAGGCTCAAATATTTGCATTCTGTATTAGTTTTTTGCAGTGGCTATATTTTTTTATGCTAGTTTATGTCTTTTTTGTTTACTTGCAGATTTTTTTCCTTAACACAAAAAATAAAGCAATTTCTCAGGATTAAAACGGAATGAATCAGGACTAAAAGTTTGGTACACAAAGAAACAAATTAGTCTAGTATACGGCTGAAAGAAAGTAGCCTACTCTCTACATCTGATTCCCTAAGTCACTAATTAACCGCAGAAGAGTTAATTTCTCTTAATTGCTAAACTAGCCAATCCCTGCTGTTGTTCTTCACAGTGATTCATCATCATCATCACAAAGACAGACGTTACATAAGAGCAGTGAGATTGATTTCTCCTGTGAGGAAAGGTGTTGCACTGCTTTAGGCCTAAATAATGAATGATCAGTCAGGCACTGTGTGGCCTGTGAGTGTGTGTGTGTGTGTGTGTGTGTGTGTGTGTCAGCTTTTAAGTGATGACTCAGAGGTTTCCTTTAACACACTGTTGAGGACAATAATGCAGTGTGGAGAGTTGATAATATGTTGAAAAATGAACTTTGGAAAGTGAAAGTTGTGAACTTTAAATGAGCATACAGGCAAGTTTGCATGTTTGAACACATTACAACATGTTACATTACTGCCAGCAGCATCCAAAATATACCGGCGTGGTAAATTTTTGAATTGTTTCTCCTACCTTCCAGGCAGCCATTGGTTTAATTTCATTCCAGTACACTATTGAAATCAACGTGTTTGAAATAAATAATCCATTACAGTGTCCTTATTTATTTATTTTGACAGTTCTTTAATTTAACTGATCCAACATGGAGCTGCACTGAAGAAAATGTATGTCTCCGCCAGAGAATATAGTCCCAGTAGAAGACTGCTTTTATTGAAAAACTAAAATGATGTGCCTTCTACAGTTGTGTGCAAGTGTTAGCAGGAAAAACACTGAGTTTTAAGCAACATTCGATTTTTAAAGTTTAGGGATTTGGCAAAATAACAATAAATAAATAAAAACATGGTATTGATATTTTATACATATATGTACTTATATCCTTTTTTTTTAATCATTTCCAGTTTAACTTTGTATTTTTATTTGTATATTTTGTACTTTAACTTTGTATATTTTATCCTTAGTTTTGATATTCTATCCTTTATCCCTATTTTCATCCTATTTTTTACGCTTAAATTTGTATATTTTTTTTATCTGTATATTTTGTATATTTTAACTTTGTATATTTTATCCTTAGCTTTATATACTTTTATCCTTTATCCTTATTTTATCCTACTTTTATCTTTAGCTTTGTATATTTTTGCACAGTGGACCAAGTCACAACAGAAAACATTTAAGTCATTAACACAATGTGTGTGATATGTATGTGACAAACAAAGAACCTTGAACCTTGAACCTTGGAAAATAGCTGTCAGCAACGTAATGTGTATGTAAAGTGTATGCTAGTCATATTTATTGGGCTCAAACATGCCAAATCACCAGTATGGTCCTTTAAAACACAATGTAAGGACAGTTTGATGTTTCTGGAGTCTTGTCGATGCAGGAAATAGGACTGTATGCAGATTACACGTCTGCACTCACGTGGAGCCAAAACACACTGGTCACATTTCCAGTAACACAGAGAAATAGAAATGAAACAGTCGGACAGCTCAGTGTGCACACAGTCAGAGTGAAAGTGTGTATGTGTGTGTTAGTGAGAGGGAGGCGGGCCTGTTGGCAGAGCGGGTCAGCGGGCAGAAAGACGGTGGGTCGACCTGGGAGCCGCNGGCGGGCCTGTTGGCAGAGCGGGTCAGCGGGCAGAAAGACGGTGGGTCGACCTGGGAGCCGCAGCCCCTCCTGGAGGTCAGGGCAGAGAGGATGAAACCTGTCATTAGGGAGGTGAGGGGAAGAAAGCTCTCGGTGGAGGGGGGGGTGTTTTAGAGAGAAGGGAGAGGGGCTTTTATATAGTTGTTTTCCTCTCTTTTGTTGACAGCTCATCCAGAACCAGGTTCCTATGGTCTTCTGAAACCTCAATGGATTAATCAAGTGTTTTTGTGTGTGTGTGTGTGTGTGTGTGTGTGTGTGTGTGTGTGTGTCCGCCAAACTGTACACTATTCCACATCCTGTTTGCTTTAAGCATTACTGCATGTAGTTTTTGTAAAAAGTGCTATGTCAATGTTCTGTTACTGTATTCATGTATTTTTTTATGCAGATTCTGCACGTGTGTTTGATATATTTGCATACGTGCCTATGTGTGTTTGTAAGCGTGAATGCTTGTGTGTGTGTTTGCAGTATGGGGTTCCTCAGCTTCATGGTCCTGCAGTGTGTGTGTGTGTGTGTGTGTGTGTGTGTGCAGGTTGAATAGGTTGACATGTAGGCCAGGGGGCTCAGTGCAGAGTCAGGACCTTTCACTCGTCCGAGTGTTTTAAGAGGACGGGTCACACACACAGATAATGGACAGCCGGACAGAAAAGACCAAAGCTTTTCTCTTTACTGGAGGTGTGGAATGAGTCTTTGACGGCATCTTTGACATCCTGTCACTTCACTGTCACAGCATGATTTACATGATAACTTAAGCTTGTGAACCCATTCCATTCTGGATTTCTGTGTATTTTTGCTGTACAAAATAAGCAAGCAGGTTAGCTCAAAGTGCTTATTTTCAATCTGAATATTAAAAACTGATTGATACAGATTTTCAACTAATTTCAAAATATTAAACATAAAAAAGTTGATTTTTCAAAAGAAAGGAGCCATTTTGTGGGGTCCAAAAGTTTGAGACCACATTGAAAATCTGTGATGTTTTCCATGTAAATCTGGAAATAATCAGAAAGTCTGACGTCACAAGAAGCTCTTTGAACATTGTCAAATCATGCTGGATAACTTGGCTCATCAGGTTTTGCATAAACTTGTGGAGTCTATGCCAGCTGGAGTGATGCTGTCATTAAAGCAAAGTATATCAGATACTAAGATATTCTGAAATTGATGTACATTTTTCAAAGATTCAACTTTTAATTCAAATTGTTAAGATGATATTATCATGTGTAATGAAGAATCTTGTATTTAAAAAAAAAAAAAAGTACAAAATAGAAGCATTTTCACAGTGGTCTCAGACTTTTGGACCCAACTGTATCTTGGTAAGAATACATTTGGGAAAAAGAAAAATGAAGTTTGAATAAGGCAAAATAAAGGGTAAATTAACAAAAAGTCAAATTTCAATCCCTCCATCTGTTCAGAATCCTGAAAAAAAAAATCTGCATGTTTCTTATATTTTCCCACTTTGCCTGACATCAAACCTAAAAATATTTATTTATTATTATTATTTTTTTAACCAAATGAAAAATCATCCTGTAGCCTGTTACGTCCTAATGATGTATACTTTACTTTATATGCCAAAGCTGTTCCCACAGCCACAACACCTAATAAACTGATAAACTGGACCAATTACTGACTCCATTAGAAGGCTTTCATCCAATCCCAAAGCACTGATGATTTTAGAGGGCCAATAAAACTGCTGGGTTGCGACCTTAACGTTAAGGGACCTTAACAAGGAGAACGAGCGGGACAAGCCGGGGTCAACAACATCTCACACTTGTCACACACCTCAGCGTGAAAGTGTGTTTACATCTCATTCTCTAAATGCTAGAAAACAGGTAAATTGATTTGTGACATAGTTCATTAATTGTTAAAATTAATGAAATAAATTAACGATAATAATAAAAACTAAGATGGATTTACCATTGCAGAAATAATGGAAGTAAGAATGTACAAGAGTTCGTCAATTCATTTTATTTTCTTTTTTATGGATTTTGATGACTTTGATTTGTTAATTTTGAGGTTTTTGATTAAATTTAGTTTTTTTACTCTTTTACTTTAAATCTTCAAATTTTCACTAAACAAACCTGTACTTTCAAGTATGCTTTGTAAAACACACAGAAATTTTGAATCAAAATGAGAAATTAGGGATTTTATTCATCAATTTAAGTCAAAGTTTCTAAGAAAAAGTGTCATTAATATAATCAAAATCCTGCATATATATCTTTAAGAAATCTTTAAGAAAACATGAAAAACTCTATTCTACTACTAAACAACAATGTAAATGTATTTAGCCATTGAGTTTGAATGTGAAAACCATTGTGATTAATTGCAGGTAGAGTTGTGTATTGGTATATTAGTGAGGTGAAGGAATTAGCAACAGGCCTCATTAGTGAGAAGCCTAAAAGTGTTACAATTTGCATTTGAGGGGAAAATGGAGGAAAGAAGGAGGAGGAGGAGGAGGAGGAGGAGGAAGGCCTAATCACTTTCCCTACAGACTTCACAGGAGGGAGGGAGGTAAAGATCACAGCTCCACCAGCACATCGCAGCCGTCCTCCTCTCCTCCCTCCTCTCCTCCTGTCGCTCTCCTCAGCCTTTTGATGGAGGAGCCGGGGTTCTCCCTCTGCCCACTGGGCTATTGAAGGAGTGACGGATGGCTTCATAAGGAGATGAGATCCATCTCTCATTCACCAACTCTTTCACTCACTCCTTCATTTTCTGTCTCTTCATCTCCTTTCAGTTTCTCTGACTCTCGCTATTTGATTATTTCCCTTCTTTTTTTGGTCTTTTTTTCTATCTTCTCTTTCTTTCCTTCCTTCTGTCCTCTTTTTCCTCCTTCTCTTACTTTGCTTCTTTCTCTCTTTCTTTCTTCTTTCATATACTTTACTTAAAAGTATGGAAAGGAAGTATCCTTCATTTCTACTGCTTCTTGCTTTCCCTCTACCCATCGTTTTTCTTCGTCCTTTCTTTTTTCCTCCATTCGTTAATTTGTTCCTTGCTTCCTTCAAAGCAAGAAAGAAAGGAATTCTGTTCACATGCCCATGTCCCTTCCTTTTCTTTCTTTCTTTCTTTCTTTCTTTGTGGATGAAGACATGTTTCTCTCTCTCCTCTGTCTTGTTCCCTCTCTCTTTCTGCCTAAGGGTGGGGACAGATGTGGAGGCCTTCCTTTCCCAGCATTCCCTGGGGAGAATAGGGACAGGTCTTAACACCCTGTTGGAGCAGGGTGGGGGTGAGGGTGGGTGGGTGCAGGCCTGGCGGTTTGTTGTCTGTATTGGGAGTCAAGTGATGCATAAGTAATGCTTTGTTTGGGCTGATCTGAGGGAAGGAATTTACTGAATTTGCCTGTAATTGGGTTATTTTCCTTTGAAAGCTTATGAAACAAAGATTAAGGAGGTTAAAAGGCCCACTGCATTATGGGAACCACTATTAAAAAAAAAAAAAATCTGTNAAAAAAAAAAAAAATCTGTACAATCAACCACAGCATTCACTTTCAGAATACTAAATCTTTGTCGTCGGAAAACTGCAACAAACCTTTGCTGATCATGAATTATGACATAAATTCCTGTAAACACATTCATTTTAGCCCCAGTTTCTGTTCAGAAAAAAAAAAAAAAAAANAAAAAAAAAAAAAAAAAAATCAGATATAGTTTTCCTGAGTCAGCCGGCTTCTTGTGTAGCATTTTGACTGAACAAACGTGCTTAATGGAAACTAAGATAGATTTCAGCTCAGTGTTTTTAGTTGAGGTCAGGCAGAATTGTGGGGAAGCATTGTGGAGTTATGCTGCGTTTGTTGTACCTCTGAACTGAGAAGCCATAACTTGGAATTAGGTTATTTACGACCACCGCACATTAGAGCTAAACAAAGAGGGCGATAACGTAGAAGCGTCCATGAAAACTTTTGTTTTGTTTGCTCTGTTGGCCCAAAAGAAGCTATGTTTTAACATTTATGAGCTGTTTACCTTTTCAAAACAGCTGCCAATATGTTTAACATGTTACTGTGTCTATATGTTTATTGATTTAAACAAAATGCTTCTAAATGTTCGTGACTGATGATGGTGTAAGCAGCATCAGTCACGTTGAAATGATGTCACCACTGAACTCGGGGTTGAGAAACTTCGCCCGACTTTCAAGTAGGAATTCCGAGTTGAGGGAGCATTTTCTCTGACTTTTCCCAGTCGGAGGTCACAAATTCTGAGCTCTGAGTTTGATTTAAACACAGCATTATTTGGAAATAGAGCGGGAGGTGTAATCTTATAAGTAATCATTGGAGAAATTCTGAGAGGCATGTTGACGTTAGTGTTATTGCTGTCACACAAACCCTGTGTATTTCTGGATATCCAAACCCGCTCAGTACCTTTACATGCATGTTAAAACTTCAATTTTACTCGGATTAAAGGACTATACCATCCATTGTGCATGTTTGAGCCTAATTTATTCAATTTACGTATACGTAACATTACTGACAACCATTTCCCAAAGCATACTAGTGGAATGGTGAGTTAAAAAAAACCTACCTACTTTCCAGACTGCCACTGGTTTCAGTTCATTCTGGTACACTATTAAAATCAACTTGTTGATACTTAAAACGTTCTTGGNTTTTTTTTTTTTTTTTTTTTTTGAAGTTTTGGAATTTTAGCATTTAAGTGCAATAAAAACCACAGAGTGAATGTGTGACTCCACTGGGGAATATACGTAGTCCAAAAGAAGACCTGAGTTTATCAAAAAATTTAAACGACCATGACTTCATAAGGCTGCATAACTATTAGCAGGAGAAACATCAGTTTTTAAGGTGGGTGTATCACTTGAATATTTGATTTTGAAAGATTAAGAGATTTTGCAAAACATCAGGACAACTGAGATACGGTTTTATCCTTTGGGAAATGATTGTTAGTAACATAACATGTATGAAAATTGAATATATTAGGCTCAAACAAGCAAAATGGGTGGTATGATCCTTTAAGGCAATAAATCAAAATTGTTTTCTTCAAACATCATGTATACACCATATTTAGATTGAAGTTGTTATAATTTGGAGTAAACTTGCTCATATTTAAAGACCTGGATCATACAAATCAATTTTAATCCATCTCCAATTTTGCAATGCGTAGTGTATCCTATCATTTCACCCGTGTATATGTCTTACTCACAGAGAAAATGTAAACGTGTTGAGGGTTGAGCTCTAACCAGCCTGATGGTCATTTGCGTCTTCCTCCTCAGGATAGTGGAGTGACAGAACACTGTGGACTCACTGCGAGGAGCCACTCAGGCCCCACGGCCTCTGCAGCACAGGCGTGAAAATCGGCTACATTTAATCAGCCACGGTGGAGGGTTTAAAGAAAAGGATCAAGAGAGCTTTGTCTTATTGGATTGGCTACAGTTTAGGGGTCTTGCACACTGAGTTATAACTAGTTAAAGCCACATCGCTCGCTAACAGGCTAATTCAGACCACATGGCACTTCCTTCAGGTTTTCCCACTCTTTGCCCCACATTTAGTTACCATAAGTGTGTCAGCCTTTTCTTTCTGGTTTTTTTTTTTTTTTTAATTTTTTTGATATCAGCTTGAGTTTGTACAGGTAGATCCAAAGATGATTCTGATTGATTCATCAATCAATCATTTGATCAGCATTGGAAAAAAGGAGAGAAGTAAGGAATAAGTCAGCTTTTGTGTGTTGGAAGTACATCAAGTGAGTCACACATACTGTGGTCCAATTCTTTCAGCCTGTCTGTACATTAGAATTTCAAGCTTATGGCCATGGCAATTCTTACCAATACAGTAAGGCCATACAAGACGGAGGCCACATTCAGAAAAGGGCCAGTGCAGTCAAACAAAGCAGTAAATCAAGTGGCTTGACACATGCTCACCAGACAGTTTGTCGTTTGTCACAGTGCCTGAATGGAACTAAAAGCAAAGTTGTAGACGCATTGTGCTGATCGGCATTGCTCAGATACTGCACAAGAGGCCTTTTCAGACAGCTGTAACACTGATTACATTGTGTGAAGGCCAATCAAAGGGGAAAATGACGAGAGCAGTCATGCCGGACACACACAATGCACAAATGGCAGCGGTCAGATGGTGGAGGAGAGAGGTGGTGCTCTGAGGTTTTTAAAGACGCACTTTGAGATACTGGGTGAGATGTATGGGAAGCAGCGGATAGCCATATGATGCACATACGCATCTCTGAGATCTCTGAGTGGCCACAAATCACTGCTGATTAGGCAGGAATAATGGCTCGGATTGAAAAAAGTCTTTCTTGTGACGGTGATGAATTGTGTCTTTCATTTATTTTTTCTTTGCCAAGAACATCATGTAACTCCAGTAAAGATATGTAGCATTTTTTAAATTATACCCATCACCTGAAAATTTATTTCACACCATCTTTATCAGAACCATCCGGAGGAATATAATGATAAAATGAAATGCATTAAAATCTGGACCATTAATTAAAATACAATGAAAACTTTGAAATTTACCAATTCAATATACTTTATTTCCACAAAAAAGAAAGTTTCATCCATTATGCTCGATCATCAGTTTGTCATTGTTATGTCTCAGTAATTTGGGAATGTGGTTTGTAAGGAGATTTGGGTCAGATTTGCATGCTTTTGACATGTTTCCAAACAAAAAAATAAAAAATGTATTTACAGAGACACAAAACACACATACATGCTGACACCAAACATCAGGGCTAATGACAGAAACACATGCTAATGTCGTCTGTCTCCCCTTTTTTCTTTCTTTTGATGATGACAGTGATGATGATGGTAATAGTAATGTGTGTGTGTTTGTGTGTGTTAGAGAGATACCCACACACACATTAACTACATATTCTTGCAAGTTGTTACCTACATATCAGGAATCATGTGCCTCACAGCAACCAAAGAGGGGGTGCCAAACAGGATTGTGTGTGTGTGTGTGTGTGTGTGTGTGTGTGTGTGTGTGTGTGTGTGTGCCCATTCATGTGTGGGAGGTTTGCTAGAACAGGGGATTTTTTGTGTTGGGAAGAGAGAAGCTTGGGCACTTCATCTTCTCTTCTGTGCACTGCCAAAAAGGGCAGAGGTCAAAAGTCAGGGCGATTGGAGAATTCCGCGCTGCATGCCGACAGATCAGGTTTCAGGGGTGGGGGAGGGTCGTGGATTGCCCTAGAGGGATAGGTGCCTGCGTGTATGTGTTCATATGTGCATGGGTGTGTGTATATATGCATGTGTCCTGAACGTCTGGGTGTGTGTGTGTGCGCATATATGTGTTTATGTGTGAGCTTGTTCGGGCAGCCTTTTTTTTTAAACATCTTGCAGCTTTACTCCTCCAAGCATTTGGAACTTTCTCTTGATGTTTACAGCTTTGTGGCAGTCGTTTGAGGGAGACCATCATAAGACAAAACCTTAAACTTCCTGACCTCAGTGTCACATTGTCTGCAGTTTATGACTTCTATTCCAAAAAAAAAAAAAAAANAAAAAAAAAAAAAAAAAGCTTTATATTCATTTTGGGCAGTTGATCAATCAAGCACCCTAAAATGTGACAAATGTTATTGAAAGCAAATTCCTGTAAAGTTCCTTGTAATGTGGTAAATTCTGAATGGAAACTACTGAGCTGTTTGGCCTTTCACACCCTAAATCCTTGGAGACAATTGGCATGTTTTCATTCATGTTAAATTTTGATTATTCGCTGATTAAGGCAATACATTTATTGATTTTGACATGTAATGTAAACACCATAATCATTGAAATAGGCAGAGCATGTGACTGTAAATTGATTTATGCCAGCATGTTGATGATCCGTTGGTTTATAATAGGAGTAAGCCGCCTCCACATGCATTTCCTCACTTGGCGGACTCTCCTTCACGCTCAAATTCAGCAACACCTCATGTATATTTGACGACAGAATTCTGTTTATTCTATGCATGTGTCTTACTCATATGTCTTTGTCTTAATCATTACACTACAGGACAGACATTTGAAGCCACCCCCAGATTAAAAAATAAAAAAAAAATAAAAAAATAAAAAAATCAATACACTGTTTGTTTTACAATTTATTGCACAGGAAATGACAAAAATATATAATATAAATATAACTAATTAGTTTTCAAGAAACAATTGTCAGCAAGAGCACATTATATAGCCACTATGGCTTAAGAAATAATTTTTAATGAAGGCGTCAGTTTGTATCAGGTGCAGCACTCCAGCTGTGTTCCAGTTCCCTGCTGATGTGTTTTAACATTCTATTCAATAGCTGCTGTCTGCCTTCTCCCACATCATTTAGGGATTAGCTTGCTACACAGTCTGATTATGCTATTGCTCTGCAAATACCTCCATGTAGAACATGGGGTGGGGGATCTGGAGACTTGGTCCAAGTTAAAGGAATTATGAAGAAAAAGAATTACCATTCCATCCTTCAAAGNCTGGAGACTTGGTCCAAGTTAAAGGAATTATGAAGAAAAAGAATTACCATTCCATCCTTCAAAGACAAGTGATTCCATCCAGTTTATGAATTATTGGTCAAACTTTCATTTTTCAACAGGACAAAACATTCATCAAAATTCTTCCAAAATTACATCCATTCAAAAGAGAACCAAAAGGTTTTGAGACTTCTGACTTAGCCAGAGGGGGTTACTTTGACAAAACCAAAGTCTGAGCCTGAAATGACTTCAAAGTGCATTTATGTTGACAAATTCTTCTTGAAAACTAATTAGTTACATTTATTTTATGTATTTTTGTCATTTCCTGTGCAATAAATTGTAAAACAAACAGTGTATTGATGATTTTATTTATTTATTTTTTATCTGTGGGTGGCCTCAAACTTCTGGCTGTAGTGTACAAAATTGCTCAAAGTGGATTGACAGAAAAAAAAAACAAAAAACAAAAAAACCATTAAACATTGGTTAAAATTTGATTTGCATTCACAGTCACTACAAAAGAGAAGATGCATCAGCTGCAGACTTTGCAGAGAGCACTGACCGAAAAACTCTGAGTGCTGAGACGTGTGTTAATGAAAACATTGCTGCAGCTTCTTTATAACCAACAAAACTTTTAACACCTCACCCAATCAGTTTGAACTGTCAAGTCAACTGTAATTAATCGGGGAAGACACATCCTGAGTTTAAACATTTAGCAGAAGGCACAGTCATTCACATGGTTTGACATGTAAAAGAGTACAGACCTCAGCGACTAGCAGCTCCCTTTGTGACCTTTGTAAATGATCATTAACGAACATGTGCTCCCGACCTCCGGTGGCTCCCGGGGAGCCTGGACAGATCACCACAGCTGTGTTTCTATTGTGCTTACCCGCCGTGCTGAAAAATAACACAACACCCCAGCTCTGGCTATGTGTGGGAATTTATTGTATTTACTTTCCTGGGCATAAAGAAGTAAAGGGTNCCCCAGCTCTGGCTATGTGTGGGAATTTATTGTATTTACTTTCCTGGGCATAAAGAAGTAAAGGGTGAGGAGGAAAAAAAAATGTAGTGGTCCAGCACATAGGAAACATTTAGAGCTTAACGAGAACGCTTTTACGAAATTTAAAAAGAGTGAGTGATTTATGTCAACATGACGCAAAAGTTTCTTTGTGGATGATAATGTTACATGGGAAACTGGAGTGGGATGCAGAAGGAGAGTTATGTCGACTCTGTGGGGAATTGCTTTGTAAAGTGTCTCACTTTAAGACATTTCAACACAAACACACTTATATAGCCATTATGTAGCTTTGTCCCTCAATCATGTCTTTGGGTTACATGTACATACAATATACAAATGATACCATACTCATGGAATGAGTAATGCAAAATAATATAATATTTGTGTTTTGATTATCCTTGTAAACTTACACTTTTAGCTCCTTTGAGGGGTGCTTTTGCATTTTTGATCCCAATAAATACAACCTGCACACATGTTACATTACTGTCAACCAGTTTCCAAAACATACAACTAGAGCAGTACATTTTAGATTTCTTTTTCCTACCTTCCTAACAGCCACTGATCAACTTGTGGAGACCTAAAACATGCTTGAGATGTTGCTCTTATTTATAAGGTCCAACACGAAGCTACATGGAAGAAAATGTATGTCTTCGCCAGGGAGTATAGTCCCAGGAGAAGACGGCTTTTCTGAGAAATTATAAAAGATTGTGCCTTCTAAATTTAGACGTACATGTTAGCAGGCGAAACATTGAATTTTAAGGTCAGTGTTTCGTCTAGACGTTTGATTTTGAAAGATCAGGAGATTTGGCAAAATAACACATAAAACTAAAATACAGTTTTATGTTTTGAAAAATGGTTGTCAGTAATGTAACATGGATTCAGATAGTATTTATTAAGTTTAAACATGCAAAAAATCACCAGTATGGTCCTTTAACAGATATACAGCTCAATGTCCCGGAAGGCATTATGGAAAGGCTTCAAACCAATGCTACACATTATGGAAATAACTAGAAAAATCTCTTTGTCAGCTGTTTTTATGTGACCTTATAGTCCACTCTGCTTCACAATGTGTGAATTGTAGATTTATGCCTTTGGCTCTCTGAGGTTTTTACGGTTTTTGTGGTGGGCAGAGGAAGTTCCACACTTTGTGTCCAGCATCCAGAACAAGCAAACCTCTTTCTGCCTTCTTCCCTGACTCCAGGGACCAAAAGAATCAATCAACAAAAGTTTTATACAAATATGACAATTCATTGAATATTTGCTTTCACACTTTTTCACAAGTTTTGCAGCAATTATTAATACAGATAAAAACTAATAAGAACAATCATCATACACTGGCTAATGTGAGTGTGTGTTTGTGACTATGGGTGCATGAATGTGTGCACACTCACATGTGCCTATAGTGGGATTGCAATCTGCTCATTTCATACTTCTAAATCTAGCAGGGCTTTTGTTTCCTAGTAATTACAGCACTATTACACGTGATCGCACAAGCACCTGTGCTCATGTTCAAACACACACACACATACACACACACACACTTAGTGTAGGAAGCTACCACACTTAAAGTGCCTGTATACTAAAGTTTTTACTACCATCTTTCATACTTTCCTTCAGCTTTTTTTTTTTTTTTAATGGTCTGAGATCATGAAAGAGTGCAAATAAGTCATTGATGGATCGGATGGGGCAGGCTAAATGTGGGGCTTGACCTCCTCACCCCTCCCTTTTTTCCACTCCCTGGGCTGTTTGCATGGAGTGTTTGGATCAGGACCGGCTCTCAGGGCCTAATGGAGGCAGTGTGTTTTGAGGGGGCTCGCATCTTTGATGCTGAGCCCGTTAACAATGTGTCCTTTCTGTGCCTGGGTGAGAATTGGCTGGCAGGGTTCCAGCAAGAGGGGAAAATGTAAACGGAGGATTAGCTGGACTGATGGTCCCGACTTGTCGTTGATGTTAATTAGCGTTAATTAGGGCCCCTTTCATTTAACAGGCTGGAATGAGAGGTGGTGAGCTGGTGGACTGTGGTGGTGGTGACGGTGTTTTCAGAAATGTTGTGGTTCATGACTGCACACAGAAAATTTCAGTGGTCAAACTCTCATGCACACTTATTCCCACCTGCACCCGCACAACATACACCTGACCACTTTTTCATAAATTTAAGCATCGTGCGTTAGCGTTTGTACACTTACAGCTTCCTCCTTGTTGTCAGAGGCTGTTTGTTTTGCCACAATGATTCCTCTTCCCTGTCCTCTTCCCTGTCCTCTTTTTATCATAGGAGCTGCAACTTTCATAGTCAAGGCTCAAGAAAAGAAACCACAATTCCAATACCTCCCTTTACACAGCCTTAAAGCCCCCCCCCGTGTGTGTGTGTATCCACCGATCCAAGAGAATGACAGTCCTAGGATTTGGAATTGGGATCCCTTCCGAAGTTTCCATGTTGAGGCATAATTGGCCACTTTGTTGGGTCGGTTAACCCTGTATTGTCCTGGAGGCCCTATGGAGCTCCCGTGGCATTCAGCTTGCTTGTANACCCCACCCCATGCATGTGATGGGGCGTGGGGTGAGTGTACATACATGTGCGTGGCGTGTACACAGACGCACACACTCCCACACACACACATTCAGGAAATGGGTGACACTTGCACAGGCATACAAACATGCGGAGGGCGAGTCCTGCACGCTACCTGAGGGTTGTTTTTACTTTGACATGCTCGGCCACCCCTTCCAATGGGCTCAATCTCAGGCTTGATGTCCCAGCAGGATTCAGTGGTGTGAAATGGGGGGCCCACAGTCTGCTGCTGGTGGGAGTTTACAGCAAAGAAGGGGGGAAATGCTTCTCTCTGGCCAACACCTGGTATCACTTTATTAACCCTGGGCTGTCTTGACCCCTGAGAGCTAAGGAATAGCAGGGCCAAAGGGGGCCGCAAGGGAGCTGTGATGGGGGGGTTGGGGTGGAAGAGGAGAAGGGATGCAGGGGGTGCATGGACGTCAGTGTGCCGCCTTTGAAGGGGAAGCGATGCCCCCACATCGGAGCCTCTGCGATGACTTTACCAGGACTGTAACCCCCCATGACCCTGACAACCGCCTCCCACCCAATCTAAAACCCCACCTCTCTCTGCCTGCAGCTGCTGGTTCCCATTGGTCCACCATTGGCCGCAGTGACGGAGGGGAAGAAGGAGTTGAGAGAGAAGGAATGGAGGGAGAGGAGAGCGGGAGAAGGAAGGGGGAGCAGCGAGAAGGGGGCCATGCAAAAGGTCAACTGTTGGTCAGAGGTTTTTATTGGGAGAGCAGGAGGGAGGGAGGGAGGGAGGGAGCAGGAGTGGGAGAANTGGTCAGAGGTTTTTATTGGGAGAGCAGGAGGGAGGGAGGGAGGGAGGGAGCAGGAGTGGGAGAATGCGTTAAAGACCACCGTCTGAGATTTTAACTGCAGGGAGGGGAATTTGGCCTTTTCCACCCCTAACACACGTTTAGCGGTTAGACAACAGGCTCTGGGTAGACCTGTGCTAGCGGCCTAATGTTTAAGTACAGAGAAGTTAAGTGAAGTGACGCCTCTGGGCGCTTCAGGGTCATTTTCGCATTTTCAACTTCAGCAGCTTAGTTTATGATTTCGGGGGCTGTATATTGCGTTCGGGGCAACCACAGGGCAAAGCTGAGTGTCAGCACAGAGAATATCCTCACATGCATTGGTTATTCATGGTATTCCTGATCTCTTGGGTCATCTAATTACTGTCGGATGGAAGGCTGGTGGAAATTCCATCAACAGCACGTCATACTGGAGGATTACCGCTGATCCAATCAGAGGTTAGGATCGGTCTGGGGCCAGTCTGAAAACCCTGTATGAGTCTCTGATTAGCTGTTGGCATGGTCAATAGGGATTCAAGCTCCACAAATAGAACCTGTAGGAACAAGTCAACTCCGCTGACTTTTCATAGAAATCACAAGATGCTTGCTGATTATTCATCAGTCTCACCTGTACTTCAGAGCAGCGATGTCTACTGACACCCAGAGACACAAGAGTACTCCCTGATATTAGTTTCAGTTCAAACACTGTATGTTCTAGATGCTTGACCATCAATCAATACTGAAATCTACCAAATACACATATATATTCCCCTATACCAAAGATAGTTAAAAATACACTATGATTTACACTACAAGTCTTGATGCTCAATTCTGATCTTTAGCCTATATCCCATTTTTCATTCAGCATATTTACATTTTCTTTTTTACGTGGGTTAGTGGGATCAGCAGGTTAGAAACTTTCAAATGCAGAGAGAAACATCTGATATGTTGTGTGAGCATTTCTATCTCCCATCGGGTCACGTATTTTCATCGGGTGATCACGGAGGAGAAGGGGGACTTTTGCTGCTGTAAAGGTAGCCTGTTGTCTTCTACAAACAAGACCAGTTGACAAGCACATGTCAGTGTGTCTGATATATCTAGTGTATCCTCCATTTCTGTTTACAGAGAGCGGTCATCGTATTGATCACTTACATCATCCATATGCAGATAAGGTAGAACATGATGTAGGAATGGGAGAGAAATTCTGATCTGTGTATTGAGACAGCAGGTGCATTGGCAGATATCCGATACGTATCCAATTTATTTCCACATATGGAAGTGGCCCAAATCGGATCTGAGAATATCTGATTCCATGTGGCTTTTTACCATTTACATCTTCAAGAAGTGTATCCGATACGGTCACATATGAGCAAAAATTCGGAATCAGGTCGTATGTGTGTGTTAGTGTAAATCCAGCATATACGTTGCATACAATGCAAAGTAAATAAATACATAGCTGTTTGATATATGTGTAGCCCATACATATTTCCTGTAATATATATAGTGTGTATATATATATATATATATATATATGTATGTATGTATATAT
>VXCM01001243.1:0-51081 GCA_014773175.1 Lucifuga dentata
CTTGGATTATAAAACCTAGATATATCTTAATAAACATTGTATTTATAATCATTCAGAGTGAGTATATATATATATATATTATTATTTTAAAACTCATTTTGTTCTGTTCCTTGTATTTAAATGAGCAGACACTGTAGAAATGAAAACCAGGAAACTATAAATATATAAGAAAAAAGCTTTTATTCTGATTTATGTTTAATCTATAATCTGATTTGCTTGTGTAGATTGCAGCACGTGTGAATGAGATTACCGTGCAGCTGCAGGATTTCCTCCAGGTTGGTGAAGATGTTTCTGATGTCTTCTGGTGGAAGGACGCTGTCTCTGTTCAGCCTCTGATGGAAAACACCGTCCAGCACCTTTAGCATCCGCAGGTGAGCCCGCTCAGTGTAGAAAAGCTCTGAAGGTGGACGCACACACACACACACACACACACACACACAAACATAGGAAGGGACAAAGATGAAAATGTAAATCCATCAGCGGGTTTGGTCAATATTAAAATGAAGCCATAAAAACATGACGCACCAAATAAATAAGAATTCTAGGCTAAATAAGTAACCTTGTCCTTTAAATATTGATTTAACCAATATTTATTTGATCATTTTTATGTCTAAAACATCAAAGTATGCTTCTATGTTTCACATTATGCAGAGCTTGATGCAGTGGTGGCTGACCGTTGATGACTTCCTGTCTCTTGATCTCCTGCGGTGTTAAACTCGCCAGGACACCTCTGCTGACCAGACTCTGCCAGTTCAAAGGGTCCTCTTCACATTCCACCTCAGTCCCCTGGTCGTCCTCGCTTTGGACATCAGCCGGACTCGCCAAACACTGTGCCTCCATCCTGCTGCCAGCCAAAGAAAGAGGAAGACCAGCATGTGAAATGATAACTGTGGTAAAAGAGGCTAGGAGGTAACAATTCAAAGATAAGTCTGGTGTTTTGATTGTTTTTATTACTATTAACAAATCCCACAAAATGATTAAAACCAATTAAAAATTCATCCCACTAATAAGTTTAGCCTGTGAGGCAAAAGTCTGATAAACTGTAACTCAATGCCTCTGTAGAAAACTCTACTGTCATCCAAATATGATGAAAAACACATCAAAGAGCCATAATGCCCCAACAGGAAGTAGAACTTTACAGAGATTTGGAGGTTTCAGAGTAAACTACACTGGCCTTGCTCATCTTAAAGGACCATACTGTCCATTTTGCATGTTTGAGTCTAATATATTCAATTTTTCATACATGTTACGTTACTGACAATCATTTCCTAAAGGATAAAACTGTATTTCAGCTTTCCTGATATTTTGCAAAATCTTTTAATCTTTCAAAATCAAATATTCAACTGATACACCCACCTTAAAAATCCATGTTTCTCCTGCTAATAGTTACCATCTTTATGAACTCACGGTCCTTTAAATTTTTCCATAAACACAGGTCTTCTTTTGGGACTATATTCCCCAGTGGAGGCATACATTCACTCCATGCTTTTTATTGAGCTTAAACACTAAAATTACTTAATTTAGAAATAACAATTTAGAAGTGTGTATCAAAGTGTGTATACATTTTTTGGGACACCGTGTGTATGTATATATATAGCAATTTGGAAAAATTGGCCATAAATCAATTAAATACTTAGTAGGATTAAAACAGTAATACTCATGCAGAAGTCACAGAAATTACCAATTGGACACATGATAACTCATATTTTAAGGAGAGAAAGATCTAAAACATTTTAGGTTTTTTTTTCTTCTGTGTTTTTACACTTTGAAACTAGCTTTTCACACCATATATAGTGATTTCATATATATATATAGTGTTTCTGCTCAACATAGCCTTACATTTTAAATTAAACAGTTTTGTTATACATGTTTAAAATCTGCTTTGAATGCATCACGTTCATCTTATTATTTCACATGGNACAGTTTTGTTATACATGTTTAAAATCTGCTTTGAATGCATCACGTTCATCTTATTATTTCACATGGCCTCTGAACGAATGAATGAAGTTGTAACTGTTGAGGGAAAAACAACGTGAAGCAGATAAGCACTTATTAACACGAAGTGAAAACATAAATTCTCAACATATCATCGTTTCTTCTCGTTTTGCCCCACAGTGTCAATAACGGAGCAGATGATGGCANATTCTCAACATATCATCGTTTCTTCTCGTTTTGCCCCACAGTGTCAATAACGGAGCAGATGATGGCGATCAGGAAGAGGAGCGAGACGTCAGTGATCAGTCAGATTGGCGATGACCTCCTGGCGTGGGTAAGACCTGCTTCAGTTAACACAGGAGAGAAGTCAATGACTTTATGATGGTACCTTTAAGTACTACATTTCAATATAATAGATATTAAAGAGGACACTAGTCCACATGTATGATCTAATGACAGCTACAGCAGGAGTTTCTACATGCTGTCTAAATGAAAGTGTTTTAAAACAGAGAGCCAGATTCATAAACGGTAGCACATGATTTACAGTGTCCATATGAGTAAATATCGTCACATAACCACGTTCCTTCATTCATAAATGTCTGTTAGCAGCATCTTTTATTGTTTTCCATGAAAGAGGCATTATTTTCTTATTTACAGGTTAGGGAAGCGATCCATAAAACACAACATCACACAAAAATTAAGACAAGTTTTGTTCTTGTCATAAATTTCATCAGTATGAAATCTGTTTAAACGTTTAAAACTGTATTTGCCTCATATGTGTTAGTGATCAATACATTTGATAGATAAACTCACGCAGCTGATCAGTCAGTTATTAAACAGTGAGTTTTGATGTTATTTGGCACTGAAATTTATTTATAACCTATCTGCTGCTGTGTGTGTCTTTCTTCCTCACATACATACGGAGGTTAATATGCATGTTTAGCTGTTGTTTTAGTGTTGATCTTTAAAATGCAGAGTTTTAAAGCAGAATTTATGTTTCTTTGCTGGTTTAACGTGTCAATGTCGCTTTAAAACAGGATAAATTGTGGCTCGTAAATATGCAGCAGCACATCAACACGCCGATCTTCATTGGCTTTTACCTGTGACACACCTGACAACAACGCTACCTTAATGTGACACGGTGCTCTGATTAATGTAAGAGAAGCTTCATGAATGAGCTTCAAATATCACGGCATTTATTTAGGGTAACGCTGCGTACTTATCATGATTTTTTATGCATCTGGCTCACTGTTTTAGTTGAAAGATGTTTGTCCAGGGAGAGTTATGTTAGGATAACCTAAACCCAAACTGAACAAGGACTGGACTAAAAGTGCACATTATGTACTACAAGAGAAGTATAAGAAAAATATATGTATCTATGGAGACACATAATAGTTTACTCATTTTACGGGTTCGGTACAGATTTGTTTAGATGAGGTGCTTTTAGACCAAACATTTGGAACTACTGTAAATTAGGAAGTACCTGAATTATCCAGAATAGGAACGACATGATTACTTCACCGAGTTCCGTGCCTCTTTCCCTCCATCTATCAAAGCCACTTTGATTATTGTGATCTTTGATTTTTATTTAGTAGTCATTTTATTTTTGTCATTTGTTTGTGACGCTGCTTCATATTATGAGTAATTCTGGGTTAAAATAAATACAGCAAGATCTTTTGAAATAGTTTTTCTTTTTGAGTGGATAATTCAAAGCCTCTCTGGATCTCTTTATCTGCATAAACAGGAAATTGGGCTTCCACCTTCCAGTCAGAGCCCAACAGATTTTATTGTTTTTCCATGTAATACAAAAATAAGTGGTCTGCTTGATTCAGCGGGGAAAAGTTTGTATCTAACCGATCAGAGTTATTTGGTGTTATGAGCTCCACTCAGCATAACCTTAGCCATCAAAAAGTATCTACAGCCACTTTTTAGCTGGAGTAGGATAAAAATGGCTTACAAACTATAGTTCTGTCCTCAAAATGTGTTTTCTTTCTTCGTGCGAAGCAAAGTAAGGTTCCTGAGTTCCTGGAAAAGACACTAGAAACCGGAGTGAGGTACTTTTGAAAAGATGAGTTTTCAGCCACAATGGAAGACAAATACATGATTCATATCTCAGAAATGATATTTATGCTGTTGTACACACTTTAAGTTGCTCTGCCTGAGAATGATATGTGTGTGTAAATGTAATGTGTGTTTGCTTCAGTTTGGCGGGGAGGAAAAGATAAAGATGGCAGCAGGAACTTTCTGCAGTAACCAGCCTTCTGCACTGGAGCTCATCAAGACCAGGAAGAAGAAAGACCAGAAGTTCTCCTCATTCATGCAGGTCAGCAAAATATCATAAATCACAACCTACATCCACAAAGAGAATGTCTCCTTCAGAAACACACACACGACTTAACACTTTATAAAGCTGACATTATATAATACAATACTTTACTGCCATGTCAACTCATTTGATAGGAATTTGTCTCAGTGTACTCAAAGCAAACAAACACACAACAGTCACTCACTGCACATATATGATAAATCTAAAGAGCCCTAAGACTCATTAAAAAAATGCTAATTAGCAGTAAATAACAGCTGAAAACCACAAAATTCAATCAAAGCAAAACTATAAAATAATATAAATATAAATTATTATATAAATGTAAAATTATGATGTATAGTCTGTTTCCACTTTTTCATTTAATCCTGTTTGATTGCATAACAACAGCAATTCGGCTGCATGATGTGTATGTCAAACTGTTTCAAGTTCAAAATCCAAAGAAGAAGAAAGTCTCTGGTTTATGATTTGAGCGCTGAAACAAAGATCAAGAATTTCCTGTGTGGAGAGCCATATAGAGGAGAGACGGTGTCCTGTGGACACAGGAGTGTCATAAGAATGTATATAATGTAATGTAATGTAATATAATATAATGTAATGTAATATAATATGATATAATATAATTTAATTTAATTTAATTTAATACATAAGTGTCATACAGAATATATTTGGACAACACAACCTTACAGACTGATGGAAAAAAAAGTACACAATACTATGAATTAGAGCCCTGCATGGGCCTCGGGACCCGTCAGGCCCTGAGGCAATTTACAAATCGTGCTCAGAGTTTTTTTTTTTCCCCTCTCTCCACTCACATCATAACACGCCTCCTGATGCTGCCTCACATGTTGGTGCTCAGAAACTGCAGCATCACTGTTTTCTGAACCTGCAGCAGCAGCTAACAGCCGCTACTTTTACTTTGAATAAAGCCGAACTTCCGGTTCTGATGAAAAAGAAAAAAAAAAAAGACCACAGGCCTCGGGTTGGGCTGGGACCGGGAATTTCATAAAATCTAGGGCTTCGGGTCAGGTTCAGACAGAACTACATAGGGCCGGGCCAGGTACGGGCCAAAAACTGGGGCCCGTACAGGACTCTACTGCCTAACCATGATGGTGAATTAATTGTCTGGTGTTTTTTGGATGCTTTTATGTGATATGTATGGGAGGCAATAAGAAATTAATTTATATTTTTTTTACTAATATTATATAGTAAATAAGTAAAGTTTATTTATATAGCATCTTTATTTATTTATATAGCATCTTTCAAGAGCTGAAGTCGCAAACTGCTTTACAATAAAACAAACAAAGAATAAATTCCATAAAACAAACTAAAATAAACAGCAAAGCAACAGACAGGAATAAAATGCAGACAGATATAAAACACAACAAAGTGCTACACAAAGGCGAGTCTGAAAAGACGAGTCTTCAGCTGCTTTGAGTCCACTGAGTCCAAAGATCTTAAATTTGAAGGGAGAGAGTTCCAGAGTTTGGGGGCTATGACTTCAAAATCTCTGTCACCTTTAGTTTTTAGCCTGGACAGACAACAGGCCCTGATCAGAGGACCTGAGCGTATACAGTAATGATCCCCTGTATTTCTCTCATCCTCAGGAAGCTGAGAGCAACCGTCTGTGTCGCAGGCTGCAGCTGAAAGACATCATTCCTGTAGAGATGCAGAGACTGACCAAATACCCGCTGCTGCTGGAGAATATTGCCAAGTACACAGGTATGAAGTGCAGGATGTGACTGTTTCCTCGTGACGATGCAGCTGACGATTCAATGGAGAGAACAGCTGATGTTTGGCTGTCAGTCCAGAGCCGATTTCAGCTCTATTTGTTGTCTTTCTACAGAGGATGGTGAGGAGAGGGAGAAGGTGAAGAAGGCTGGAGAATGCTGCAAGAAAATCCTGAACCACGTCAACCAGGCTGTCAAAGAGGCCGAGAACAAACAGGTAGAGACGTTACAATCGTAAAGTCCTGCAGGATGAGTGAAGAGGATCATGCAAAAAATAACTTTTTAGTCTTTGTGTGGGCATTTATTCCAACAATATAACAGCATGTACACGCAAAACTTCCACCCAGCCTCCCCTTTTATATCGTCCCAGTGATCAACTCATGTGGAAACCACCAATAATGGGAGAGCTTAACCCACATTTACACAAAATAATCAAATAGACAATATATAAACATATTTACAATCTATATGCATTTTATCAGTAACCATTAACAGAACTAGATGTCATGAATCCTAGCCAAATCCATGAAACTAGCCAGTTTAAAAAAAAACATTGTTTTGTAAACCCTCAAACCTTAGTTTGTGCAGATATAAGTTAATTTATTGTATTTATTATATTTCTCCACAGAGACTAGTGGAATATCAGAGAAGATTAGATGTGTCCTCACTCAAACAGAATGAAAACTCCATGATACTGGAGCTGAAGGTAAGAAACATACTGCTGTTGTTTTTTTTTTCTCCTCCTTTTCAATTCTAATCATAAGACAAAGCAAGTTGTTATTAATGAAGATGTGCTGTTTAATTATTAATTATTGTTGCATTAATTGCAGAATCTGGACCTGACCAAGAGGAAAATGATTCATGAGGGACCTCTTTTGTGGAAAGTCAATAAAGAGAAGACAATTGGTACACACACACACACACACACACACACACACACACACAGAGAAAGTCGTTCTGATGATTCCGGAGCATCCTATCCTTATATAAACAGACAGGAATCATAGGATGGGATGTTATAGACAGACCAAATTTTTCTACGATGACATTTTTGACATAGTTGAATTGGAATCATACGGAGCCACTAAAGGGACACGGGAAAAGTAAAAAAAAAAATATCAGCAGAAGGAAAAAAAATTAGTCCTTTTGCAAGATAACGCAATACCACTGGATTCAAGTGTTCTGTAATTGTAAACCATTCTTGCATCTCCCCTTCCTCTTCAAAATTCTGGACCGTTTAGTATCTGACCAGCTGATAGAGTATCTTACCTCCAACATCCTATTTAAACCTTTCCAGTCTGGTTTCAGGACATTTCACACATTTCCTGAAGCTCGGCTGTGACCAGAAGTCCATGCAACTGGCTGCCAGCTGCTCCCCTCCCATGCTGCAGCCCCCCCCCNACACACACACACACACACACACACACTCTACGTGACTTTAGTCAATGTTGATAATACTGACAAAACTGACACTGCATCATTGGTTATTTGCTGTTCATATTACTTTTTAATATTTCCTTGTTTTTGATCTTTGTAATTTACCTGTTTCTACACCTGCAGCTCCTTTGCACACCTGGTTGTTTGAGGAGAGGCTTTGAATAGCCTCCTGAGGTTTTTTCCATTTTCCTTATATAATAAGATTTTTAGGGAGTTTTCCCTCGTCTTCTTAGAGAGCTGGAACCGTTAATGATGTTTGTAAAGCCCTTTGAGACGTTGTATATGATACTGTGCTATATAAATAAACTTGACTGCTTTTGCACAATAACGCAAAACTTTTTGCGAGATCGCAAAACGTTTGTGAGATTACCCAAGTGACTGAGACCCAAGCACCAACTAAATGTCTTTATACTTTAGTCCAAGCTCACATAAAACACGACAAGTCACTCCATTGTTGTAGTAACGGCGCATTAGAGTGACCTGGATACTGTCGCACTTCCACTCAATTAATGAAAATTTACGTTATCTCGCAAAAATAAACTCTTGCGAGATAACTCGCTTTTTTTCTTTTTTTTTTTCCCTCCACAGATTTTTTTTTCCTCCCATTGTCCCCTAGGGGCTCCATAAAATCCTAATGCTGCCTGGGAAAGAAAAAAAGACTAAAACATTAACAAAAAAAAAAACAAAATTAATGAAAAAGAAACCTGTGTCTTTGTTTCAGAGCTGTACACAATCCTCCTGGAAGACATTCTGGTTTTGCTGCAGAAACAGGACGAGCGTCTGCTCCTCAAGTTCCACGGCAAGAATCTGGCCGGCGCCACCGACACCAAACACATCTTCAGCCCCATCATCAAACTCAACACTGTCCTGGTTCGTCCGGTGGCAACAGGTCAGAACTAAAGGCATTTCAATGGATTTTTCCCTTCCGCAGTTTGATTTCACAACGCATGTTTCGGGTTTATCGAATTGCTCCCTGTTGTCATTCTTACCAATTTCAAGGCTCCATTTAGGTGCCATTTGTCTTAAAGGACCATACCGGTGATTGTACATGTTTGAGCCCAGTAAATACAACAAACCTGACATCTTTTACATTTTTTAATTTTTTTTTTTTTTTTTTTNTTTTTTTTTTTTTTTTTTGTGAAAGTTGCTTAGTTAATTTAACTGATCCAACGCGAAGCTGCACAGAAGACAGTATGTACAGTAGGGTCCAAAAGTCTGAGACAATATACTGTTGAAAATCTGTGATGTTTTCTATGTAAATGAGGAAATAATCAGAACTCTTTGGAACATCATCACATCATGCTGGATAACTTGGCTCATCAGGCTCATCATCATCTTTTTGCACAAACTTGTGGAGTCCATGCCAGCTGGAGTGATGCTGTCATTAAAGCAAAAGGGAGGCGTACCAAATACTAAGATATTCTGACATTTGTGGACATTTTTCAAAGATTCAACTTTTCATTCTAATTGTTAAGATGATATTATCATTTGTTATAAAAAAAATTTGTACTAAATTAAAAAGGAATGCAAAATAGAAGCATTTTCACAGTGGTCTCAGACATTTGGACCACACTATATGAATCGGCCAGGGAATATAGTCCCAGGAGTAAAAGACTGCCTTTACTGATAAATTAAAATGAACGTGCCCTGTATAATCCTGTGTAAGTGTTAGAAGGTGAAACATTGAAATTTAAGGTGTGTTTCACCAAAACATTTGATTTTGAAAGCTTACATTACATTAAAACTAAAATACAGTTTCATATTTTGGAAAATAGTATTTATTGGACTCTAAACTTGCAAAATCACTGGTATGGTCCTTTAAGTATGGTCTATCTTTGCTCCCAGTAAACTGTATTATATAATAGTGGCTTGGGTTTTGTCCCGATCAGACAACAAGTCTTTCTTCGTGCTGTCCATGTCGGAGAACAGGGCTCAGATCTACGAGCTGACGGCTCAGACGGTGTCGGATCAGAGAACGCAAGTCTACCTACACAAACGCAGCACTGGCACTACCACTACGTTTAATTTATTTTCTCTTTCTCATTGTGCTCCATAACCACTATTCACTGTTCACCAGGTGGCAGCGTCTGATCACACAGTGTGCCGATGCCATGAAGGCCAAACTCCACAGCGGCACGCCTCGAGCTCAGACAGAGTGAGTCCACTAATACAGCACTTTGGTGTCTGATATAAGTGATTTCACACGACAGGATTTTGTCTTAATCTGTAAATACACGTGTGTTTCAGTGCTGAGAGGGATGCTATAGAGATCATCAACCATGGGATGACCAAGCCAGGCAAAGACGCTACGTCAGCCGAGAGTATCCATCCTTCAGGTAACTATGGTGGCGCATTCACTCCTACTAATGAGTTTCCAGTTAACACAGAGAAACTTTAAATCTGTCAATATCATTGTCACTTTACTGGATGACCAAAAAAGAAAATGAAACCATGATTCTTTCTTCTTTCTCACACTAGCTGCATTGTTTTACAACTAATTTCCATTAACAGACTGCATTTTCCATAAACCCTGCTGCTTCCTGTCTCATTTCCTCTGCTGCTTCCTTTTTTTTTTTTTTTTTTTTNTTTTTTTTTTTTTTTTTTTGCTTGAAGAACAGCACCCTGTATGCTGGTTGCTTATAATTAATACATAGTAGAAATAAAATCATGCAAGACCTTAATTACATTAGAGTCTTTGCATTTTTACTGTGTGCTCACTCACATTTCCACCACAGAGAAAATGATGGCTGAAAATGTAACCATCATCTAGAAATCAACAGATGAAACTTAAAACAATTCTTTAAAGTTTCATAACCACCTGTAACACAGATAAAGATGCCACCTTCTCTCCAGACCTTCAGCCCTCACCATCAAGTATGAACCCCTTTGAGGGCATGAAATCAGAGGAGGAGGAGGAGGAGGAGGACTTGGTCTTGGCAGACAGACAGGAAGAAGAGGAGGAGGTGGATGAAGAGGAGCTGCAGGCCTTCCTGGATGGGGAGCTGGGAGACAGACTGCCCTTCCTGCAGGATGAGTCATGTCAGGGCGTCACTGCTGAAAACCAAGAGAACAATGCTTTCAGCTTCCCATTCTCCAAGGCTGAAGATGCTCTAAGAACATGTAAGTTCCCTTTAATGTTTGTCTTTTATGTTAGTCTCTATTATATAAAAAAGATGCAGGAAAAGCAGCATTACAATGACATGCTTGAACTTTCCCATAATACTCTGACTTTACAGTTAGACTAATAAGGATGTTTAAAGTCCCTTAACATCTTTGAACGTCAAAAAAAATCACATACTTATTTAAAGCATTTGTCTTAAAGAGCAAAAAACAGCATTTTTTTGTGTTATGTTAACTGATCATAATTGAAGCTTGTTATCATAAACATCAGTAACAATAAACATTTATGAACACTGATGACATATCTATAACAGCATCAGAAAACATGAATAAAGTAGATTTAGTTTAGTTTTATATTTATACACTGATACAAGCCATGGATATCACTGCCAAACTTTAGTGGTAACGACCATATAAGGCGCTCATTAGAGCACGTATCTCTAAACAATAAAAAACAAACCTAGATTAAACATTTCTTGTTCTAATATGATGGATTTTTAATTAATCCCACATTTATGAGGTAAAATTATTGCTCTACATTTGTCTCATCCTAAGTGAGGATGGGATAAACATGGAAACTTCACACAGAAAAGAACAGGGACACGGGAATTCAACCCACAAACTTCTCGTTGGAAGATAACGGCACTAACCGCACTGCTAACACGTGGTGCCCTAAAGAGAGAAGTCTGTCACAGAAACAAGTTGATTTATTTTTTTCAAACATATCTGGATCTGCTCCAAATTGCACTTATCGTCTATCACGGTATAAATATGCCTGATGTATTTTTTTTTTCATTGAGACTAGTGTATTATGTTTGAGAAAATCTATTTAAAAAAATAATAATAACAAAAGTAATATCTGTCATTGTTAAAGAATCGTTTGAAAAGTTCCTGGATCCAGATCAGAAGTTGCTGGGTTCTTGCCTGGGCCACGCCCCACCCTTCCACTAAGTTCAAGGACCATACCACCCATTTTGCATGTTTTTGCAAAATCTCTTAATCTTTCAAAATCAAATATTCAAGTGATACACCCACCTTAAAAATCCATGTTTCTCCTGCTAATAGTTACACAGCCTTATGAAGTCACGGTCCTTTAAATTTTTCCATAAACGCAGGTCTTCTTTTGGGACTATATTCCCCGGTGGAGGCATACATTCACTCCACGCTTTTTATTGAGCTTAAACACTAAAATTACATAACTTCTAAAAAAACCTGAATACACGTCTTGTTGGTGATGATGGATTACCTATCCCAAGAATGTTTCAAGTATCAACAAGTTGATTCTAATACCAGAATGAACTGAAACCAATGGTGGTCTGGAAGGTAGGAAAAACATTTTTAATTCGTTCTAGTAGTATGCTTTGGGAAATGATTGTCAGTAACGTTACGTGTATGAAAATTGAATAAATTAGGCTCAAACATGCAAAATGNGGAAATGATTGTCAGTAACGTTACGTGTATGAAAATTGAATAAATTAGGCTCAAACATGCAAAATGGTGGTATGGTCCTTTAAGCCAAAATCGGTTCAGAATGTTTTGGTTAATCTTGCTAACACAAACCAGGTGAAAACACAACCTCCATGCTGCAATGAAATTTTAAAGTTTGAAAGACGTACAAAGGAAAACATGGGGCGTATGGAGCAGACCATATCACCCCTTGGCCCTTGAACCGAGTGTCCGACAACTTCTCCCACAGAACCTTAACAAGCCTGTCTTCTGCCTTCACAAATAAATGAACCCTGATGTTTCCCCTCGCTGTATTTACAAAGGGAATAAAATGAAACCATTAATCATCATGGCATGCAAAGCTCATCTCAGTCAGCCTTTACAGAGTTTAGTTAGATGTATGAAAGCAGCGGATATCATTCCATGTTCCATCAAATGTAAACTCAGGCAGGTGAGGCGTGGCCTTTGAGTTTTAGAAATCTCTGTATCCACAGCAGGGAATTCCTGCACTTTTGAAATCCCATCACAGAGGAACCTGAAAAGGTTGATATAGATTTTCACAAGCAGCTCAGTCCACAATTTAAATCCATCCATCCATCCATTGTCTGTACCCGTTTGTCCTGTTGAGGGTCACAGGTGGGCTGGAGCCTATCCCAGCGGTCATAGGGCGAGAGGCGGGGTTCAATTTTAAATCACTTGCATAAATTATATAAATTTAGCTTGTGCTGTTAATGTGCTGTTCAGGGTTAATTCAGATTGATTTCATTGGTTTGAAAATATCGCGAATCGACACGATTGATTGGATGCCACTCACTTATACTTCTCTAACTGTGCCTACGTGTGCGCTCATGTCACACGTCATGAGCGGAAATGTGTCCATACCGGCCTCCGTAGTTACTGTTGATCCGCAGGCTTAACACTCTTCTATCCGCCAGGCGGCGATGTGAGGCGCCGTGACTTCATAGACACAATTTAGCAGCCATGGAGGGTTAAGCTAACAAGCATTTGCAGCAACGAACAAACATAAAGAGTACTTACCCAATCATCTTCATCTAGAAAATAGTTTAAATCATATCTTAGAATGAGATATTTCCTGACTAAACATTTTGCAGCGGCCAGTAAGCTCTGCTGTGATTGGTCAGTTACGGTGATCAGCTGCTGAAATAAATATGTTTACCGGTACGAGGATTATTTTCAGGAAATCACAGAAAAACAGGTCATTTGCTAAAGAAATACAATGATGGAACAATATATCGGTTTCTTTAAAAATCTAAAAAAAAATCAGGGAGTTGGGTTATATACACGCGATCAGCTTTCTTACGGCCGATCAGCTCCTCAAAACTTACAGCCATTTCTCTGTCATCAGTTTTCCATGCACACTTTTCATTTATTTATTTAGTTTTACATCTACATTAATTAACATCACGCATAGCTATGGTGTAAATGCATCGGATTTAGCCAAAAGAAGGCTAATTTTTATCCGCAGTCCCTGGGCATAAACATTATTTACTTGTTGGCCCCGCACGTGCTGCTCACGTCAAGACAAATGTTCACAACACTGCCCCCTGTGGTTTCTGGAGGTACTGCCGCGTCAGGAGCGTCACGTTAATTCTGGATGACGCGCACAAACAGCGTCAAACCGACGCTAAAAACGCGTGTCGGCCATTTTAAGTGGGCGTACGCGTAGTTAGCGTGAAGTATAAATGAGACTTGAGGTGTGTGTAGCTTTGAGTAAATGTAAAGATTATGCGAGTACGTTTAGGTGGATGAATAATAAATTTCATTTTTTGTGTTTCCTAGTGGCAATGCTGAAGCAGGTCCTTCTTAATCACATGATCAGCAGAGAGGCAGAGGAGGAGAAAGAGGAGGCGAAGGCGGAGAAGCAGCTCGGGGCGTCTGGGTGTCTGCTGCAGGAACCACCTGCTGTGAGCGAGGAGAGCTTCCAGAAACACGACGCTCCGCTCTGCTCTGCAGAAACAGCACTGTTTGAGACGACTGAACGCAATGGTGAGGGACGAGTGGAGGGCTGCTCGTTAGAGTGCACACCTCCATCACACCTCCATCACACCTTCACCACACCTTCACTATACCTCCGTCATGCCTCCATCACACCTTCACCAGACCTCCATCACACCTCCATCATACCTCCATCACACCTCCACCATACCTTCACCATACCTCCATCACACCTTCACCATAACTCCATCATACCTTCACCATACCTCCATCACACCTCCATCACACCTTCACCATACCTCTGTCATACCTCCATCATACCTCCATCACACCTTCACCATACCTCCATCACACCTCCATCACACCTTCACCACACCTTCACCATACCTCCATCACACCTTCACCACACCTTCACCATACCTCTGTCATACCTCCATCACACCTTCACCACACCTTCACTATACCTCCGTCATACCTCCATCACACCTCCATCATACCTCCATCACACCTCCATCACACCTCCATCACACCTCCATCATACCTCCATCACACCTCCACCATACCTCCATCATACCTTCACCACATCTCTATCATACCTTCACCATACCTCCATCACACCTCCATCATACCTCCATCACACCTTCACCATACCTCCATCATACCTCCATCACACCTTCACCATACCTCCATCATACCTCCATCACACCTTCACCACACCTTCACCATACCTCTGTCATACCTCCATCATACCTCCATCACACCTTCACCACACCTTCACTATACCTCCATCATACCTCCATCACACCTTCACCATACCTCCATCACACCTCCATCATACCTCCATCACACCTTCACCATACCTCCATCACACCTCCATCACACCTTCACCACACCTTCACCATACCTCTGTCATACCTCCATCATACCTCCATCACACCTCCATCACACCTTCACCATACCTCCATCACACCTCCATCATACCCCCATCACACCTCCACCATACCTCCATCATATCTTCACCACATCTCTATCATACCTTCACCATACCTCCATCACACCTCCATCATACCTCCATCACACCTTCACCATACCTCCATCATACCTCCATCACACCTCCACCATACCTTCACCATACCTCCATCATACCTTCATCACACCTTCACCATACCTCCATCATACCTTCACCATACCTACATCACACCTCCACCATACCTCCATCATACCTCCACCATACCTCCATCATACCTTCATCACACCTCCATCATACTTTCACCATACCTCCATCATACCTTCACCATACCTTCACCATACCTCCATCATACCTTCACCACATCTCTATCATACCTTCACCATACCTCCGTCATACCTTCACCATACCTCCACCATACCTCCACCACACCTCCATCACACCTCCACCATACCTCCATGTCTTTAGAGGCATAAAGTGAAAGAAACAGCGTACACTTTGGGATGCAAGACAAACGTCTGTCTGTCCTTTTCTTCCTGTCCAGGAGGCTTTGTGGTTTTGGATTTTGGCTCTGAGGAGAGCAGCACTGATGATGATGGAGGAGTGGGAGGTGATGTGGGAATCGACCTGAGGAAACTTCTGTCCTCCTCTTCACAGCTGGGGGGTGGTGGTCCCAACCTCAGCCGGCAGCTTATGACCCACCTACGCCTTCTGCAGGCCGACCTGCAGTATCTGAAGGTACTGAGTGGCTAACGTGAACCTTCCACACGTTATGACTACGTGTGGTCGAGATACACATCGTATTTTAATGCAAGGTGCAAATGAGGTGAATATATCAGGGAAATAACACCAAACACCCTACAATGGACTTAAAGGACCATACCAGCGATTTTTAATTTTTAAGCCTGATAAATACTACCCATATACATGTTACGCTGCTAACAAACACATTTGGCAAAATATAAAGCCTTGCGTAATTTTTCTTAATTTTTCTTATTATTTTGCCAAATTTTCAGGTGATAAACCCATCTTAAAATTCAATGTTTTGCCTGCTAACAAGTATGTCCGAATGTAGAAGAGCTGGTCGCTTTTTGTTTCTCTGTAAAAATTGTCGTTCTCCTGGGACTATATTTCCTGGCGGAAACATACATTGTCTTCTATGCAGCTCCATGTTGGATCAGTTAAATAAAGCTACTTAGGCAAAAAAACTTAATAGATGTCGTGTTCGCTGTGATGGATTAGATCAAGCACGTTTGAAGTCTCTTCAAGTTGATTTTAACAGCGTACTGGAACGAAGTGAAACCATGGCAGAAATGTGTCAACAGAAATCTTTGAATTTCAATCTAGACCATCTGGTTTCAGCTGGACTCTGTCCCCAAACACCTTGGTTAAATTTGCTAGTTGTAGCCAAGAACTGCATCAAATAGAAGCACTTTTAACTGACACAAACTGAGAAGCCAGAGTTGTCCCAGTATCCATGTCGTCTAAGTACATTCAGGTTCCTGTAGGTGAGTTGGAAACTCTAAATTTCCTGTGTTTGGGAATGTGAGAATGAATGAGTTGTGTTGGTTTGTCTGATACACAGTGAACCCAGTGAATGTTAGGATAGGCTCCATGTTCCCCACAACCATGCACGGGATAAAATGGTAAATCTTTTTTAATCCTTTTTTTTTTATAAAGTAAACAAAGGTACAGTATAAAGGATGGATAGATGGATTAGTATTAAAATTTTAAGCAACAGGCTATAAAAGACAAAGGCTGTGCTTATAGTTAGTAAGATATAGAGCACGGGTACTGAAATACATATCTTAAAGGTCCGTTCATTAAAGTCAGTCAAGCCAGGGTTGGATTGGGATCCCAGTTTTTACTGGCGAAGGAGAATTTTGACTTGTTGCGTCGCAGCGATGTCTCGCAGATAATACAAATAATACATGTGAAAAGTACAATTTGCTCAGAGTCCAGAGACAGTTGTAGTTCGGTCTGGATCCAGACTGGAGTCCGGAGTTTGAGGATGACTTATATAGAGTATTATTATTTGACCTGACTGGATGAGAGACAAACACAGCATCACAGGCATTCTTCAGTATGGTAGTACTTTCCTGTTAGCATTTTCCACCTAGCGTATCAGATAAATCTGTATAAAGACACACATTTTGTGTTTTGTGTCTTACATTTTGTTTGATTCATATTGTTTGTTCATCTGCATGTGGCTGGTCTATAGCTCATACTGAGATTTACTGTAATTCTCTGCTTCCAGGAGGTGGAGATGAAGTATAACCAGCTTCAACAAACACTGAACGACACGTCTGCTGATTCAGACGACAACAACGGTGCGTTATCGCTTCCCTCCTCTCAGCCAATCAGAGAATTATCTGCTCTGGAATGACAACCGGCAGATTTTCTCCGGCTTTGAAAAGATCATTTTGTGCAGCTGATGGTAAATCTGATCAACTTGTCTGTCTCTCTTATTTCTTAGATCAGATTCAGTCGTGACACACTCTGCTCTCTGGGTTTGATCGGCCATGTTCCCTCTGAATGAACATTAACCACACACACGATGGGGTCACCCGCTGATGGAGCCTTATTGATCCTCCCCTACTGGCACGTATTTGACAGATCAATGGAAGACATCAACGTCTTCATCAGCTGGAGGACCGTTCCACTATAAATGCTAAAACATCCACGAAAAACACCGAGAAACAGAGGTGAAGTTCTGCTCCCACGAAGAGAACGCCACTGAAATACCCGACGATGGTTCAGTCGCCGTTTGCTGTCATATCGATCAGCTGCATAACATACTGAATATTAAACACTGGAGTTGAAACAGAAAAGTGCAAGTCAAGCATGAAGTCAGGCGGATGGACAATAGAGAATCAATCTGTGACTGCGACCAGAACGATTCTGCGAGGATCGTCATATTTTAATGTTTGGACTGTTGTAATATTAACTTGATTTAATCGTCTAAAACCTCTGTATATTCAGCCCAGCACGCCAAATCACGTCTCATGCTTAAAGATACGCTAAAGATACACTACCTGAGCCCAGGAGACCCCCAACTCCCACAATGTCCTCTCAGATCGTTGTTGTTTAGAAATTCAACAGCATTCCATGAAATCATGCAGAGTATCTGTAAGATCCAGGTTAAAAAATTTAAAGAACCATACCAACCATTTTGCATGTTTGAGCCTAATATATTCAATTTTCATACATGTTACGTTACTGACAATCATTTCCCAAAGGATAAAACCGTATTTCAGCTTTCCTGATATTTTGCTAAATCTCTTAATCTTTCAAAATCAAATATTCAAGTGATACACCCACCTTAAAAATCCATGTTTCTCCTGCTAATAGTTACACAGCCTTATGAAGTCACGGTCCTTTAAATTTTTCCATAAACGCAGGTCTTCTTTTGGGACTATATTCCCTGGTGTAGGCATACATTCACTCCACACTTTTTATTGCGCTTAAATACTAAAATTACATAACTTCTAAAAACCCTGAATACACGTCTTGTTGGTGATGATGGATTACGTATCCCAAGAACGTTTCAAGTATCAACAAGTTGATTTTAATACCAGAATGAACTGAAACCAATGGAGGTCTGGAAGGTAGGAAAAACATTTTTAATTCACCGTTCCAGTAGTATGCTTTGGGAAATGATTGGCAGTAACATTACATGTATGAAAATTGAATATATTAGGCTCAAACATGCAAAATGGGTCAGAATGGGCCTTTCATCCAGCTTCTGTTTTATTGTGAAAAAGTTAGAAAATATCTGCTTTTCTTTTGGGAATTTCCACCAATGTACAACTACTCAAACACCCGCTATACGTATGCTGTATACTACATTAACAAAGCTCAATTAAAGCTGAATAATTCTCCTACTTGCATAGCTGTACTTTCTAACAGGTTTTGTTTTGTTTTTGTTTTTTAATCATTTGCTGTCTTGGTTTAATTACCTGAGAAAATAATGTTGTATGGCAACTGACATAAAAGACCCTGATGCTGGGATTTCCCAATGGGACTTGAATGAGCATAATAGTATGAACTCAAAATGAAAATCTTTTCATATGGAAATCCAGGATCCAGATCTTAACTGTTTGTCCACAAAATTTCATCCAAATCTTTTGGCTCTTCCTTAAATATCTTGCTAATTAACAAAGACTTGGATGTACGGGTGTCATGCACTCTGTTTTTTAGAAACTGCACGTTTTTACAGCTTCTTGTCCATACCATGCATTATGTTACCACAACTCGAAACATGTTTTCATGCTAAGCAGGGACAGGTAATTTAGATCATATCATACACAAACATCATATACATTACATTTCATGAGTTATTTTGGGAACAGCTTCAAAAGAAAAATGAGTTATTACCAATGCTAAATTCAGAATGCTCTCCATGTACAAAAGCATTGGAGCAAAATGGATTTGAAATGAAAAAAGTGATTATGTGCTGGAGTACAATAGAAAATGTTGCACTGACTGCACTCTAAGTACTGATAAGGTGTTCAGCATTTTATATACTGCACACTAAGTTTTATTTCTTTTAGTCTCAGCAAATAAAACAATTTCTGCAGCAGCTTTCTGAAGCATTTACACCCAAGCAAGCCATTCCTTTGAATTACAAATTAAGACCCACTTTATATTTGGTGATATTATCAATTTGCATCCATCTTTCTTGTTCCTGAACTTCCCTAATATTTTACCAAATTCCCTCATTTCCCCTATAAACTCTCAGATTCTATAAACTCCCAGACCTACAGGCCCACAAACTCAGATACAGCACGTGCCTCGCGCTCGAACCTCTCCCCAAAATTATATCTTCTTCCTTTGATTGTAGCTTCAGACCTTGGCTATGAAAGACAAGACTTTATATCTTTACAGTTTTGTTTTTAAAAATAGTTCATTACAGTACATTTAGATTATACATTCTTGACTGATAATTGGTTCTTGTAAATAATGGACTTTATTTGTTCATTGTTTAAATTTTCATGGAGTTGAGAGTTTATCAGATGACGTTAGCTCGCAATTATAACTTTTGCTAGTAAAATAACTTTAATTTTTTAGGTCTGCTGGCATTAGTTTTTAAAGTGGTAAGTATATGTGGCAAAAGTAATTTTTTTATCATTTGCCAATACTGAGTCACATTAGCTACGCTAGCTTTTCTGGTTGGTTAACACATTAACATATTTATTTTGTAGGATCCTAAAGCTATTTGATAGCTTTTGAACTGAGGATTCTGCTGAAGCTTGAAAGAATGCAATCAGAATTTCAAGGCACCATGGGGAAGGTTCTCCAGATTCTCCAGGTTCTCCAGGTCTGGCTACTAACTATGGATGAGGTAGAGCAATGTCAGAAGACTATTACGGAAGACAAATAAAGCAAATGGGTGGTGGAGCAACATTTGTTTCCTGTTACTGTTTCAAATGGCACACAGTAACACATTTATTATGATGATTATGTTTTGTTCAGATTTGGTACCTGAGTCTACAGATGGAGGATACCTGAGTGATGGAGTCAGAAGAATGATGAGGAAAACTGGGAGGAATGCCTTATGGGGGCAGTACTGTTATAAAGGGGAGAAAGGAAAGAGGTCTTTTGAAAAGTTGCCAGTGAATGACGCTGTTATCTGCTAAGTATTTTGAGTATTTCAGCAAGAAAATGTAGAAAGTGTAAAAAAAAATTAAAAAAAATCAAATTCAGATTTCACTTGCTGAAAAAAGTTTTTTTAGTTTTCAAAAGCTAAAAGTGGCAACTTCAACAAGTAGTTCATGCCACTTTTATTTGTCATTATGCACTCCCCTTTAATGGCAGTAATAACCTGCATGAGTTTTTCTGTTTCCACACAACACTTGAGCAATTAGCCCTCACAACGGCATCATATTCATAAAAATATTCCATGCAGCATAATCCAATATTTCTGAAGCCATACACTTGGTCTATGAGAGGAGAAGACTACATTTTAACCATTTTATGCAAATCCTTTCTTCATCCTCCAGTCACTGCTTGTGCTTTTGAATGCAGCATCAACACACTATCGACTCCCTTCAGTTGCGATATATATCAGAGGTGCTAAAAGTATTGATAGTTTAAATTGATTTGAAAATCTGAATGAATTAAAATGGTTTGCAATGGAAGGTGGGGTTTTTTTTTCCATCAAGACTTTTCCTTCTTCTACTGTTTCCACAGCTCAGAAATACAGTAAAGTCAGCTGGTTTACCTCTGGCTGAATGTAGAAAATGTTTGTGATCTCTCCATTCTGCACAGCTAAACATGGAAAGACGGAACCCTAAAGGAAACTATAGGAAAGATAGAAAAACTGAGCTGCTGTTCTTTCAGGCTAAAATAAAAATCATTCCCTGAACAAGTGTCTTTGTGGAAGGTTCTCATCCGTTTAATTGATTACAGCCACATTATCCACAATTCTTAACAGTAAGATTGTATGTGCGTATTGCTTTTGACTTGAGGTTGTTTTTTTTTTTTTTNTTTTTTTTTTTTTTTTAATTAATGCTTCAGGCTGGACAAATTAGCCAGGCAAAGCTTCATCAATTTGTCATAGCTAAAATCAGTTTGTTGTCATTTAATTTGTAAGTAGATGCCACAAACTTGGAGAGCCTGTCAGTGAGAAGAAGTGGCAGGAGGAGGAGGAGGAGGACACAAAAGATGAAGAGCCTGAGTGGATGTGAGGGCATGAAGCTGTCTGCTGAATCTGTTGTGTGTTCTACAGTAAAGATTCTGCATAGAGAAGTTTATTTTGAATATTAAGCAAATATAATTATTTGATTTCCGTGGTTTGGAGAAATGCATTTATCAGTTATTTATTTTCTTCATTGGATTAACTCTAAAATATTTTTGATTTGATGTTGAGCATTTTATTAGAAAGCTGTGACCTTGTTAAACATGGGTATGTGATTCATAGGTTAGTATTTATTTATTTATTTGTTTGTTTGTTTGTTTGTTTGTTTATTGTTCTTTGTATGTATCAGTGCTCTTCGTTTCATAAAGCTTCCTTCTTTCCCAAGTAGTCTGCACCGTGCTGGCCCGGTCTGTATTGCTCCCCTCCTGTAGGTGGCAGTAACGCGCCTGCTTTGATTCGTTTTTGTCATTTCCCACGAGGAAGACGAATCCACCGGAAGTGGACAGCCCAGCCAGTTAGCTCATAACATAAACATTAGTGCTATTTCTGCGGGAAATATTGTTTAAACCTACTAACATTTCTTTTCGGTGTCACTGTTTGTTAAAGAACAATTACACGATGCGGTAAATGTTTTACGGTCAGTCATGTTTGTTTGAATTTCGGAATATTTACTGTTGCGCAGGCCTTGAAGTTGACCTGCTAACTGATGGTAAGAACACTGGAATGGCCAATAAGGATAGCTAACTTGCTATCTAAGCTAACGCAATCCAAAAGATTTTTGAGTGCGCAACAGCAAAATATGAGGTTGCTCTGTTGGAGATTGTCTGTGTAAAGATCTTAAGCCTCTGTCTGAAGGCTGTATGAACAGATTTTTAGCGTTATTGCCTAATTTTGTTTTGTATTGATCATGCCATAATTCAAGGGAAAGCATATTAGCCAATAAGGACGCAGGCACAGCAACCCAAACCAGAAAGCTAACCGGCGAAAGAATATAATTCACGATCTGTCAATTTTTAAAGCCTTCGATTATTTTTGGCATTTTAATTATTCAACAAGAAGTATTTTGATTAAAAAAAAAAAAAAANAAAAAAAAAAAAAAGGTCTTCTTAAATACTTGGTTGGCCTGGTACTCCTAGACTGTATGAAGATGTCCTGTGGCGGGCGGTAATGAGACAACGAATATGAACAGTTCTGAAAGTTACAGTTAGAAAGGATGTTTAAATATGCTAATCTTATTATTTAACACATATTTTGGCTGGTGGGTTAATTGTTGGTTACTTGAAATCATTATCTGCCAGCGTTCTAAAATTAGTTTCCTTGGAGATGAGCTGAACGACTCCACATTCATCAAAGCTCATAATAGTTATGTATGAAAATATAGCAAATGTTGATGATAATTTTGTGTTGGGTCACTATAAGCTGATTGCTGTGGCCAAATATCTATTGTTAACTTTCCTGGAAAGCTGCTGTTTATTATCTGTGAGTTGAAAGACCTAAATAGGAGTTTTCAGTGTGTTTAATGCTTTTGGAAAGAAAAACAGGAATAACAGTTTAGCAGAGGTTGTTTGCATTAGCTGTCATTTTATATAAGAACATAAATGCATATAATGAGTACCAGCTCAAAAGTGTCTCATCGTTAATCATCATCATCAATACTGCAGTCAGCTGAGTGAAAAAGATGTGTCTGTTTGAATTGTCAAATGTTTCACCTTAAGAAAACACACACAAAAAAACATAATGAATAACAAAAATATTATTATTCAGTGTAGATTTTCTCAGTATATTGAAATAACACCAGTAAGTAATTGCCAGTATAGTTTCGTGCACAAACAGAAAGAAAGGACATTTACTCTCGTCCACTTTCCTCCTGTCCTAGTTTGGACATCACTTTGTCGTACTTACCATGCATTTTTACTATAATTTCACTACAATTTCAAAAAAACTAAACCTTTGTTGAGGCTCTAAAACAAACACACAGCAGTGGAAGGGAGCGGTGCAGCGGTGTTTTATGGGAAATGTGGTCTTCATTCTTCACTTCTATTGCTTTGTCTCCATGTAGCCCATGATTCAGCTGGAGAAACCACTGCTAACCGGCACCATGCCCGTGGTATGGCCCACCATCCTCGACCTGGGCAGGGACGAATGCAAAAGAATTCTCCGTAAACTGGGTAACGTCATTCAACATATTCATGCAAATAGTTTATGCTGAAGATTTGCGGGAAATAGGTCACTGGGAGCTCATTCTGGAAAACTGCAAAAAAAAACAATGAGAGTATGATGGAGCGTAGAGAAATAAATCTTGAGTTTTATGCAAATTATAAGCATATTTTCTATCATCAGAATCCGAGCTGATAATTGTACATGATGTCCTGTCACTCCACTTTTTTGTTTGACAGTTTTTTTCCGCAAAGATTGAAGGTGTATGATTTGCTGGCAGACATTTTATAGTCTTAAGTCACATTGGCACATTGTTTGCTGATTTTTGGAGACTTTCCCTCATTTTCCAGAATATTCTAGAATCAAGTAGAAAATTGACAACTTTTTAGAATTTATTTCAGACTTTTTTTTTTTTTTTTTTTTTNTTTTTTTTTTTTTTTTTTTGCTCGATTCTTTCAGAATGGATTTTTTTTTTTTCCAAGAATGGAAAATTTTCCAGAAAATATTTCACACTCCAGAGGGCCAACACATCCAGAAATTTTGTTGCTATTTTAAGCTTTAATTGGTTATTTTTTTTTTATCTACAAAAGAAATTAAAAATAGTGACTGTATTAATATTTTGATAGCCATTTTACATATTGATTGATTGAATCTTAAAGGGTTATCCTGTAATTTTACTGAGTTTCTGTGTTTCTCAGAGTTGGAGGCTTATGCTGGGGTTATCAGCGCCCTGCGAGCCCAAGGAGATCTGACAAAGGACAAGAAGGATCTCCTGGGAGAGCTCACAAAAATCCTCGGGTAATTGTTTCCTGCATTCTCAAAACGGGCAGATAAACGTTACAATTGCTACGAGATGAAGGCATACAACACAAATGAAAGTTTTCTAATTTTTCAACAATGAGTAAAACTACTGCTCAAAAGTTTGGAATCAGTAGTGATTTTTAGATAGAAAATCACTACTGATTTCTAGTAATGTCAGACTAGTTTTTTCATATCTATGTATGTATAAAATGATACTAATTGCTGTAAAAAATTAAGACATTTTATTTAAATTGTTCAGAATTCTGACATGAGTTGTAGATGGTTCCAGATTCATGTTCCAGATTGCTGTATGTGGTTCCAGAGATTATTAGGAAATTCTAGATTATTCCCTGATGCTCTAGAAACTGATGCCTCATATTTACAAAGCAGAGATTAAATCTCANCCCCCCCCCCCCCTAAATATTTGAAATAGTAAATATAATATATTTTGGTGTTTGTTTCATATAATAATAAACAAAACACTATTATTGAATGAAATAGCAAGAACTACTTAAATGACAAGTGATTATAAACTTTTGAGTGGTAGTGTAAGTGAAATTGTAAAAGTAAATTAATGTATGAAAACCTGAACGTCTTTGGATGAAGCTTTTTACCTCACAAAATCCAGTTTGCTTTGTGTAAACGTGTTGCACGACTTTCCCACAGCATCTCCACAGAGCGGCACCGTGCAGAAGTCCGCCGGGCCGTCAACGACGAACGCCTCACCACGATTGCATATCAGTAAGTGTGTCATTGTCTCGTGTCTAGCCACATTTGAGGGGTGNCACCACGATTGCATATCAGTAAGTGTGTCATTGTCTCGTGTCTAGCCACATTTGAGGGGTGCTCGTTCTCTTCACAGCACAGTTTTTTGTAAAAACGAATCTATGAATTTATTAGTGTCCTCGCTGCAAGATATTCTTAAAACTGGTAAAAATTGATCAGTCTTAACCCTGTAAAGCCTGACCTATGAAATAATAATCAGAAAATTCAAATTTGCACGTTATTTCTTTATTGAACCCTTTAACAAACTAAAAAAAAAAGAATTCTGAAATTATTTTTGCAGATATGATTTTTTTTTTGTATCACATTTGATACATCAGGCATTTATTTAACTCAACAGGATTTAAACTGGAACTNTTTTTTTGTATCACATTTGATACATCAGGCATTTATTTAACTCAACAGGATTTAAACTGGAACTTTTTTTTTGTGATATGATATAATAGGCATTTTGGTTAATAACTGATCATGTTGATGATGTAGAGGTGACACAAATGGTGTTACAAGGTTAGAAAGTTAGTAAAGAGTGTTTTTCAGTGAAACTTGGAAAAAACTAAAAGAAGCAAACCAAAAAAAAAAAAACNAAAAAAAAAAAAAACAAGTAGCCTTATATTTTTGTCTCTTACACTATATTGAGTAAGAATTTTTAGAATTTTAGAATTTTTTGGCATGCAACGTACATTTGTCAATCCATGAATAAATTACGTTTTGTAAAATTCAGTGTTATTCTTGTAATTTTTATGATAACTGAAGATTTCTGCTACATAAAGATCCTCCACTGATATTGGCATCATTGGTAAATAAAAGCAAAACAGGCTGTGAAAAAAAATTCTTCGTTTATCCTCTTGATCTTTTATTCAAAATATTAACAAACACATAACCTTCAATTAAAGTGAAATAACTGACTAATTGAATCCTCCATTCGAGGAGAGGGAATCTGCCTTTGAATTACCACTCTTGAAGTTTCAGCCACTTTTTTTTGTCCTGATACGTTAAGGCTTTTTTAGGGAGTTTTTTATCGTCTTCTTAGAGAGCTCTGGCTGGGTCGAGAACCGTTAATGTGCAGGTCTGTAAAGCCTTTTGAGACATTGTACGTGATACTGGGCTACATATAAACTTGACTTGACCTGAGTTCTCTTCTGAAGTTGTTTTTCGTACCGTTCACACGGCGCCCGTACACTCACCGCTGGTTTTGACGTAATGAAAGCCGTCTGACTTCCTCTCCAGCATGTCGGGTCCTAACAGCTCCTCTGAATGGTCCATTGAAGGACGTCGCCTTGTCCCCTTGATGCCAAGACTGGTCCCGCAGACGGCATTTACTGTGACCGCCAATGCCGTAGCCAGCGCCACAGCCAATCAAAATGCCTCTCTCCTGTTGCCGGCTGAAACAGGAAACAAAGAAGGTAGGCCAGCGCCGCTTTGTGTTTGACTGATTTGTAGCAGATTACACGTACGGTTTGTCCTGCAAATGCTGCAATCGTTTTCCTCCTCGCAGTGGTTGTGTGTTATTCCTACACGAGCACCACATGCACCTCCACCAGCGCCACTGCAACCAGCGGCACCATAGGAGCGACAGTGAAATCTCCACGCCCACCGAGCCCGTCCTCCAACGTGGTGGTGCTGCCCAGCGGGAGCACCGTCTACGTGAAGAGTNCGCCCACCGAGCCCGTCCTCCAACGTGGTGGTGCTGCCCAGCGGGAGCACCGTCTACGTGAAGAGTAAGTTTCAAAGCGATCAGGTCAAACAAAATAAAACTCAAATGAACAATGCTTCTATTGTATGTCCAGCAGTTCTCAGTCCAGGTCGAAGCGCTGCGTATTTCCCATCTCTCCTTGCTCCACCCACACCTGATTCACTAAGCCAAGTGACTGATAAAGTTCACACTAAACCTGAGATGAAAAATAAGTGTGAGAAAGTTATCTTCACAAATCGAAATAAGCTTGTCCATTCAGGGGAATGTTTTTTTCCCCTTATCTAAACCACATAAAACTGAACTGGCAAATTTTACTTTACAAAATCTGCCAGATCACTTTTTAATTCTTTGCTGAAGTTTCATTTAGAAACTGCACAGGGAACAAGAGCTACAAACAAGAACTAGACCAAACTGAAACTGGGCCCATATCCAGTTCTATCTACCAATTTGTGTTTCAACTAACAGGAGAAAAGAACCAAAACTGCCTTGGTCTCTATGATGAGTGATGTCATCACAGCTAATCATCAGGGGGGCTCTTGTTGAATTTCGTCCTCCGACCATATAACAATTAAAGCTTGCACCTCGTCGTTCCACCATTGCACCATGGTTTTCTTCATTTTTTTGTTGTTTTCTTTCTGGCGTTCCGAATGGGCTGCAGGAAAAACAGCTGGCTAACAGTGATCGTAGCTGGTTCAGTGACGCCACGTTTTTCTGACCAGTCAGCGATAAACAGTACATTAGCTCCGCCCCCAGGGTACTGCTTGGTCTGGTAAGTCCCACACGGTGAACAGGGACTGTAATTGAAACTGGAATCGTAACTGGAATGGTAACCATAGCCAATGAAAAATGCCACAGTTCCTGTTTTTTGGGTACTGTGGCCGTGGAAAAGGGCCTTTAAATGCAGGTAATATGGCTAACAGCAGCCACACACATTTATACCAGCAACATCACAAAGTTCTGTCCTCCTCTTGACTTTCCTCGCAGGCGTGAGCTGTTCCGACGAGGACGAGAAACCTCGCAAGCGAAGGCGGACCAACTCATCCAGCTCGTCCCCGGTGATGCTGAAGGAAGTTTCCAAGGTGACGCCGCCGGTGTCCAAGAACATCACCGTGCCAGTGAGCGGCAGCCCCAAGATGAGCAACATCATGCAGAGCATCGCCAACTCTCTGCCGCCACACCTGTCCCCGGTCAAGATCACCTTCACCAAGCCCACCATCCAGACCACCAACACCACCACGCAGAAGGTGATGGAGTGTCTTAAAATGCTCGCATGATAAACATTTTTCTTCGTGTGAGAGAAAAGGGGGATTATAAGCAGATCAATATGTTTCTCAGCACATTAAACATTGCAGGTGTTTCCAAAAGAAGTCATTTAATTCTGATATTTAGGTATACCATGTGTACCTGGTGTACATGGAAATATGTATCATCATGATAAAGTATAAAGTGTAACATATCCCCTTTTAATTTTTTTAATCCTTCACATTTTAAAGGACCGTACTGGTGATTTTGTATGTTTGAGCCCAATATTACCCGCATACACGTTACGTTATTGCCAACCATTTTCCAAAACATGAAACCGGATTTTATTTTGTCTGTTATTTTGCCAAATCCCCTGTTCTTTCAAAATAAAATGTTCAGCTGATCCACCCACCTTAAAGTTCAATGTTTTGCCTGCTCACAGAAAAAGTAGAAGGCACGGTTGTTTTTAATTTCTTGGTAAAAGCCATGTTCTCCTGGGACTATGTTTTCTGGCGGCGGCATACATTTTCTTTCGTGCAGCTCCGTGTTGGATCGGTTAAATTAAGTAACTTCAGCAAAAAATTTTATAGACATCATGTTCGCTGTGATGGATGACTTACCTCAAGCACATTTCAAGTCTCTTTAAGTTGATTTATATAGCGTATTGGAATGAAATGAAACCAATGGAGGTCAGGAAAGTAGGAAAAACAATTCTAATACAACTCCAGCAGTATGCTTTGGAAAATGATTGTCAATCATGTAACGTGCATGTAGGTTGTATTTATTGGCAAAACCACTGGTATGGTCCTTTAAGATCAAACTTTGAGTCCAGCGATTTCAGGTGTAGGTGTCATACTTTTCCTTTTTGCTCCATCTCATCAGGTTATCATCGTGACGACGTCTCCAAGCTCCAACTTTGTGCCCAACATCCTGTCCAAGTCTCACACCCACAACAGTGCAGCCTTATCCAAGCTGGGCTCCACCTCCATACTGACCACGCCCACCCACAAACAGACCGTGGTCTTCCCCGCCAGCTCCAGCCCCTCCTCCACCCCCAACACTGTGGCCGTGACCACAGTGGTCTCCTCCACGCCTACGACGGTCATGTCAACTGTGGCTTCCTGTACGTCTCCTCTACACTTACATCATAATATTCATGAGTTTCAGATCTGACACGAGGAGCATTTTAAACATCAAATCAAAGTAGAGAAGTCTAATGGTGGATTCACATGTTGGCGGTAGATAAACAGCCGTACGGGGCGTTATAGCAGAATCACCGTCAACCGCAGTGGCAGGTGGCAAATGACATTGTAGACACAGAACAGTTGCCAAGGTAATTGCCGGGATATTAGAGTAGTATTAGAGGATGCAATAGCGCTTTAGTATGGAAGCCTCTTTCTGCCAGTCTAAAAGAAAAAAAAAATCTACCACCTTATTTTTTCCTCCATTGTTAAGTACTGATTTCTCATAATTACAAGAGGCTAAGTCATAATTATGAGATGCTAAGATGCTAAGTCATAATTATAAGATACTAAATCATAATTATGAGATGTTAAGTCATAATTTTGAGATGCTAAATCATAATTATGAGATGCTGTCATAACTATAAGATGCTAAGTCATAATTTTGAGGTGCTAAGTCATAATTATGAGATGATGATGATAAGTCATAATTATGAGATGCTAAGTCATGATTGTGAGAAAAGAGTACTTAACAATGGGGGGAAAAATAATGTGGTGAATTTTTTTTTTTCTTTTCAACCAGCAGAAACTGGCTTCCATATTTTAGTGTTTTGCACAATGCTAAATAAAAACAGGAAAGCTCTGTCTCTGGCCTTTTAATATGCTCATTTAAAGAATTGACAGAAAAGGCCGACACGTAGAGGTGTGTGAGTTCATCCCATTTTACAGGAGCGTAAAGTAATAGGAGAATTCCATCCGGTAATTCAAGAACTGAGATGATGCATGAAGAGAGATTCAGGGAGATTTCAGCCTGTTTACTTCTACAATCTGAGTGCATCTGCACCAAAAGCATAAGTTTGTCAGTTTCCTTCTTTTACACAAGAATAAATCCACATCCAGTTTGTCATTGCAGCTATGGCAAACAGAAAAAGTTGGAAAATTGTAATATTCGACATGTATTTTTCTGGGCATCTGAAAACATGCAAATGAAACAGACTTTGAAAGAAAGCTGTTAAATTGTTATAATTAACACTCTGCAGTCTGTTCAGTCTGCATACAGTAATGATGGTCAGTTAAAATTCAGCCATTACCCAGAAAATATTCTGTCAGAAGCACATTCTGTTCTGGCAAAAAGAAACACACTTTAACATTCGCGCTATCTGAACCAAACATGCTTCATTGTGTGTGTGTACAGTTGTGTTAAAAAACAACATCAGACATGCAGCGACAATTATGAGTCCAGAAAAGCCAGAATTAGAGTTTCCCGTTCTGCTTTTAACCCCTCTACCTGTGCTCTGTGTTGTTGTAGGTGGAGCTTCAGCAGGAGTGAAAGTAGCTTCAGCCAGGCTTCCTTCACCAAAGACCCTGGTGGGCTCTCCCACTCAGATCTTAGCCCAGTTCCCCAAGCAGCATTCACCCAAACAGCTCCAGCAGAGCCCAGCGCTAGGAGCCTCCGGCGTCAGCCAGACCCAGACCACCAGCACCTCGCCTGGCTCCAAGCCCACCATCCAGATCAAACAAGAGTCAGGCAAGATATGCTGCTTTTCTGTTTATTGATGATGATGTGTTATAAGGCTAAAATGTGCAAAGTCTAAAGGATCATATCGGCGATTGTGCATGCTTGAGCCCAATATGTACAGTCTGTATACATATTACATTACTGACAACCGTTTCCCAAAATATACTACTTTAGCGGTAAATTTCAAAATGTTTTTCCTACCTTCCAGACTGCCACTGGCTTCAGTTCACTGCAGTACACTATAAAAATCAACTTGTAGAGACTTGAAACACGCTTGAGATACATAATCCACCATAGCAAATATAATGTCTATTAGATTTTTTGCCGAAGTAACTTTATTTAACCAATCCAACACGGAACTGCACAGAAGACGATGTATTTCTCTGCCAGGAAATATAGAGCCAGGAGAAGACGGCTTTTACCAAGAAATTAAAATGACTTTGCCTTCTACAATCAGATGTAAGCGTTAGAAGGCAGAACTTTTAATTTTAAGGTGGGTGTATCACCTGAACATTTGATTTTTAAACATCAGGGGAATTGAAAAAGAAAATAACAGGAAAACTAAAATATGATTTTGTGTTTTGGAAAATTGGTTGTCAGCAATGTAACATGTATGCATGTATGCAGGTTGTATATATCGGGCTCAAACATGCATGATCGCCGGTATGGTCCTTTAACCTTTGACTGATGGATTTCGTAATGCGTGTAGGAGTGAAGATAATCACCCAGCAGGTTCAGCCCAGCAAGATTCTGCCCAAACCCTCGTCTGTGGGTTTGTCCAGCAGCAGCTCCTCTCCCATCATGGTTGTCAGCAGCAATGGAGCCATCATGACCACCAAACTAGTCACTCAGTCCACAGGTGAGCTTCCAAAACTCACTGCTGCACAAACAAAATCTTACCCTTTGAAATAACATCTTGAAAGTATTTTGATATACCGTACGTATTGAGCTTTTTTCTTTCAATAAATGAAATGATCATTTAAAAACTATTTTTTGTTCACTCAGGCTGTCTTTGTCTTATATTACATTTTGTTTGAAGATCTGACACAATTCTTATTTAATTGACATAGCAAGGGTAGTGAGCAAAAAAAAATTATGTGACAATATGATAAACGATGATTATATACATTAGACATATATGCTATGTTAATTAAAAAAAAAATGAAGAGCTGACACAATTAAGTGCGACAAATATGCAGCAATAGAAGAAGTCAGAAAGGGGGCTTAGAAATAACACTGTAAATTTGTTGCATGCAGCCACCCAGGCCACCTACACGAGGCCCACCATTAGCCCCAACATTGGAGCCAGAATGTGCGCCTCCACTGGTGGGACCACCTACGTCAAGACCACCAGCGGCAGCATCATCACGGTGGTGCCCAAGTCTCTGGCCACTCTGGGTGGAAAGATCATCAGCAGCAACATTGTGTCTGGTGAGTTTGTGACGTCCTGAAGCAGCTAAGAATTTTATTTATTTATTTTGTTTTAACTGTTTCTGCAATTTTGTGATTTTTTTTTTTTTTTTTTTTTTTTGTTGAAATGTTTTTTTTTTTATTAAGTGATTATACAATTACATTATAGTGAATAAGTTCAAGGTACATAAAATAAATAATACTAACAAAAGAAAAAAGATATTTTTATAATAATTCAGTGACCCTTAAAGGACCATACCGTCCATTTTGCATGTTTGAGCCTAATATATATAATTTTCATACGTGTTACGTTACTGACAATCATTTCCCAAAGGATAAAACCGTATTTCAGCTTTCCTGATATTTTGCAAAATCTCTTAATCTTTCAAAATCAAATATTCAAGTGATACACCCACCTTAAAAATCCATGTTTCTCCTGCTAATAGTTACACAGCCTTATGAAGTCACGGTCCTTTAAATTTTTCCATAAACACAGGTCTTCTTTTGGGACTATATTCCCCGGTGGATGCATACATTCAATCCACGCTTTTTATTGAGCTTAAACGCTAAAATTACATAACTTCTAAAAAAAACCTGAATACACGTTTTGTTGGTGATGATGGATTACCTATCCCAAGAACGTTTCAAGTATCAACAAGCTGATTTTAATAGCAGAATGAACTGAAACCAGTGGCGGTCTGGAAGGTAGGAAAAACATTTTTAATTCACCATTCTAGTCCTTATTACCATATTAGTCCTCACAATCAGGACTTCAAAAGAAGAAGGTCTGTTATTAATTTTAACCGCTCTGTGTATTCAGGCTTGATTTGAGATTTCCAATATCTCAGAATAATCCTTGCCACACAAATAATCCTGTGAGTAAAAGTCCAGAGTCTGATTTTGATGTGTCAGGGGGCAGAAGAGAAAAAACTTGTCGCCAGCAAACAAAATAGAAGAGGTTCAGGCCATGTCTTATGTATACAGTCTCCAAGAGTTTTAGTTATTTTTTTCCTTTTGTTCACTTTTAAAGGCACATCGTTTAATAAAATGTCCCTGATTTCCCTCTGGAACAGGCACAACAACTAAGATCACCACCATCCCCATGACCTCCAAGCCCAACGTCATCGTGGTTCAGAAAACCACAGGGAAAGGAGCCACCATCCAAGGACTGCCTGGCAAGAACGTGGTCACCACACTTTTAAATGCAGGGGTCAGTCACCATCACGCGTCACGCTACCAGCACGATTTTAAAGGGCCATACCGCCCATCAGGCATGTTTGAGCCCAGTACGCTACAGGCCAGAAGTTTGAGGCCAACCCCAGATTGAAAAAAATAAAAATCATCGATACACTGTTTGTTTTACAATTTATTGCACAGGAAATGACAAAAATATATAAAATAAATGTAAGCAATTAGTTATCTAGAAGAATTTGTTTGTAGCAAGTCTGTGTGTAGCAGGCTGTGTCTAGGCGAATGTGTGTAGCAGAATGTGTATAGCAGACTGTGTGTAGCAGATCTATGTGTAGCAGACTGTGTGTATCAGACTGTGCGTAGCAGGTCTGTATGTAGCAGACTGTGTTTAGCAGAATGTGTGTAGCAGACTGTATGTAGCAGGTCTGTGTGTAGCAGCCTGTGTGTATCAGACTGTGTAGCAGAGTGTGTGTAGCAGATCTATGTGTAGCAGGTCTGTATGTAGCAGAGTGTGTAGACTGTGTGCTGCTGTGTCTCAGGGTGAGAAGAGCCTTCAGGCTGTTCAGGGCAGCAAACCAGCCATCATCACAGCCTCCAGACCCATCACCAAGATGATTGTCACTCAGCCTAAAGGCCTGAGCGTCGGCTCCCAGTCCACCGCCACCAAAATCATTCCAACCAAGATCGTGTACGGCCAGCAGGGAAAGACGCAGGTGAGACGGCACGGTAACCCGCTTTGCTTATTTCCTGTTTTTACTTTATGGATACGTTTCACACCAGCCAAGTCAAGCCAACATTTTACAGTCCAAAATCTACAGCTCAGGTCAGGATTCTGGACAATTGTAAAATGTCTTAATTTTTTACAGCTTCTTGCAAATGATTTTAAACCTGTAGGTGCAAAATACTAACAGACATATAGAATCATTTTATACATACATACATATGAAACAAAATTAGTTTTACATTACAGGAAACATTGATTCTATGTGAAAATCACTAGTGATTTTGCAGTTTTGAGTATCTGTTTTGAGTCAGTAGAGAAGTGCAGCTTTTTACTGTGGAAAAACAAGCAAAAAAAAAGTTTTTTTTTTCTGAAAAATGGGAACAGTGCACATTTTTTCGTCTTCTCAAGAACAACACTTATTTCTCTTCTGAGTTATGCTTTCAGTCATTAACGCAGCAACACCTTGAGCTTGAGCTTTTCGGAGAAGTCCGATAATTATAAAAACATACGCCAGCTAAAACGTCAAATACACGCAGCCCCCTGACCTTTCACCTTTAGCTCCCTTCAAGAATCTGTCTCTGCTTTCAGCCGCAAAATAATCAAGCTTTAACATCCAGCTTTTAAAGCAGGATGAAGGATAAAGGCATGGTGTAAGTGTGAGTCTCGCACTAAACGTGTGAAGTCAGCCGAGAACTCCCAGATAAAACAATAATAAAATCTTTGACAGAATCTTCCTAAATGCCCATTTTCCCTTATTGGAAATTACATCAGCACAACAATATAGAAGCAATAATAAACAATATAGAAATGTAAGCAATTAATCCTGCATATTTTAAAGCACCATACCATCCATTTTGTATGTTTGAGCCTAATATATTCAATTTTCATACATGTTACATTACTGACAATCATTTCCCAAAGGATAAAACTGTATTTCAGCTTTCCTGATATTTTGCAAAATCTGTTAATCTTTCAAAATCAAATATTCAAGTGATACACCCACCTTAAAAATCCATGTTTCTCCTGCTAATAGTTACACAGCCTTATGAAGTCACAGTCCTTTAAATTTCTCCATAAAGACAGGTCTTCTTTTGGGACTATATTCCCCGGTGGAGGCATACATTCACTCCACGCTTTTTATTGCACTTAAACNTTATGAAGTCACAGTCCTTTAAATTTCTCCATAAAGACAGGTCTTCTTTTGGGACTATATTCCCCGGTGGAGGCATACATTCACTCCACGCTTTTTATTGCACTTAAACACTAAAATTATGAAACTTCTAAAAAAAAAACCTGAATACACGTCTTGTTATGATGATGGATTACCTATCACAAGAATATTTCAAGTACCAACAAGCCGTACCAGAATGAACTGAAACCAATGGTGGTCTGGAAGGTAGGAAAAACATTTTTAATTCACTGTTCAAAGTAGTATGCTTTGGGAAATGATTGTCAGTAATGTAACATGTATGAAAATTTAATATATTAGGCTCAAATATGCAAAACGGTCCTTTAAAGGCAGCCATGTTGGAAGTGAACATTCTATAAAAAAACCTGTATGGTTCTCCTGTCCTGTATTGATGTCATTTGACTTACAAATTCCTAAATTCTTATAATTCCAAGTCAGGACCAAACATTTACGTTCTATTTCTGACTCACGAGTCACAAGGATATTTAGCCCTTTTTCTAAACAGGTGAGTTTATTTCATATGAAAGTAGGAAAGTCAGAAATGTTTCTCAGTTCTGGGGAAATTTTTTTAAAGAAGTAACAGGAATTGTTTCTGGAGAAATTCAGATGTTTCTGGTTTTACTTGAAAGTAGAACTGTTGATTTTAGCAGAAGCATCCAGAGTTTTGCTGTAGGTGGAGATGATCATCAGGGATGGAATAGAATGGCAAACAAACGGGCCAGCAGGCTTACATATTGGAATTCCAACAACTTTTCTGGCATTTTGTTGGAAGTTGTAAAAAAAAAAAACAGAAAAGTTGCAGCTCATCCACAAACCCATTGTTACAGCACAGTCGCTTCCTTTTGTAAACTTTAGAATGAGCCTTGTGTCATCAAAGCAGGACTTTTTATAGCAGAAACATTCAGTTTGAGTTTTCCATGTCCATTTTCTGAAAGTTGAGTCAGTCACGCTAACTATCCATATTCTATGGATAAAAGTAGATGTGTTGGTGTTGCACCAAAGCAGATGGAAATTTGACAGGAGTTATTGGTATTAGGAACTGTTCTACAAACCTACACAATCTCTGCCAGGAACCTAACAAAGACGTTTCACCGTTCATCTGAAAGGCTTCATTTTTTTCAATCCAGTGACTCAACTTTAAAGGACCATACGGCCAGTTTCAGGTTTAAGTCCAATATATACAACCTCCGTATATGTTAAGTTACTGACAACCAATTTCCAAAACATAAAATTGTATTTTGCTTTTCCTGCTATTTTTTAAAATCCTCTAAGTTTTCAAAATCAAATGTTCAGGTGACACATCCACCTTAAAATTCAGTTATGCACGATTAGAAGGCATGGTCATTTTAATTTCTCGATAAAAGTTGTCTTCTCCTGGGACTATATTTCCTGGCGGAGACACACATCTTCTTCTGTGCAGGTCCGTGTTGGATCAGTTAAATAAAGTTGCTTCGAAAAAAAACTTAGTAGACGTCATGTATGATGGATTCTTACCACAAACGCATTTCAGATCTCTTCAAGTTGATTTTTATAGCGTGCTGGGATGAACTGAAACCATCAGCAGTTTGGAAGGTAGGAAAAAACTGCCAAAAACGTAACATATAAGCAGTTTGTATTTATTGGGCTCAAACATGCCCAATCACCAGTATGCTCCTTTAACTTTCCTGACATCTAACTACCTGGATGACTGAGGTGACTTCGCAGACTAACAGCATGTATTCCTTCGGTTTCTTTCCAGGTTCTCATCAAGCCGAAGCCGGTCTTCCAGACAGCCGTGGTGAGCGAGCAGACCAGGCAGCTGGTCACCGAGACTCTGCAGCAGGTGACCCGTTCAGCAGATGTGGGTCAGAGTCAGGCAGCAGCCCAGGACGGATCCACAAAGGACGAGTCCTGTGGCTTCTCAGAGAGCGGCACCGTGTCCAGCGAGGCCTCACACAGCAGCACACAAGGTATGCTCTTTACACGACGATGACAGACAGATTACTTCCTGGTGCTTTTTTAGCCATTGTTGTGGTTCTGGAGGTGATAATGTCTGCCATTTTGGTCCAGGCTGAAATACTTTAACTCCTTGTACCCGAGCGGTCCCGGTACCAGGATTTTAATGATGTTTTCATGAAATACCATTCACGGATGGCATATCGGTCAACCAACTAATGCGATAGCTGACTACGTGAGTTTTACAGTCACGTGAGGTTCCAAATGAGTGGTCACATGACCTAGNGGTCAACCAACTAATGCGATAGCTGACTACGTGAGTTTTACAGTCACGTGAGGTTCCAAATGAGTGGTCACATGACCTAGGGGAGCCAATAGTCATTGAGTTAGAGGCATGCGTAATGCAGAAGTCAGCGGCGCACATTCTTCCCGGAGCGCATGTAGCTGCATGACGTTAATGCTGGTGAGAGAGAAACGGTAGTTGACAGTCGGAGTGTTGGAGTGCATCGGACGTTTGAAGATGGCAGAAGTCTGACTTTTGTGTTCTCAGGAAATATTTTGGCCGTTCTTAGTGAATACTTGTAAATAGTTTTGTGGGTTTTTTTCTGTTTTGACGTTTTTGTGCATTAGATAATAATTTTACAAGTATCAGTTTCTGATATGTTGATTATATGTTGGTTATTTTTTGTTATGTTGTGCAATAAAAAACTCATTTTGGAGGTAAAAGTTAAATGTTGGTGAAAAGCAATATTTCACAGACTCTTTACTAGTACCTGATGTAGAAACGCCGTCTGGCGCCCTCTAACCCGTCTAGTACAACTAAGACTAAAATGTATGAAAACTTTTTATGCTTCATTTCTATTACATCAAACTTGGTGGAGCTGCAGCTCAGAAGTTTTACAACAAATCCAGTAGCAGCAATAGCTACTAAATCATTACAGTAATTTAGAATTCTGAGAAAACAGAAGTAAAGTTTTCATTTTTCTTTTGTGTTTATTCAGCTCTCAGTCTGTTCTGGTGATAGTGACAGGAAATCTTACTCTANCATTTTTCTTTTGTGTTTATTCAGCTCTCAGTCTGTTCTGGTGATAGTGACAGGAAATCTTACTCTTTATCTAAATTCTCCCAAGTGCCACCTATCCATAGAGCAAAGGTTGTGCATGTTGTCCTTATAGTTGTGGAGTTATTACAAATTAAATTTGTGCATGCCTTTTTTTCGAGGTAAATTCCAAAAAAGAGCTCAGGGTAGAAGGGGTTAAGTTTTCTGAGTTTCCTCTTTACATGCTAGACAAACCTGTTAACATGTGTGGATATGTTACTATTTAACAGAAACCAGCTCATTAGTTCCAAAGTATTAAGAAGAAATTCTGACCTGGAGATCAACAAAATAATCAGGATTCATACTCTGATGTCTAGGGCTGCTTATCGATTCTGACTTCCTGATTCGATTCGATTTCAATTTTTAAAGCCCCGATTCAATTCGGTTAAATTCTGGAAAATTTAATGCATATCCTTGGAATGCATATCCTCGCATATAAAAATAGCAGCAGACTCCGTTATATTTTTGGCTGGAGGTGAGGCAGATGGCAGCTTGCCAGTCGATGCATTTTCTGCGTCACCTGTCTTCAGGTGTCAGTGCTGCAGACTTCACGGCGGCAGCGTGATGCTTCCTCAAGCGGTTCTACAAGTTTGTCACGTTGCCACAAAATTTTACTTCTGAGTTACATATTTTGCAAAGGTTCTTACTTTTGTCAGGCTCGTTTGTGTCCTTTTGCTTTTGAAAGTCAAAATGAGTCCTAACATCTGCTCCAAATCTCAAAGGTGCTGGACTCACAGGTCAGGTAAGACAAGCTGGTTTTCTACGCTTTCTGTAGTACAGTAGTCGTGCTACGTCACACAGAAGTTACGCTATTAGCATTACTTCAAAAAATCCATTTTTTTCTCCCCACCCCTACTGATGACCATGCATGTTAGTATTGAATTTCATTGCAATCCATTCCACAATTAACTTAACTTGCTTTGTAGCTGTTGGCCTTTAAAGACAATTTTGAAGCTGACTTGATTCAACTAGATTAATACATTAAGATTAACTGAAATTATTTATTTGATTGAAGTTAGTATGAATTTTTTAAAAAAAAAGCCACTATTCATTCTGCTTTTTTTTTTTTTTTTNTTTTTTTTTTTTTTTTTAAACAATCAGTCATTTGATGATCTTTTCAGATGGAGACACGTGTTGTGATGATAAATATATATCTCTCATATTGATAATATGAGAGATATATATTTGTTATATTTTTACACACGGTACTCGTTTTGACATGTTTCGGTACAGAGAATCTCACTTCTTTCTTTTGTGTTGTTTGTAAAGGAGGTAGATCTTGGTTGTGGCTCTTACATGCTCTCACCAGTAGGCTGGTGTTGGAGGAGAGTGTTGGTGTCTTTGTGAGTGGGGTGTCACTGTGAGTTTCCTCAGCTTGTCCCGGAATATTCTCCTTTCAAAGATCTTTCTCTCCCAGATTCACATCTGTCCACGCCACAGAAGCCAATGCGTTGAGAAACTCACCGGTGCCACAATCAAAAATATGAATATGAAATCAAGGATATGATTTTGAACGTCAGTGAGGTGTTCTTCCAGCTATTATCATATTTAATGTTTAATTCTGTTTACTGCAGCTTTAAAGGACCATACCGGCAATCGTGCATGTTTGAACCTAACATATTTAATTTTCATACATAACGTTACTGACAATCATTTCCCAAAGCATACTACTGGAACAGTGAATTAAAAATGTTTTTCCTACCTTCCAGACCTCCATTGGTTTCAGTTCATTCTGCTATTAAAATCAACTTGTTGATACTGTAAACGTTCTTGGGATAGGTAATCCATCATCACCAACAAGACGTGTATTCAGGTTTTTTTAGAAGTTATGTAATTTTAGTGTTTAAGCTCAATAAAAAGCGTGGAGTGAATGTATGCCTCCACCGGGGAATATAGTCCCAAAAGAAGACCTGCGTTTATGGAAAAATTTAAAGGACCGTGACTTCATAAGGCTGTGTAACTATTAGCAGGAGAAACATGGATTTTTAAGGTGGGTGTATCACTTGAATATTTGATTTTGAAAGATTAAGAGATTTTGCAAAATATCAGGAAAGCTGAAATATGGTTTTATCCTTTGGGAAATGATTGTCAGTAACGTAACATGTATGGAAATTGAATCTATTAGGCTCAAACATGCAAAATGGGTGGTATGGTCCTTTAAAGCTTCAATTCTTAAAAAAAAAAAATTAAATACTAGTAAATCTACTTGTTACCTTATGTTAAAGGGAAATGTCTCATCATAAATATATCAGAGATTATTAAAAATGATGTAATTGATCCATCTTGAAGGATGACCTCCAGAGGGAGGTCAGAGGTCAGGGGCATGAACCTGGGTTCTGCAGTTTGTTTGGCCATCTCTCTAAATCTTCTTTTTTCCCCACAACAATTCAGCGTTTGTAGCGTAAATCTCCAGCCCTTTAATTCAAAGTGTGTGTTATTTGTCCCTGTCATTTGTCAGAGCCTCAGACTGTAGTGCACGTGCTGTCCTCCAGGGAGCAGGATTGGACCGAGCAGGAAGTATCTGTGGAGTCCAGCCCCACTATTATCTACCAGGATATGTCTGGCGGGGAATCCCAGTCTGCCACTTCCACCATCAAAGCCCTGCTGGAACTCCAACAGACATCAGGTGAGCCTTACATCAGACAAAGACTAAAAAAAAACACAAAGTACACAGGGAGGGGGGCCGGGAAAGATGGAGGGGAATCACCTACACACACACACACACACACACACACACACACACTCAATACAGCAGCAAGTTTCGTTGTTGCTTTTCAACAGCTTGTCTGCATCTATTATCTGCAAATTGTAACACCAGTTTTTGTTGGTGTTGGATAAGCAAGCAAAAATAAGACGAGCTCCAAAAGAGAAATATTTTTTTGTTGTGATTTCTAAGTAACCTGATTGGGTAAGCAGTGACGTTATCCACTACACAGATGGAGAGTGATGAAAAATTCCAATGACAGTGTTAAAACATAGGAAAAGTTTTACTTAATACTACAAAAAAATCTATGTTTGATTTCAATTCTTAACAAAAAAAAAAAGAGACTTTTTTTTGTGGGTGAATTATGAGAAATTCAATAGGTGCTCTTATTTATGGAGTTAACGTCTATTAATAACTACAATGTGAAAAACAATGTCTGTCGTCACCTCAAAACCTGTTTCAGGCAGGATCTTTATGACAGGATACGGCAAGTTTCATTTCAGGTATGCAGGGTACAACACTGGAATGATTCTTCTGGTCTGACAAGTAAGACAGTAATAGTAGTAATCTTTTTTTTTTTTTTTTTTAAACCTTGATTTAACCAGGAAGTCCACTTGATATTCAGAATCTCTTTTGCGAGGGGAGACCTGGCCTGGTAGCAGCGTACAAAAGTTGCACAAATAGCATTTATGACAAGATGAAGTTATATGATAAAAAAAAGGGACACTTAAAGGACCATACCACCCATTTTGCATGTTTGAGCCTGTATATTCAATTTTCATACATGTAACATTACTGACAATCATTTCTCAAAGCATACTACTGGAACGGTGAATTAAAAATGTTTTTCCTACCTTGCAGACCTCCATTGGTTTTAGTTCATTCTGCTATTAAAATCAACTTGTTGATACTTGAAATATTCTTGGGATAGGTAATCCATCATCACCAACAAGATGTGTATTCAGATTTTTTTTTAGAAGTTACATAATTTTAGTGTTTAAGCGCAATAAAAAGTGTGGAGTGAATGTATGCCTCCACTGGAGAATATAGTCCCAAAAGAAGACCTGGGTTTATGAAAAAATTTAAAGGACCGTGACTTCATAAGGCTGTGTAACTATTAGCAGGAGAAATATGGATTTTTAANATTTAAAGGACCGTGACTTCATAAGGCTGTGTAACTATTAGCAGGAGAAATATGGATTTTTAAGGTTCAGGAATATATATTCAGGACATCAGGAAAGCTGGAAAATGGTTTTATCCTTTGGGAAATGATTGTCAGTAACCTTACGTGTATGACAATTGACTATATTAGGCACAAACATGCAAAATAGGTGGTATGGTCCTTTAAAAGCACAAAAACACATAATTAAAAATTAAGTTGAATGAAATTCCAATAAATTAAGAAAAACTGACTGACTCTGGTCAGAACAGACATGATATGTTAGCGTGAGGTAACACAAACTGAGTATTGTGCAGTTTATATTTCTATTTTTATATTCTATATTTTATACTTCTATAATTAATTGACATTGCAATATGAGCGCTGACATGGTGTGATCTTCTCCTAACAGTGAAGGAGAAGACGGAGTCCAAACCCAGGCAGCACACCATCGACCTGAGCCAGATGGCCGTGCCCATCCAGCTGGCCCAGGACAAGAAGCCCAGCTCCGAGTCCCCCAGACCCTCCAGGTCAGAGGCTGAACCCGCCGCCGAGCACGTCACGCCAGGTACCTCTCCAGTCTGCTACACGCTCTTATGAAACGTATTCATGTCAGCTCAAACAGCACTTCCTGTTTTTGTGGGGAGATCATAGTTTGGTAGCACAAAGAGTTCCCATTTAGAAGTCGGCTGAGCAACAATGACACAAAGACACACGCTTCTCTTTTTGGACTCCGCATAAGAGTACGAGTTATGTTATGAATGCACATGTGTGTTTACATGTAACATGATCAGCATGACAGAATGGCTGGGGTTTTCCTGCAGGTAAATCCAGCAGGACAGGTATATCCTCAGGGGATGATGACACAGGTATGTCCTCCAGCCTGCAACAGGGGAAGCCTTACAAAAACAGCAGCCAGGCGGCGGTGGCGGCGGCGGCCAAACCTGCTCCTCCTGCTGCTCCTGCACCTCCTGCTCCCGCTACTCCTACTGTTCATCTCAGCCAGATGGTGAGAGCACCGGGAAAAATGTTTTTTTTAAAAATAACACCTGGTTCAGGTGGTCTCCTTACCAGAAACTTCCTCCACCAGATACTCTTCTACACGTGTGAGAAGTACTGAAAAAGTTCTACTTCTCCAGTCTCACTTTCAGAATGACAATGAAAGCCACAGTGGCATTTTTAGTGGGTAGATGTCTGATAAGAGATTACAACGTGTGACATAAACAAAATATCATTGTTTTATATACATACACATATACAGTATATATATATATATATACATGTGTATATATGTATATATATATATATATATATGTATATATGTATATATGTACATATATATATATATATATATATGTATATATATGTATAGGATTGGAGCCAAATGCAAGATTCCAGTTATTTATTTATTTATTTTTTACCTGGATGCCTTTCACAAAAACAAAGAACTGCTTGAAAGCATGCACAGTAAATGCTGTTGATGAAAGGTCATTTTCGCTTTCAGTCAACACAGGATATCATCGTTTATGGTTGTTTAAATGAACATATAAAACCATATAAATCAAAAGCGATAATAAAATAAACAAAGGCTCTTTTACAGTCATCAGGCTTCAGAGGGCCTTTGTTTAATGTCATGTAATTACTTGATTTATTAGGGGTTTTTTTTGTTTTTTTTAAATGTTGCCTGCATTTTAAGCAGGAGGCAAACGTGAGAAAAATTGTGCTTGTGGATTCAACCAAAAATAAATCCAGATCTTTTAGTTATTCTAATAATTGGAGATGGTCCTCAGGCCGGTTTCACTTGATGAGCGTTGAGTGGTGACGCCTAACGCCGCATTCAAACCAAACTCAACTTTGACCTTTTCCAATGCACAACCAATCAGAGAACAGCTGTAGTGACTCAACAATGGAGGAGATGCTCATAATCTGTTTTGAGAAATTTCTCGAGTTACTGTATAAAAAATTTTAAAAATTTACAAATTTAAAATCATATCACGATCTGATTGTGTAAACACATTCGCCATTTTTTTTGCTTCTTCAAATAAGAAGAGGAACCAGAACCTTCTTTGTTGCGACGTCCATGGTAAAAGCTTTTAACCGTCAACACGTCATCGGAGACGAATGCTTTCAGTCAGTGCTTGGTTGATGCTGGACGCCAAGCTCAGCGCTCTGCTCAACGCTTACCATGTGAAAGCGGCCTAACAGTTCAAGCTTAGCCTCCGGAGTTTTGAATGTTTAGCTGTGTTAAAGTGTGTGTTAGTTTTTAACTCCCTTGCTCGTCTCGCTGACGTGTTTCAGGCCTCTGACAGCCATGGAAAAGTTGAGTCTGTGTTGGAGGTGGAGGAGCTGGAAGGTGACACCTTGGACCCTCAGACAGGCCTGTTTTATCGCTCCAGCCAACCGGCCGCCGACCCAGCCAAACAAACCGGCCAGTCCTCAGGCGCTCAGCCGCCGCCGTTAAGCCAGGCAGAGCCCGAGCAGAGCCGCCACAGCTCCGCCTCCACCCAGCTGCCGCCACCACATCTACAGAGCAAACCTCAGATCAGCCAGCCTTCCTCTTCGTCCGCCGCTCTGACGAAGAAACTCCCCAAATTGCGAGAGCAGAGTCAGCCCAAGCCCCAGGCCTCAACGCTGAGCTCCAAGGACAGACCACCGGCTGTATCAGCCCAGGTGGGGTCAAAGGTCACCGCGCTGGGTACACCGACCAAGCTCATGTTGACGCCACAGCTCCCTAAGCTCCAGCAAGCCCCCACATCCCACCACAGACCCATGCATGCACCCATGTCGCAGCCTCCACCGCTGCAGGCGCACCACCCTGTCAGCACGGAGAAGAGCGCCTCCAACCAGGCGAGTGTGCATGTCATTATTATATTTATATATATATTTATGTAGAATAATAATTTAGCCTTGTACAGCACTGCTGTGAAAAAAACTGAACATGTAAGGTGTTACCTCTCTCTCTCTGTTTGTCTTTTTTCTATGAGCTGTTTTATTCTGTTTCTTATATTTGCATTGTTATATATTTGTTTTTTTTTTATTATCTGCTGTTCTATACCTTTTATATATGTTTTCATGCCTCGTTGTTTTTATGTTTTTATGTCTTTTCTCCGCCTACGGTTCCTGTTGCATGTTGGAGGAGAGGAAATCTCTCTTTGAATTGCCTCTCCTGAGGTTTCTTCCATTTTTTCTTGTGTAATAAGTTTTTTTTAGGGAGTTTAATGTGATATTGAGTTACACAAATAAACTTGACTTGACTACTTTTCCCGCTACCATAAAAGACATGTCTTTGTCATGTGGTCAAGTTCCTGAAATCATTTTTGATACGTAGAAGTAGCAAAAAAAAAACATGCTCTGTTCCAAGTTATATTCAGATAGTACAGAATAAAAGTACTCATTGTGAGAAAGAACAAAGTCATGCTGTGTGACGAAGGAAACGGGGAAAGAAAAAGGAAAAGACGGATGGAGAAAAGGAACAGAGGGAAGGAAAGGACAAAGAAAGATAAAAGAAAGAAGGAAGGGATGAAGAAAGATGAAGGACAGAAGGAAATACAGGTGCAGCTAGAAATGTGAAGGTCGGCGTGATGTAAATTTGACCATATTTACATCAGAAAGTGTACGCACAGCCTCTGTGCCGACATCAGCGTACCTCCAGTTTTTTGTGCATAGCTTAGTGTAGGGGCAGCGCAGACTTGTCGCTATGCAGTCGCTTTGCGTTCGCTATGGAGGTCACTATGCAGTCACTATGACAGTCGCTATGCGGTCTCTATGCAGTCGCTATGCGGTCTCTATGCGGTTGCTATGCGGTTGCTATGCAGTCACTATGACAGTCGCTATGCGGTCTCTATGCAGTCACTATGCAAAGGCCTCTGTGTGGACATCCGCGTACCTCCAATTTTTTGTGTGTAGCTTAGCATAAGGACCATGCAGACTTGTTGCTATGCAGTCGCTATGTGGTTGCTATGCAGTCACTATGCAGTCACTATGCAAAGGCCTCTGTGCGGACATCCGCTTACCTCCGATTTTTTTGTGCCTAGCTTATGCAAAGGCCTCTCTGCAGACATCTGCGTACCACCAATTTTTCGTGCGTAGCTTAGCGATCGCGCATATAAGTAGCATGGTCGCTATGCTACTGCACATGTGTGGAGCACCTCCAAGCAGACGTCAGAATGTAGTATAAATAGAACCGCGTGGAGTCGTTACTGGTCGCTTGCACATCTGTTTGGCAGCATAAATCGACCTTTATTCATCATTTTGACTTGCAGGGTTTCTGACTGTTGGTCCCTGTCAGTCCTGTAACATGTTAGTCATTAATCATTAATTTCTATTTGTTTGTTTTTCCCATTAATCTCTTTACCACAGCAGCCAATCATCACGCAGAGCGCCACCGTCACAAAGATCACGTTTGGCGGCAGCCACCACACGTCACCAATCTTTAGCAGCGGGGAAGCCACCGCCAAGCTGATCCCAGAGTCCAGCTCCGGGCCGCCGGGAGACAAACCCTCAGTGTCGGACATCCTGAAGATCTCCATGATCGAGGCGGAGATCGATCCCAGCACGGAGCCCATGGTGGTGGATTCCTCCAGCGACTGCAGCCCTCTGGGTAAAACGCTGGAGGTCCGGGCCGTGTCGGGGACTCTGGATTCAGGCCAGTTCATCAGCAGCTCCGGGGCCTCCATGCATCATTCACACAGCAAGAGCCAGTTTGGCTGCATGCAGGGCCTCACGGCTCAGAGGAGGAAAGACGACCTGGACGTCATCGAGGTAAGACGTTCCTCACGCTGCTGCTGCAAGTCTGACAGTCTTCCTGTCTCATCTCCACATCTGGGATTTTTGAGAGAGATTAATTTATTGCACATTTCAAAACAACTGCCATTGACCAAAGTTCTGCACAATATCTAACGATAAAATAGGAATTAAAAACAACAAATGCAGCATAATTATGTACATATACACGTCTATATATATACATCCAAGTAAAGCATAAAAACAATTTAGCCATGTATTAAAAATTTGAAATCATAGATGGTTTGAATGCTGATGATCAGTAGTGGGTTTTTAGGTGAGATTTAAACATTGAAATGGAAGGCGCTGATAGACAGGAGCAGGTTATTTCATAGTTTAGAGGCCGCGGCAGTGAAAGCTTCTGTCTTTAGTCGAGATTGGTGAGGAGCTAAAAGGGCTGATGATGATCTGAGGCTTAAAAGATCTGATATATTAAGGGGGATTAACCATTCAAAGCTTTAAAAACAAAAAGTAAGATCTTGAAGTTAATGCTGTCATGAATTGGAAGCCAGCGGAGAGCAGCATTGGAGAGTAAATCTAACAAAATATCAGCCAATATTCTTTTTTAAAGGAAAAAAATTGTGTAGTCCTGAAAATGTTTTTTTGTTGTTTGGCTCTGATTGGACCACGTGCAGGTCATTCCTCAGTACGCCATCCTGCCGGACTCCAGCCAGTCCAACGTGGTCGTGGAGCCCAGCGGCTTCCTGGAAATCACAAACTACACCAGCCNTCCAGCCAGTCCAACGTGGTCGTGGAGCCCAGCGGCTTCCTGGAAATCACAAACTACACCAGCCAGCAGCTGGAGGAGGACAACCCCATGGAGCAGGAAGTGGACAGCAGCAACGACGAGGCCGCGGCGGCCAGCCCCGCCGAGTGGCCGTAGCCTCAAAGTGACGCCGCGCCAACAAAAACGGTTTTCTCTGCGGACAAAGCGGTTTGCTATTTTTAAGGCAAAAAAAAACAAAAACAACTTTGCATATTTTGTAAAATAATAGTTTGTTCAAATTGAGCTTAATTTTTTTTTTCTCCCCAACGAGTACGACATGTGGTTTTTATTGCCTTCGAGGAAGGCTGTGCGTAAAACATGGCGGCGAGGTGAACGGATTCGCTGGGAAACAGACGTAATTGTTACAGCATGTGAACATTGTTACTTGTCAGACTTCACAAGGCAGTTACACCTTCACGAAACTGATGATTTGCTCATCTGGCGCCTCGTTCCACGTTACATCTTTTCAAAATGTACTGGCTGCAGCACACACACACACACACACACACACACATGTAATAGTGTCAGTGTTTCAGAATGAACCTTGTGGTGAGACACAGGTTCTCTTGATGATTTATTTTGAAGGTTCTTCCTCTTGCGTTTGAGTTTGCAGTTTAATTTTAGAGATTAATCGAGTCAAGCGTTCAGGAAGTCGGATGAGTCCCACGTACACTGTACACGTTACCGTACATTCTCATTGATGTAATCCAGTCATGTACCATTTTTGTAAGATATCGTCCGAAGTTCAAAATGTTGTTAGATTTTCACTCCGTATGCATTTGTTTTTCTTGTATAGTTAGTTTAGCTATGCGTTTGTTTTATACCTTTTCAAACTAGATGACTAGTTGAAAGAAATAAATCACAATCTGCACAGTAAATCAGATTGATGTATATTTGTCATTTTATTGACTATAATTTTAAACGATCTTTGCATTTTATTTGGAGGGTCAAAGCTTTAACTCAGATGATTTCCTGTCAGTCAGGTCATTTTGAAATGGCTACATAAAAACACAACATTGTGTTCAAGTTCATGTTCATCTGAAATTGTCAGTCAGCTTCATTTGTAGTTTTCTGTGTCGCCAGAATAATCATTATTTTGTGATCTCGTTATAAGAATCTGTTATATTTTATAATCATGAGAAAAGATTTTCATGATTTTAATATGACCTAAACTCCGCTCTACTGATCATAAAAACCCACAAGATCATGATGTAGGAATCAGTTTTCATCATGTGACACTTTTATAGTCAAACCTTAAATCATTACAGCAATGTTGCTTGTAAATATTTCTATAAATGTCAATAATCAATACTGGCATAAATAAATCTTAGCAGACAACTAGAAGGGCTTGGAACGCATACCTCCAGCCTATTCTAAACTAGTCTTGTTCTAATATTGGCCTAAAGAGAAAGAAACAACTATAACTAGGAGGTTTCTGAAGTAAGCTTCTGAGTTTCTGAAGAAAGCTGAAAACCGATGCTTAAAACAATTTAAATAATCATTTGAAACTGATTGAAACGTGCTTAAAAAGATGAAAAAGGTTGAACTGTAGCATAAAGAATACAACAGATGATGAAAAAGGAAAAGATGTGAAGATACTTTGTGCTGTCTACATGCAGTTTAATGGAGAAATTTTAAATGAAAAAAACGGGCTTAAATAAGTTGAATATGTTGAAAAGTATTAAAAAATATGAAAATTCTGTTGACACCTCTTAAAGTATACATCCAGGTGAATACTATGAATGGTTTGAAGTTTCTAACTTGAAGCATGTGGAGTTTAGAAGGTTAGAAGATTTGAAGAAATGGAAAAATTGGTTTAAATAAGGTTTAATAATTCAAGAAGTATGAAAGATAGGGAAATTCTGTATACACTCCCCCTAAAGCTAATCCAGCTGAACATGGTGACATTGATTTGAAGTTTCTGTCTCAAAGTAAGACTAGATAGGTTTCAAAAGTATTCACTGAAATTTCCCTTTAATTTTCTCAGAAAGTGTGAAAGTTAGAAAAATTCCAAGTCTGTGGATAATAGTGGCTATAGTTATTTATAGTCTGATGAGTATTTAAAAATTCTAAGAGGTTTACAGGAGATCTCCGGTGGGATAGAATGACGGAGTGTGCAGGGCTGAATCCTCAGCGGTCAGATAAAGCTTAGAGACATCTGGATGGTTTAAACGTGTGTGTGTGTGTGTGTGATTTCAAACCACAGCTACTAAAGTGAACGTTGAGGACTTCACGTTTAGCTAATGCTGCTCTGCTGATGCTGACAGAAATCAATCAACCAGACGTGACAGAATTTATATTTCTTTCTCTGACTGAGGTTATTTCTGATGTCATACAAAAGCAGCTCAGTGTTTTTAGTTGTTTTTTTTAAATTAAATGATATTTTCAGGTGACATGTTTTTTTATATTATTATTATCTTTTCCAGAAAGAGGATCTGACATCTGCTGCCACAGATTCAACTTTTATCTTCATCTGATTCCAAAACATTTCACTTTCATAGATTTCCAGGATTCTGCCTGTTAGTTCTTTTCATAAAGGAGTCCAGCTGTTTTTAATACAATTTTAAGGTGAGTTTACACCTTCTTCATTCCTGTGTGGAAATTCATCCTCTGTGCTGACTCATCCTAATGACAGGAGAAGTTGGGGGCCGACTCCTGGTCTGCAGCCGAGCAGTGCCTTGGTGAAGGGCAAAGGCAGGAGAGTTAAAAAACAAACACTACACAAACATAATGAGAACATGCAAACCCCACACAGAAAGGAGCAGGGCTTCAAACCCAGGAACATACCAGCCGCAACACGCACATTTTATTTATAAATTTGCAGTGTGTTTTTTAATAATTGTGTGTGTGGGTGGGTGGGTGGTCCACCACCTCCCCTCCTTGGAGGACTAGATTTGAATCTTTCATTTGCATCATTTGATTTGTGACTAAGGGCAGCACGGCGGTTTAGCGGTGAGCACTGCTGCCTTGCAGCAAGAAGGTCTGGGGTTTGATTCTGACCAGGTCCTTTCTGTGTGGATTTTGCAGGTTCTCCTCTATCTGCGTCCCTATAAGTGCTCTGGTTTCCTCCCATCTCCAAAAAGAAGCAGATTAGGTGAATTCAAAACTCTAAATTGACCCTAGATCCAAAAAAAAAAAAAAAAAAAAAAAAAAAAAAAAAAAAAAAAAAAAAAAAAAAAAAAAAAAAAAAAA
>VXCM01001243.1:51465-65006 GCA_014773175.1 Lucifuga dentata
AGACTTGGTCCAAGTTAAAGGAATTATGAAGAAAGAGAATTACCATTCCATCCTTCAAAGACACACGATTCCATCCGGTTTACCAGTTATTTGGTCAAAATTTCATTCTTCAGCAGGAAACGATCCAAAACATTCATCAGAATGATGCTAAAATTACATCTATTCAAAAGAGAAGCAAAAGGTTTAGAATTCTGATTGGTCAGAGGAGGTTACTTTGACCAAACCAAAGTCTGAGCCTGAAATGACTTCAGAGCTTTGATGTGACTAATTCTTCTAGAAAACTCAGTAGTTTATAATTAAATTATTTTATGTATTTTTTGTCATTTCCTGTACAATAAATTGTAAAACAAACAGTGCATTGATTTTTTTTTTTTTTTTTTTTTTTTTTAATCTGGGGATGGCCTCAAACTTCTGGCCTGTAGTGTAGGTGTGAATGAGTTTGTCTGTCTCTGTGTATCAACTCTGTGATTGGCTGGTGAACCTGTCCAGGTGTACCCACCTCTCGCCCAATGACTGCTGGGATAGGCTCCAACCCCCCATGACCCTGAATAGGATAAGCTGGTATATGGATGATGGATGGATGGATTTGTAACTAGTAATGTCAAAGAGGGACAGATCACCATGTGCAGAACATTGAAACAAGCAGAGATAGACTAAACAAATAATGACATGAACAAAGAATGGGAAAGAAAAGAAAAACAATTTATACAAACTCAGGACCTTCTTGCTGGGAGGAAGAGTGCTAACCGCTGAGCACGTGGAACTTTTTTTGTTTTTTCTTTATTTTGTTGGTTACTGTAGGACCACCTACAGTTTCCATTCTGGCTATAAAAACCTACAGATTACCATTCAGAGCATCTTAACTGCTGCCTTTGTTAATGTGCATGTTGTTGTTTAATGTTTCAAAGGACTATAACATCCATGTTGCATGTTTGAGCTCAATATATTAAAATTTCATACATGTTACGTTACTGGTAATCATTTCCCAAAGGATAAAACTGTATTTCAGCTTTCCTGATATTTTGCTAAATCTCTTAATCTTTCAAAATCAATTATTCAAGTGATACACCCACCTTAAAAATCCATGTTTCTCCTGCTAATAGTTACGCAGCCTTATGAAGTCACGGTCCTTTAAATTTTTCCATAAACGCAGGTCTTCTTTTGGGACTATATTCCCCGGTGGAGGCATACATTCACTCCACGCTTTTTATTGAGCTTAAACACTAAAATTACATAACTTCTAAAAAAACCTGAATACACGTCTTGTTGGTGATGATGGATTACCTATCCCAAGAACGTTTACAGTATCAACAAGTTGATTTTAATAGCAGAATGAACTGAAACCAATGGAGGTCTGGAAGGTAGGAAAAACATTTTTAATTCACTGTTCCAGTAGTATGCTTTGGGAAATGATTATCAGTAACGTTACGTGTATGAAAATTGAATATATTAGGCTCAAACATACAAAATGGATGGTATGGTCCTTTAATTATTGTGTCATTTTGTCAGTAAAAAGTTTTGTGTCAGCAGAGTTCTGACACGTTTGTAGTATTATGTGAGCCAGACTTTGTGTTTATTGCACACACAGCCGTGGTGTGGAAGGTTTTTGTGTTTTTTACAGGCTCTGCACACTTGTAAAACATTAATGCTTTCTCCCTGGCAAAGCCCCGCCCCACACTCCTCATGATCCAGCGGACTCCTGGGGGGCTCAGATCCAGCCTGAGGGGTCCCATGTGTTGGACTGGACCTGAAGACACGTGGCTGTGTTTAGTGTGCTGACTTACCGTCCTCCGCCCTGCAGCCTCCTCCTGATGCCACGAATCCCAGAGGATGAGCTTTCTCTGCTCTGCTGATTCACCTGGCTGACAAAAACAGGAAGGAGTCTGAATCCTCACCAGTCATCATCACAAAGTGCTTAGTGTTCATATTTAAGCTGTACGTCATATTCTAGTGAGTAACACGCTATCAAAGGTATTTTTACTGTTTAATTTGCAGTATTCAGCTCCTTTATGAGTAAAAGCTGCAAAACTGCAGTCAAAATACTCTATTACGAGTAAATCCTGCATTCAACTTTTTACTAAACCTTTTTTAGTGTAGCAGATGTACTTAACTATCAAAAATAAAAGTCTTATGATGAATGCGCCCTTTCAAAGTGTACAGGCAGCATTAATGTGATGGTCCTAGATTTACAAAAAAAAACAAAAAAAAAAAAAANAAAAAAAAAAAAAACATTTACAGTGTTAAAAACTTCAGGGTAGCTAATAATACTTAGTACAGTTACAGTATATGCATGTAGTATACTAACTTTAAAATGTAGTATAATTGCATAAATAAGGTAGCACAGTGGAAATACTCAGTATAAGTACTGTATATACTCGAGTATAAGCTGAGTTTTTATTACCAAATTTCACAAAGTAAATCGGGGGTCGGCTTATACAGGAGAAATTCAGATTTGATCCCAGAGAAGGAAATTTCCAGGTGTGGAAATACTACCATTACCACTACCCATGAAAATAGTTTAAATCATACCTTAGAATGAGATATTTCCTGACTAAACATCTTATCAGCACATTTTGCGGCGGCCAGTAAGCTCTGCTGTGATTGGTCAGTTATGGTAATCAGCTGCTGAAATAAATATCATGTTTACCGGTACGTGGATTATTTTCAGAAAATCACAGGAATACTATGACAATACCCAGAAAAACAGGTAATTTGCTAAACAAATAAATTGATGGAACAACATCAGGGGGTCGGCTTATATATGGGTTTCTTTAAAAATCTAAATTTGCAGGTCAAAATCGGCTTATACTCGACATATACTTGTAAGTACTTAAAGGACCATACCGGTCATTTGGTAGGTTTGAGCCAAAATATACAATTTACCTGTTTGTAGGAGTTCATTAACATGTTTATTTAAATGTAGAAGTTTAAGTCTGTCAAAGAGGAGGATCAGCACGAGGGAGAGAGAAAATAAAACAGGAATAAAAATGAGTGAAAAGCTGTTTAGTGGTTAATATTGTGTCGCTCCGTTCAAACCTGTGTAGGATAGCAGAGCTGCTAGCACAGAACAACTCTGTCAGGGAAGTGACCCAACGACCCAAAGGCAGCAGAGGCCCCGCCCATTTCTGTAGGAAGCCTAATCATAGAGTCAGAGCTGCATGAAGGGTAACATGACAGACCTCCTGCTGTGGTGAACTGTGTGATACGCTTCCTCTTCCCTTTCCTCCCTTAATTTGGAACCGAATTTCATTTGGATTCTGGGCATGTTGGGGATTCCCCTCCTCGATTCAATGGAAGACAACATGGGGAAGCAACCCAGGATTGAGAACCAACATCCTAGAGAAATATGGTATCCTGGTCAGACTCGACCTCCCACCTGGAATCCAACAACAAACTTTATTTATATAGTTGTAGAAAATGCAGTCAGGTCAACTGGATTCCAGTTTTTAATTCTAAAGGTCACATCCAGTTGACCTGATTCAGTTTTCTACAACTTATCTACTGCCTGGATGACTGAGAATCTTCATCAAAACGTTCTTCATATAGCGCTTTTCAAACCAAAGGTTACAAAGCACTTTACACACCAAACCATATATAAAAGACCAACAGACACGTAAAAACAACATGGATTAAAATAAAATTTATCAAAAATAATCAAATAATTGAATCAAATTGTGAGTAAAGGATGAAGATGGTCACATAAACACATAAAGGACGAGTTTCAGACATGAAAGGCAGAAACAGATCACATAAAAGCAGAGAAAATAAATGAGTTTGAGAAGCTTTTTAAAAAGTCGGCGTCTCTGAGACTCTGAGGGAGGCGGTTCTAAAGTCGAGCGGCAACGACAGCAAAAGCTCCGTCATCTTTTGCTTTCAGCCTAGATCTCCTTCACAGGAGATCTAGGCTGAAAGGACAGCTAATAAATGCTGATTTGCAGACCTGAGGATCCTCCCAAAGGTCAAAGGGCATAATAGGCCATGTTCACATTAGAGACCTTAATGCTCAATTCAGATTTTTTAATCAGATCGGATGTTTTTGTGTTGATGGTTCACATGCATGTTTGTAGGTACATGTATCAGTGTGAACACGCTGAGGTCCTAAACTGCTACGCATGCACAGATTTAACTAAAATGTGAGCTGCACGGTACAGGATTTTATTTTCCGTTGGTACTGAAGCATGTTCTTTTATAGCCCTGCTCTCCCATTCCTCACGCAATTTCCTCAAAAACTGCTTGGTTATATGTTCCTTCAGGTTTAGCTTGGATAGAAGTTTCTCCATATAAATATCCAACAAATTTAAAACTTCTTCATCTCTCCTCTGACCCCCGTCGCTGTTGTTGCTCTCCTCCATAGTTATTTTTACCAGGCTGCTATGAGGCGCTGACACTGAATGAGGATGACATGCGATGTGTGCAGAGAAGTAAAATGTTAAAAACAAAACAAAACAAAACATGAATTCTAATTTGAGCGGTCAGACACAGGTCACATAGCCAGAGATCGGATATGGATCGGATCTAGGACCACATATGCAAATGACCAGATCTGATATGAAAACATCAGATCTGGACCACTTCAGTGTGTGATGTAAACATAGCTGTGGGTCTTTTAAGCTGGATTTACACTACCACACACATGTGACCTGATTCCGATTTTTTGCGCACATGCGACACGTATCGGATACGTTTCCNTCTAGTGGTTAGGATTCGGCGCTCTCACCGCCGCGGCCCGGGTTCGATTCCCGGTCAGGGAAAATTTCTTTGCATTTCTACTGAGATGTTACATTACAGTAAGTCACTAAAAATTATACATTTCTGACCTCTTGTCCTATATAACACAGAATGAAGTAACAGCCGTACTTAAGAAATTGTAGAAGGTCTGTGTTGCAAGTAATTCGTGACAGAGCTGTTTTGAGTCATGGTGGAACATGACTCAAAATGACATTACATGGAGAAAAACAGAAAAGACCGTAATCCTTCAACAAAGTTACAGATACCACTAAGGCTGGATTTATACTACCACACACATGTGACCTGATTCCGATTTTTTGCGCACATGCGACACGTATCGGATACGTTTCCNACTACCACACACATGTGACCTGATTCCGATTTTTTGCGCACATGCGACACGTATCGGATACGTTTCCTGAAGATGTCAATGGTAAAAAGCCACATGAAATCGGATCTGATCAGATCAGATCTGATTTGGGCCACTTCAATATGTGGAATAAATCGGATACATACCGGATATCCGCCAGTGTAACTGCTGTCTAAACACACAGATCGGAATTTCCTTCCCGTTCCGACTCCGACGTCATGTTCTATCTTATCTGCATATGGATGATGTAAGCGATCAATACGATGACGCTCTGTAAACAGAAATGGAGGACATATATAGACACACTGATGTATGTTTATGTCAAATATAGTGTTAGTGTGATATTTGCCGTTACAGCAATACTCCACCCGCTTCTCCTCCGTGATCGGAAACTATCGGGAAACCACGTGTCCCGATAGGAGACCATCTGTCGGGGGAATAGGCGCTCACACAACATATCAGATGTTTCTGTCTGCATGTTAAAGTTTATAACCCGCTGATTATATTTTTAAACAGTTCTCTCNTATCAGATGTTTCTGTCTGCATGTTAAAGTTTATAACCCGCTGATTATATTTTTAAACAGTTCTCTCATCCACTGAAGCGTTTTTGTTTTCATCCGTCTCAGAAATGTGCGCATGTGCAGCTGCATCCTGCTGCTACAGGTAAAAGCCGTGTTAATACAGGTATCAGATATGGGCCGCTTAAAAAATNCTGCATCCTGCTGCTACAGGTAAAAGCCGTGTTAATACAGGTATCAGATATGGGCCGCTTAAAAAATAGAAAATGTAAATACGCTGAACAAAATATATAATATAGGCAGAAAATCGGAATTGGGCATCAAGACTTGTAGTGTAAATCCAGCCGTAGATATACGGGGCCTTGACTTGTAAAACCTTAACATTTTAAACATAACATATTAAAATTGATCCTAAAACGGACAGGAAGCTGGTGGAGTGAAGCTAAGCTGAGGTCACATGCGAGCTGCGTTCTGTTTTTGCTAAAATCATCTGTGCAGAGTTCTGAGGCGAGAACAGATTTGGTGGTATGAGTGTAACAGCCTGGTGAGCTGCAGGGTTAAACCACGTCTCGCCGCGTTTATAACCTAACCCTGTCATAACGAGGAGGCCTCAGCGGCCCTTCGTGGGTTTTGCTGGACTCCACAGGAAAGCTTGCAGGGCTGAGCAACACGTCCGTCATTCCTCAGGAGGCCTCAGCCAGCGCTCCTTCTCTCGTTTTTTTACTTGATTTCATTTGTTTATGCCCGTCGGTATGGGAGAGTCTGACTTGGAAAACTCAGAATGATGCTTGACGTCATCTCTCTTTGTCTGCAGAGCCAAACAGGCTGTTTGTGATCTTATACAATGAAGCTGAGGTTTTAAGAGCATTTTTACGCCATGAGCCAAACGCTTCTCCACGGCAGCTAAAACACGAAACAAAGAACAGCTCTTTATTCCTGAGTTTTAACAAATCTGTTGTGATGATATGAGGTGGTACGCTCCTTCAGATCACCTCTCCGCCCGTGTTTCTACGGCACATGTTCAACTTTAAACTTCCTCACAGGCGATTTTAATGTAAAAATCATGATTTATAATGACTCAGTTGTGTTTCCATCTGGTTCAAGTCAAGAAGCAGACCTGGGGAGTAGCTTTGAGACAGGAGATGGATGTGTGTGAGTACATGTTAGCGTGTTAGCGTGTGTGTTATGTTAGTGTGTGTGTGTGTGTGTGTGTGCCTTGCTCTGTAATCTCCAGCCTCACTGCACTCAGAGGTTGGCAGACTGAATCCTATTATTCATCCACTGTAATTCCAGCACTCCTACTCAGACCTCACTTTATCATCAAGGCGCATGGGAAAGGTCAAAGGTGAAGCCCTGGTGTTTATTTCATCTCGGTTACATAAATTTGATGGAATGCTTAATAGTCTTTGTAATCCACCTTTCTTTATTTTATCTTGGTGCTCAGCAGCAGATGTGGGAAAGATGGAGGACGGCGGCAGACTAAATACAAACACAATCACACACATCCTGCCTCTGCCTTTCTGAGAAGATTTCTGCTTTGAGCTCTTTCCAAGAATGCTGCGTTTGAGAATCCAGGTTCATTCTGTTTGTAGTTAAACTGTGTTTTTACGAGCGGGACAAGATTTTGGACATAACTCTGTGAGATAAACACATATAACGACCAGTTTACGGTTTTATTGTGCGCACACACATTAAACAGTTTATTCGCTGACTGATACGGTTGTAAAGATAAGAGTGTAACTTCTAAATTTACTTGGCGCAGGAATGTGAAGGTTTTTTTTCAGGTTGTAACTTTAATGCTGCTTATGGATCTTTAACATGTTGATCTTGACGAAGTTGTAGTCTGAGCATGTTTAGTTATTCATGTCCATATTTATTCATTTTATTCATGTGATATGAAGGACAGGGATATGAGGACATATGTAGATATGAAATTAAAGGACCATACCGCATATTTTGCATGTTTCAGCCTAATATATTAAATTTTCATACATGTAACGTTACTGACAATCATTTCCCAAAGGATAAAACCGTATTTCAGCTTTGCTGATATTTTGCAAAATCTCTTCATCTTTCAAAATCAAATATTCAAGCAACACACCCACCTTAAAAATCAATGTTTCTCCTGATAACAGTTACACAGCCTTATGAAGTCATGGTCCTTTAAATTTTGCCATAAACACAGGTCTTCTTTTGGGACTATATTCCCTGGTGGAGGCATACATTCACTCCATGCTTTTTATTGNAACCAATGGAGGTCTGGAAGGTAGGAAAAACATTTTTAATTCACCGTTCCAGTAGTATGCTTTGGGAAATGATTGTCAGTAACATTACATGTATGAAAATTGAATATATTAGGCTCAAATATGCAAAATGGCCAGTATGGTCCTTTAACTGCTGGAAAATCATTTGCCATCTTACAAAGATGATCCCTGTTAGTCTAGTCCAGGACGTCTTTAGCCTAGTTTAGCATAAAGACTGGAAGCAGGGGTAAACTGATAACCAAGCTTTGTAAAAGGTGAAAAAACAGACATAAAGAAGTCACCTGATATATAAAAACAGCCAAGATGGAGGCTAAAATTGCTACCATGTAAATCAGAGTCTGATGATATTATCTTTCTGTGTTCTGATGTTCATGTCGGGACAGGAAATCAGTGTTTGTTAGTTTAACTGTGTGACAGTTAAGCTGCCATCCATCATGCTGATGCTGCCTTCCAGTCAGAGTGGGATGTCGGAATTTCCCTGTCGAAAATTCCGAGTTCTGACCTCCAAGCGTTCCAGCACCCACTATAAACAAAAAACATGGCTGAACCCCAACAAATATTACAAAATAAATATACTTCTTAATAAATACTAACTAAGCTACTAAAGTAAAGTCAGATGACAGAACTGTTTGGGTTGTTATAATATTACTCTCAGTATTAAATATGTGCAGAGAAGTTAATTTTCCTTTCATTATTTACACATACACTTATTTACACGTATCAATGGAAACAGTTATCTATAACTTTTTAACTTTAGTTAAATTTTGACCTTTTTATTTCAACATCATGCAAGAAAATTTACTTTATTCTGCTGTTATACGATCATTTACATCCACACAGTTCACTTCCACGGCACCGCCACTGAGTGATGTCATCCTCATGAAAGTCTGGGGAGATGGATCCAATCCGAGTTTCCAAATTGGAGTTATGAGATTAAAGGACCATACCATCCATTTTGCATGTTTCAGCTGAATATATTCAATTTTCATACATGTTACGTTACTGATAATCATTTCCCAAAGGATAAAACTGTATTTCAGCTTTGCTGATATTTTGCAAAATTTCTTAATCTTTCAAAATCAAATATTCAAGTGATACACCCACCTTAAAAATCCATGTTTCTCCTGCTACTTCAAGTGCCGTTCCAACAACTGTTTCTAGTAGAAGGTCAGAAACATTCGATTTCTGAGTCGTTGGAATGGTGCATTAGAACTCAAAAAAAAAAAAAAAAAAAAAAAGCTGACCTCTGACATGGACAAGTGCAACGTTCAAGTCAGAATTCCCAGTCTGAAACTCAGAGATCACCTCACCTGAGCTATCTGACGTAAACCTGACACACCTGACCTGACAACAGCAGGTGAAGCGTAACAGATTTGGCTTTGTGTAACTGGTGAGAGCACTCTGCGCTGTGTGTTATGATGTGTAAGGAAGGCAGCAGGGCTCCTTTTCAACTGACCTCCTTTTTATTTTCTGACAAAATAAAGATAAATCAAATAAAAATCCTCCACACAAATCAATAGCTCCTGCAGAAAAGAAAGGAAAGAAACCGGAAACGTAAGCACAGCCTGCCATGCTATCAGGTCGCTAACTTAATCCATCCAACTCTAGCTACATTTAAGGGCCAATCCGTATAAATTTTTACATGAATAGGTTCCTAAATATAATATTATGCTGAATTTGATAAATTTATACACTTTGATGCTTATAAACTAGTGATCATTGTGGGTAAATATTTGGGGATAGACAGGGAAATAGTGGAAACTAATTAGTCAGGTTACATTAAGGAAAGAAAAAAAAGGAAAGAAAAGAGTAGAGAAAAGACAGATTTTGTGTTATGATACGAACGGTATATAAATGACCCAGTTATGCTTGCATCACTTTTGTAGTTGATAATAACACTGAAAAATTAAAACTACATTTTGTACAAATGCATTTACGGTGAAAAGAGCTGAGTGGTCGTTCGGAGCGACGTTCTAGTTTTCTCCTGCTCTCGCCTTCCTGTGAAATTTTATGGCTTTTTCTCTGTCAGTTTGTGACTAACCTTAACAGCCNCCCCCACACACACACACACACACACACACCCCTTGTAAAAGAGCCTCTTGATCTCAACAGGACAAATCAGGATAAATAAAGGTAAATGCTGGTTTGTGACTCAGCGCCTGTTCACAAAGAGGAAAAGTGACTGAAATCTGCTTCTAATTAAGAAACCGCAAATATTTCCTGTTGGCTCTGATCCTATCTCTGGTCATCTCAAAAAAAAAAAACAAAAAAGTGCTGGAATTTCACTAAAGCAGAACAGGAAAAGTGTTTCATAGGAAGTCACGGCTGGTGGCAGAGATCCGCCGAAACAGTTTTGTCTTAGGAGTTTGAAAGGATAAAACTGTCGTCTGGTGAATTTATGCTTCATAGACGTGAAGAGAAAAGACATGCTGATCCTCTGTGTTTTACTTTCCTCTGGAGAGGTGACACGCTGGAAAAATAAATCTAACTGCTGTAGTAGCCTTGTTTAAGCTCCCAGGAGATCCATTTCCTGGAACCTCAAGTGAAAATGAGGGATTCATTTTCACTTCTCACAATTACATCAGCAGTAACGTTTCATGTTTTAGCTGTTCTTCATCAGTATTTTTACTTCTGCCAGGGAGGCGACGAGTTCACGCGTCTGCTGTTTAGTCGCTTTGTTAGCAGGACGGCTCAGATAATCATGAGGCCATTTTAAAATAACTCGGTGGGAATGTGACCAGGATACTACACACACACACACACACACACACACACACACATTTTAGATCCAGGAATATTAAAAATATACAGATGATGATTTCAAAATTTTGAAATAGTACTTTGCTGTTTTAATGTTGATGTACAACCTGCTGGCTGATACTTTATTATAAATGTGTGGAAGTCACAGTGAGAATGAAACACGCATGGTCGTTACAGAGGAATCACAGCTGGTTTTTACTACAATCATCTATAACTAAGTGGGTTTTTTTTTTTTTTTTTTTTTATTTCACTGAGATTTTGTATTTCAATTTCAAAACTTTATTTTAGTGACAATCCATATATCCGTTATGCACCTTATTTGAACAGTTCACTTGTTGCCATGGTTTCATATGATGGTAGAAATTGTCCATAATTTTTGAAACTGCTGGACCAGAAGGTGATGAGGTGGAAGTTTGGAACATCATCACCTCCCAGTGTGGAAAGAAACGTGGCAAAGATGATTTCATACCGGAACTGGAGCATCAGCCAAGCGTCATATCAGTAAAGCCAGGCAGATGCTGTACGACTTTCAGCGATCGCATGCGTTGCGTTATCGTACACTGCACGACTGAATCAACCATCCTTCATGCTGATGCCCCTGATCTATGTGCTCACGCTGCATGTTTAAACAGAAGCTCTGTTTGGCTTTGTCCACTGACAATTCCAATAAAGTTTCATGAAAAGCATGGTGTGTCAGTAATTCAGAGGTAATGCTCCTCAAACCAGATAGAAACCCAAGAAGAAGAAGAGCAAACAGAAGGATTTTAAAAGCAAAAACACAGAATAAAGTGCTATGCTGAAAATAAAAAGCTTTCTAATCAGATCTCAGTTTTTTTTGTCCACTTCCTGTCCATACGCTGTGCTGCTTGCACCATGTTTGTTGATATTAGAGCTGCTCCAGACACACTCAGCTACCTTTTCACTGATCAGATCAGCCATCAGCCAAAATTTCTGACACACCAGAGATCCATCTGAGTGTCCGACAGCCAAATCGGCCCTCATCTCGACTGTAAAACTTGTATCGGGACGTTGCTTACACAACACATCTAATGGTGGCAGGTTGGGTGAAAATTCGGCCTGACTCTAAAATTAGTTGGATCCGATCAAATCGAGGTAAAATCAGCCTGAAAATCGTACAGTGTCTGCTAATCTTAAGTTAAGGAATGTGGTTTATTCTGCTAATCCACCATATCACATCCCTGATACGAGGATTTCAGCAGGTTAAGTTCTGTGGCTGTTACGTCGTGTTTTGGGAATACTGTGTGTTGGTGATGTTGTGGTTGACATTGCCATTCTTTATGAAAAAAGAAAAAAAGGGGAAAAAAGAAAAAGAAAATTGAAGAAAAAAGGAAAAGAAAAAAAAGAATAAAAATGTATTTCTCAGGCTTAGTCCACACTAATACGGATATTTTTTTTTAAAGGGTATTTTCCCCCACCGTTTAAAAAAAAAATTATGTCCACACAAGCATCGTTTTACAAAATGTCTCTGTCCAAACGAGAATGCTCAAACAGCTACAAACGCATGCCGGGCCGGCTACGCGTGCTAAACTCACATGTGCAAATTTAGTTCTGATGTCATCGTTTCCCAAATGCTCCGTTTTACACGTCCACACAGATACAAAGAAAGCAGAGTTTTTAGAAATCTGTACTTTAGAAGCCATTTTAAAAAAGTCTCTGTTTTAGTGGCCTAAAACGCTGTTTGCATCTGGATGAGAGGCCAAAACGCAGAGGAAAATATGCGTTTTGTAAAATATCCATAGTAGTGTGGACAGGGCCTAAGTCCTTAAACGCATCATTTTTACAGTCAACCTTTCTTTTCTGTGTCTGCAAGTCATTAACAGTTTTTGCCTGAACTTTTGCCTGCATAACGCTCTCGTTAAATATGGTGCCAGCAGGTGAAAGATTGCTTAAAAAAAAACAAAAAACAGATTCTGTTCCCAGATTAAAATTTGTTTTGGTTAAGATCTGGACCGGATTCCGCCCACTGAGTCTGATCTGTTACGTAACTCAGCAATCAGCAGCAGGGTTACGTTTGCTAATTGAGGCAGTGAGGAAACATAATTTCCCTTCAAGTAAACACAGCCTGAGACGTGATTGTTTTAGGATGTGGATCATTTTGCTGGTTTACTGTAACTGTGAATTCCACAGAGATGAACCTGAGTTCTCACATGAAAAGACTTCGGTTTGGGCGCTTTATAGATGTGATTAATGACAAACGCTCAAGACAAACTGCGTCATCTTCTTTAAACACTGTCAGGCTGCTACTTAAAATCAGTCACGTGTTGATGTTAGCGTCACGACTAAAAGTAAAGTATTAAAGTATTGCATAAAGTTAAAACTTCATATCGAATAATAAGATCTCTTTAAAGGCACAACGTTCATTCCTGCTTTGACGGTGACAAAGAGGCATTTCCCTGTTTGACGTAAAACATGACGGCCTTTGACAGCTTCCTGTACCACCCTGGACAGTAAATTAGCTAAAGTAACTTGGTGCTTCTCCCTCATGGGGAGAGGAGGGGATGGAGGGTGTGAGTCAGGCCTTCATTAGTCAATAAAGATAAAACTCCTCTCTCTCTCTCTCTCTCTGTCTTAAAGGCTTAATCCAAACTTAAACACAGGAGAAAAGTAAGTGCAGGAAGCCTGGAAAGGTGGAGGAAAGTTCACCGCCTTCAACTCTGAGTCTGGATAATAGAATCTGCTGTGGGTTTTTTCATGTTATGTGGTAAAAAACAAAAAATATATTACAAATACCTTTTAATATAAAGTCGCAAAAGCACTACAAAGTACAGACTCAAAAATGAGACTTCATGTATTACATCCTGGTTTGTACAGGTGTACCTGAAGGGGCCACGTAGAGTGATGTCATTTGTCATATGGCAATACTTTTTTTTTTTTTTTTTT
>VXCM01001244.1:0-109185 GCA_014773175.1 Lucifuga dentata
AAACCGGGGATTGTTTTTATTATTGTTAATCAGACGAGAAAAATAAGCTGTCCTAGCAGCTGAGAGCGCACGTTTATACTTCCTAAAACTCTCGACCCAGGCAAGGCGAGAAGTGTCTAGTTTTGTTATGCGCCATCTGCGCATAACAGACTTAACAACATAACAACTTTAGCAATGATAGAGTTGTTAATTTCAATATTTAAATAATAATATAAATAAAACGCTTGTTATAATCTTTCTATCGGTTTTGCTGTCTAACAAAGTAACATATAGATCTTTACGTTAATTGAGCTTTTAACCCAGAGTTATTATGTTGTAACTTCCAGGCCTGCTCTCGTTTACCATCCTGCACTATGTCCTGACTATTACCGCTGTGGTGCTGTTCTACGTTTACTACACACAGCCGAATGGCTGCACTGAGCACAAGGTTTTCATCAGTCTCAACCTTATCTTCTGCATCCTCATCTCCATTGTCGCCATCCTGCCTAAAGTACAGGTAAAGTATGGTCATCATTGCTATGAATTTATTTGTTGAAAAGGTTTTTGCACTTTGGCATTTTACTGGATTTTAAGTTCAGGCAGAAAAAATGTGGCACTCCAAGGGAAATGTATTTTAAAAAATATGGCAGTCATCAATACACCATTAAGAATTCCATTAGTTTTCTGGGCAAGATCTATATCCATAATGCCTCTGACTTGCCTGTGACTGTTGAAGGGTTTTTTTTTTTTTCCCTAATCTTTTGTCCACCTCATTCGCTGATATGGAAAAATATTGCAAACATGGCATGCTATAATGCAGTCCAGTAAAACAACAACATGGACTTCAGCCTCAAACGTGAGCATAGAGCTGGATCAACACCTCCTTGACGAAGTGCCAACAACAACGAAAAATTATTAGTTTCCTAAAGTTAGTATTGTTTACAGGACTTTTGAATTGTATTATAACAAACAGGTTTTTCTTTTTTTTCTGGCCACTGAGTGCATACTTTATGTCGTCCTCAGTACAGTTTACAGAGTAATATGTATATACATTGTTTTACAGGAAGCCCAGCCACACTCCGGCCTGCTCCAGGCTTCACTTATCTCCGTTTACACCATGTATGTCACTTGGTCTGCAATGACGAACAATCCAAGTGAGTCTCCTCTGGTTTCCAGTCAGCAGCTCTCCTCTGTGACTTTGGTTGCATGTTCATTGTGATTACACTCACTGCATTTGAATTCATTTACTTGTTGTCTTATCTACAGCAGCACTTTGATCATGCTCATGAGTTTCCAGTTCATGAACAGAATGAACAGCTAATAGTTTGATCATGTTCCTTATCTCATCTTGCGATTTGCCCTTCCCAAGCAAATACCATTTTAAAGACAATGGACAAGCTTGTGGTGAATGTAAAATCAGTGTTCAGTTGGCTTATGACGGAGCAAAATGATGTGATATCTTAAAGGACTATAGGTGGTGATTTTGTATGTTTGAGCCCAATAAATACTACCGCATATACATGACATTACTGCCAACCATTTTCCAAAATGTACTACTGGAGTGGTACATTTTAGATTTCAGGTCATTCCAGCATGCTATAAAAATCAACTTGTAGACACTTGAAATGTGTTTGAGATTAATAATCCATCACAGCGAACACATCTATTAAATTTTTTGTCAGAGTTACTTAATTTAACCAGGCTAACTTGGAGCTGTACGGAATAAAATGTAGGTCTCTGCCAGGGAATAAAGTCCCAGGAGAAGAGGGCTTTTCCCAGAGAAATTAAAACACCATGTCTTCACAGCTGTGCATGTGTTAGCAGGCAAAACATTACATTTTAAGATGGGTTTATCACCTGAAGTTTTGATTTTGAAAGATTTGGGGATTTGGCAAAATAACACAAAAACTAAAATACAGTTTTATGTTTTGGAAAATGGTTGGCATTAATATAACATGTATGCAGGTAGTATTTATTGGGCTCAGACATGCAAAACCACCAGTATGGCCCTTTAACCTTTGTTTTATATGCAATGTAGGCATTTGAACTGCATTTACACATGGCTTTAAAAGGCATCTCTGAACTGCCTATATAGAATAATAATAGTATTTCCCTTTTCATTGCAAAATGCAAGTAGTAAATGCAAATTTTGGAGCAAAGATAAAGGGTGTTTACGGGGTGAATATTTGATGTGTTCCTTAGATAAGGATTGTAACCCCAGCCTGCTGAGTCTGGTGTCATACGTCAACACCACTGAATCACCTGCTGACAGCACATCAGGACAGGTGCAGTGGTGGGACGCTCAGGGAATCGTGGGTTTGGTCATCTTCCTCTTCTGCACACTGTATGCCAGGTAGGTTTGGCAATGCTAAATCCCTCAAACATGATACTGTGTATCTTTGTGTTATTTTTGTATTTGCATATATCTGGGATGTGAACGCTAATTTACTTACTCTGCCTCCCCACGCTTCTCTTTCCCATAGCATCCGCTCATCCAGTAACACACAGGTAAACAAGCTAATGCAGACGGAGGAGGGTGGAGGGTTGGGTGGAGAGGGTGTGGTGGGAGAGGACGGCATACTTAGGGCGGTGGACAACGAGGAGGAGGGAGTCACGTACAGCTACTGTTTTTTCCACTTCCACCTCAGTCTGGCCTCTCTGTACATCATGATGACTCTCACCAACTGGTACCTGTAAGTATCTCCCCTCAACAAAAGCAGGCATGCAGAAAACTAGAAACAGGCGTTTGACAGTAAGGTTGGGTTGCTCAGAGATGGTTTTTCCTGACAAGGTAAATCTGAACAGAAGAACTGAATAAGTAGGAAGGTCTAGAAAAAAAAACAATATCTTATACAAATGCAAGTGACAGACAAAAACAGGGCAAACTAATAATCAGTTCTTCTCAGCCATTGTTGCTAAGGAGTTGTTGACCTCCATTATTGCCACCAGAGGGCGTAAAACATCAAACTGAAAACTAAATTTTTTGAGCACAGCTTGAATATCAGTTCCCAAAAGTTAATCCATCAAAAAGTATCTAAAAAAAAAAAAAAAACTCACTTCCCAAATGCATATTCTTTAATCATTCACATTACAAATTAATGAACAGATGAAAAATATTTCCATATATTGGACATTTCAACAGACTTGACATTCTGAGCATTTGATTTCTGTCCTCTTTCAGACCAGACACGAAAACCCAGGTGATGAAGAGTGTCATGCCTGCCGTGTGGGTGAAGATGGTCTCCAGTTGGCTGGGCCTCGGTCTCTACCTGTGGACCCTCATTGCCCCTCTAATCTTCCCTGATAGGGATTTCAGCTGAGCACGCCCTCTCCTCTGCGTGCATGTGGTATTCGTCTGTTTCTCTGGCTTAGTGTGTGTTATGAAGGAATTAGGAAGATTATTATACAGGGAATACATTTCATTATCTTTAATAATTTTTTGAAACAATGACCTCGGCTGGTTTTGTATTTCTCTTGTATTACTCATCTTAGTGTCCTTTCAGTGTCATAATTGCTACAGCTTTTTTAAGCTAATTTTTTGAATCAGCTTGTTGATAATGATTTTAGCCAGTTAATTTATTTACCAATGACTCCCTTTATAGGTTTAACCACAAAGGGTTATCATGTGGTAATTGTATAAGCTACGTTAACATTTGTCTGCAGTTTAGTTATCACTCAGACTCAGCAGCCAGGCAGCTACTCAATAATGCCTCAGACATGTCCGTTAGAGATTCCCTTTCAAAGAACTTCTCTGATTGGTCAGATCTGGCATCCCTCTGATTAGTTGGACTCTTTCAATACAGGGTAGCCCTTCTTTGAGCCCCAAAGAGAGTTGAGTGTGAGTGTAAGATAAGGTTAATATGACACACCCTGCAGATCATAAACAGGGCTTCCCTGTTGCTGCTAGACTGCATGCAAACTCACGTCATTGCTCATCAATGCACCGCCAGCCCTGCAGACTACCAGACTAATCTCAGCTCTTCCTTGTCCTCTCCATCCTAAGGTAATTTATCTCTGGTGCTATGCCTTTCCATGTCCCACTGTGTTTTGCCTTGTACAGCCACGGGCTACAACCGGTACCTGTATTAGCAGTCTCTTAGCAGTAAGAAGGCTGTACTGATCCATAGCAATCAGCATCATGCGATGTGCAGTGGTGCAGTTCAGGAGGTGATTGACTGAACTTCACACCCTGTTCTGTCACAAATCACACTAACAACTTTCCAGAATGTTGCAGAGCCTGTTCCTTTAAGGAAAAAAGGGAATTGTAGATATTGTAATGCACACAAAATATTTCAGAATTGGTAAGTTGCCATTAATTTGTATTGTTTCAATAGTATATTGATGGTTGGTACAGTAATTTTATGCATTATATATTTACCTCAACTTCAATATGAATGGATTGACTTAATATGATATCAGTATATTTTGTACTCATGACAAAAGTTTTTCATACAATTTTGAAAATGTTAGTCTTAGTTAAGTATTTAAACAAAAAAAAAATTCAGTCCTCAAAAGTATAAATTTAATTTCTCTGACTGCATACAAGTATTGCAAATGTATGTTGTCATAAAATTAAAATTCTTTTGTTATATTAACTTTGTAATCAGACATGTTTAAAACTATATTGTACGTATTAATATGATCATGAGGGCAGATTTTCAAGTACTAGATTATAGTGTCTAATATTTCAAAACAAAAGTGCCTTTTGTCCTGCATTTCAAAAAGACTGATCACTAATCCTGATGTGTGCTTATTATGCCTTGCTTCACATATTGTGGTAAGTATACCATTGCATGCCATAAGGTACAGGCCAATCACATGGATTGATATTGTAGTTGTTCGTGTAAACACAGTTTTCAATAAAAAAAAATAAATAAAAAAAATTAAAATCTTTCAATCAATTCTTGTCTTGATGGAGTTTCAAAGCAGCTTTATCAGTTGTCTCATTTAAAATGACATGTTTAACTTCCACACTTGTGTATGATTATTATTTGTTATCCTTATGCGTACACTATGAAAAGAGGTGGAGTAATCAATTGTAATTAGTATTACTGTATTTCTTTTGGAGGAATTCAAGTACCTATTTGATACTGATTGTCCAAAAAAAAAAAAAAGTCTTCAGTCTAATAGGTCACCAGGTGAAGGTAAGTGTGTTAGTATTTCAGTTTGTTTCTTCTCAAGGGCCCTTTAAAGCACATCACTCATCACTGGAGAGATAATGAAGTACCAGAAAAGGGGACTTGTGGAGTAACAAATAGGAGCAGCACAGCGTGTTTCCAGCTCAGGGTGAAAACTCAGTATGGGCATCTGCCTTAATAAGACAGACAGGCTGCAGTGCAGGTACTTGATGTTGCATGCTGACACACCTGCAGTGCTTCCTGTCACCTGCATTATTACTCCCTGCGTTGGCCCCCTTCTGCAACAGGTTCTGGGACTGGGACACAGTCATGTTTGGCATCGATTTCCCTGTCAACAAGCTACCGGTTACAGAAGTCACTGTGACCAGTAAAGTCACATTGGAAACATGAGTGTATCCATTAAAGACTAATCTTATAAAACGTTGCCTAGTAGAGGCATTAAATCAAGCCATCGAGTCTCCGGAGCATGACTCATTCTCCCAAGGTCACATTAGAATCCCTGAAATTCTGCTGTCACATAGATTGAATATTGAAAACACTTCTGCAAATTGTGATATTGGGTGCATTTTAGTTTTTTGTTTTTTTTTTCAAAGCAAGTAAAAGTTTATTTTTCACATGCAGTAGTACAAGTACACTACAGTGAAATGTTCTTCCCCAGTAGTCTCCCTAGATTGTACATAAGAAAGAAAGAAAAAACAGCACTCAAAGATATTTAAATTTAGAAATTTAACAGTTTAAAAGTGACTAAAGTGTCAATGCCACGTAATAGTGCAGTTTATGTGTGTGGTGCAGCTGTGGTTGTGTGACCCAGAAGGTGTTATTATTGTGTGTACATTGTGATGATTAGTGTTCAGGGTTCATACTGCTTGGGGCAGGAAGTTCTATAGTTTTGAGAAGATTTATCACCTTTGAAGCAGTAGATGTGTCTGACCTGTCCTATGGACTTGTTAGGAGACAGAGTGTGTTCCAGTGTGTGCAGCCTCCCTCTGCTGTGTTATTTCCTTCTTGCCTGGCTGGCAGATGGAAACTGTTGACTTTGGCTGCTCCAGTCACTAAATTCAGTTGGCACTGTCGGGAACTGTTCAGGACACACTACCTCCTGTCGACTTCCACCCTCCCCTAACACCACCCCTCTCTCAGCCTATCCATGACAATCCAAAGTGGATGGGTTGTGTCACAGCACTTAAGACTGAAATCTCTGTTCCAGAAGAGACAGTCTCTCCTGTGTGGACAACTGGGAAAATCAATTCTTTCCTGTTCCATAAAGGGGAATTTGATGGTCAGCCATGGTCTAAGACACCACACACACAATTTTTAAAAATGCTTAAAACAACTATGAGATAATAAAACACTCTAGCACAACTAGAAGAGCACTCCTGCGCACATACCTCCACAAAGGCCAAAGAAGCCGAGACAAATTCACTGTTTTTTCTGGATGATACTTCAAAAAACATTTGCATCTTACTGAATTAACATCAGCTCAACTACCCATTAGTGGTTGTTGCATGTTTATTGCCCCAATTGGTACTATACAGCACTTCCATTTATGTGCCTTCTGTCCAAGCTTATTTAGCCCAAAATGCATCTATCATGGGCTTTTCTATGTCACAGTGTTATGAAATCATTTTTAAAATTCCTGGATCCATTGTCAAATTGATTGATTAAAAAAAAAGAAGAAAAAAACACTAAAAATAAGACATTAAAAGACTTGAAATAGGGCCATACCATAAATTTAAAATAAAGTTACAAACACACATTCTGTCCACATGTACAAAACACCTTCTGCTGCTCTCCATAATAGCAAAACTCATGGCATGCCACTCTTCTACATAAGGGCAAGGGAGCCTGGATGACTCTCCAGAGAATGTAAATTACCATTATATGATGCAGTTTGAAAGAATATTGCATATCAATTTCCCTGAAATGAAAAAGAGAACATTATGCAGGGAATATTATGCAATACTGCACTAAAATCACAAAAAAAAAAAAAAAAAANAAAAAAAAAAAAAAAAGAGCAAATGAACATAATTAAAAAGTGTTCTGTGCTGTGACAAACACTTCTTATTAGTCTTATTAGTCCGTACTGAAAGCTGAGCGTAGGCTTTCTGTATAAACTCTCTGACCTTCTCAGTGTTCCTGCACTGGCTTTGTTGTGAAGAAGAACACTCTGAGTGTTTGAAAGAGTGGATGATGGGCTGTACACTGGCCTGACACATGGCTTCACTTCATGAGTCAGCTGCATGGGGTGAGATGAGGGTGGGGGGGTCTGTGGCATCTTGTGCAATCATCATCATCTTCATCATCATCATCATCATCATCATCATCATCAAGACATACACTGACATTGTTGTAAACTCATTACTCACTACTTTTCCCCTGACCAATAGCCATGATGTCATTCCCCTGGCATGAGCAGACAGAAAACAGCTCTTCCAATCCAAATCTCTGCTACTTTGATCTTATTTGTTTCAGCCTTACTCTTCATTCCATCATAACATAATCTCAGACTTAACCCTTCAAAGAACTGCCCTGACTCTTGTAAATCTTATCAGTGATTGGTAAGACGTCTCTCTGCTGCTCTTCCATTAGACCCATTCAGAACTTAACTGAACTGAACTGAATTCAGATTTAACAACAGTTAACATTATCAACAGCATCTGAACACAAATCAGCTAAACATAAAAATCACACTTTCATTTCCCCTGTTATCATCAGGTGTATAACTGTGAACTCTATTTTTCTCATAGGGAAGATAATCTCAACAATCTCTGTCTTTGGATCCGATGTCATAAAACCCATCTTCATTTCGTCTGTTACCATCAAGTGCAATTTGTCATTGTAATAAGAGATCAGAGGCTGTAATGTGCTGATCATGAACCACTTAGTATATGTTGTCATGCTTGGGTAGGCATCCTAGTCTTTTTTTTTTTTTTTTTTTTAATTATTTTAGTCATCGTTTAGCTGCATTTTGCATTTTGCAAAATCCAAAATGCATTTTGCATTTATGTAGAATAATAAGGTCAATCTTACTTGAGCTTTACATCATTTCAGTGTTTGTCTGTTTTTAGTATTAATTAGCTGCAGTCTACAGTAAGTCCTGATTTGGATACACATTGTGTTGGAAGAGGATTGCGTATCCCTGACTATTTTTATTGACAGAATGACTTGAAATGTCTATCTGAGGTGTAATTGGGTTTTAAGAGTGGCATCCAGATCCATTAAATTATGTGTAGCATGCAGGGGAGCTAATTGGATCCAGGCCCTGCTGGCATACTGCATGTGTACTGGAAACATTTACCCAACATTAAGTCCCAATTAGGCTTTCCAGGATGGGAAACTTGTTGCTGGGTGATATGAGGGGAAGATGCTGATGACTGTCACACTTATTGTGTAGATTCTCTACAGTGAGTAAAATGTGGACAATCATATTTTCTAATAACTATAATAAAATACTTGAACTTGCACTTGACCTTGTTTCTCACTTTGCTTGATTGTGTTTGCAGGCTGCAATGCAATGCAGTCACTGTGTCATAAGCTGGAAGTCTGAAAGTCTGAGTGTGTGTGTGTGTGTGTGTGTGTGTGTGTGTGTGTGTGTGTGTGTGTGTGTGTGTGCGTGTGTGCTGGGCTCTCCTGTGCGCATGCTCTCCTCCAGCTCAGAGGAGCAGCTAATGCAGTTATATAACAGCCAGTGCAGCCCAGCGTCTGCTGTGAGCCAAATGCCAGGCCATTCTGGTTACATAAGCCTGTTGAAGTCATACTGTAGCAGCACGGAGAGCTCACACCACACCGTGTCCCTGCGCTCCTTCCGCTGTCTTCGTCGCTGTCTCTCACTTCCTCCCACTGTCTTTCTTTGCCATCCTCTTCTATTTTCCTCCAACTCTCCTCCCCTCCCACTTTTGCTTTCCTTCCTTTTCTACTTTACTGCGGTACTGTTCTCAAATCATGGAACAAAGGCTGAACGTACTGGATGCAGATGCACAGGCACAAAACACAAAAACTAACTGAGCACAAATCCAGAGAGAAGAAAGTGTTCCTTCTAGACAACCTCAAGCATTTAATTCAGCTGCTGGATGGTGGTGGAGACTATTTGGCTTTTTTCATGTTTATCTAATGGCCCAAATAGGGTATTGGAGAACATATTATTCCTCTGTGGGCCAGCATGGCACCATGATGATGATGATGATGAGAGTCAGATGAAAAGGCATGTTTGTGCTGCCAGTCACCACTGCTGTGATGTTTGATGGCCACTGGAGCATCCTTTGATACTCCAGGGTACCAAGGCAGCAGCTGCAGCTAGATGGTGAACCACCAACTATCCCACTGTATCACTCTCAGTGACCTTTACTGTATGTGACCCTCATCACCTGCCTCCTGGTCCCTCAGGTTTGTGGAGGTCAGACAGTCAGGAATATCATCACATCAGCAGGAAATGCACTGCAGAGATGTGTGCAAAACATTTCCTCTGACCCTTTAATAAAGCATCCCGCCATGGAGAAGTTAACTGATTTGTGGTCTCAGACCCTGACCTTCATTATGGTCTTCTTGCTGCAGCATCACACAGAAGACTTAATGTGTGTGTGTGGGTGATGATGTGCTTTGTAAATCTTGCTGACAGTGAAATATTGCGGCATTAATCAGAAAGAAAACTGCAGTAAAGCAGCTCCGATCCACCCTAAGGCGATGCATGAACACCTCCAGCACACTCCACTCATATCCTCCTTTATAAGCTGTGTGAGGTTTCCTCGCTAATTAGAAGTAATACTATTAACCAGGAAATGCTTCTGTTAACCAATAACTTCTGCCGATACATCATGATTATTCATTGGGCGGACTCGGCGCGCCAGCCCACTGGTGGAGGCTGTGAGGTGGGCGGTGTCCACCGGCCCTGCCGTGCGGGGTGGTGCGGCGACGCGGAGTGTGTTTCGTGTAGGGCGAGATGTTGTTTTGTTGTGGCGATCAGCTGAATGTGGCATCGCTGTCCGGTCTGACTACACAGTGGGAAGAACCCGGAGCCCGTCCGGTTCTCTTTGCGCACAAACGCGTCCACCGAGCACAGATCTACCCAGCGCGACAGAATCCAGGAAATGCGGATTTCTGGCCCTTTCGCGACGGGATAAATTGCTGCAGCGCACGTCCTGTAGCAAGCTGGTAAATATTAACCATAAATATACTATTATTTCTTAGCTTGGATGGTGTTGCAGGTTTGTCGCGTGGATAGATGTTTGGAGGAAACACCTGGTGTGAAGTTGAGGACAGGATCCCACCCGGATTTTTACGCAACCTGTGTGTCATGAACTTTAGCTGCATGAGTGTTAGAATCCGATTAAAAAGTGAAGATGAGCTTCAGCGGATCCGTTTCATTTGATTTCATCTCAGGGAGGTCTGGGGACTGCCGCGGTCCAGACCACATGCAGGCTGAAGAAACAGCTGCACAGTTACCAACATATGCCTCATCATATCTTCATTCACCCCTATCTCATTATCAACCAGGTGAAGTCAACACCACTGCTCCCACGTAAATGAGGATATGACTGAGGATATGTGATCGTTTTCGCATTTGCAGTGGGTTGCACCTACACTTGCCAGATTTTTAGCGGATGACATCATGCTTTTGTATCATGATGCACTGTGTTGTTGCCTGTGATAGGTGATCTAAGTTGGCAAAAAGTGGTTGATTTTGGCGGCTGTACAGAGAATAGCACCTGCACTGGTTCACGTCAAGTCCCAGTTAATTTGGCTGAATTACTGTAAGAACGAGTAATCTCTTTGGTTTTGCTCACATGCCACCTTTCCTGTTATATATTATGGGAATGAGGGTATTATGATACAATTCTCAGAAAATGCATTGAATGGGGGAATGGTTGATGTTCCCTATAAGATATATAATCACCATCTGCTTGCAGTAGAATAAGAGGAAGTCACCTTGGTTATTAATCAACAGACATCACTTTTTAACTTTTTGTATTTTTTTTTTCTCATCTAGTTTTGGCAAGAAATAAGTTAGGGCTGGCACTTTACCCTCTGTTGATGAGGATCACAGTGGTTGTGCAGCCACTTTTGTGATATCTGGAGAGATCATACTTTGCATGCATGCAGCTTCTCATCCAATCAGAGGAAATGTTGATTTACAAAAATAACAAGAGCAGCAGTTCTGTTCCATCCTCCCCCAACTCGGGGCCTGTACTGTAATGTGCAGCATGGAAATACAGTATGATTTAGCATCAAACCATGGTGGTGAAGGAGGATGAGTGGAGAATATCTGCAATTTTTTCTTATTGAATCAGCATAAAGTGGGAGCCTTTCCTAACCATCCATTCCAGCATCAAGAACACTTGTGGTGCTGGCTAAAGAAAGGTGCTAGCTCAACAGGAACTAAGTTGAGCTTCCTTGATAATTGTAAGATTGTTTGACACTGTGAAGCATTTGAACTGATTAAAATTTTTAAGTTCAAGGGATTATTGCCATTAATTGATACAACATGGAGGGGAATAAAAGCTGTAAGTCACACTTTGATTTTTTTTAATACCTTTGTAACTTGGCAGAATTGTTAGCAGATATTGGCTTGTTAAGGATAATTACTTGGTTTTAAAATGCAATATTATTCTTCAGCAGAATCTGTTTTTATATTGGCAGTAATGGTGAGCAGTGCATTACAAAAAACTTCGGTATTTTGAATCATAGCTGTTGATTTACGCAGTGAGTCTGTTCAAGAACAATAAAGGTGAAGTTTAATTCTCTGTCAGCGCCAACGCTGACCTCAGAACACGTCAGATGTTTAGTCAGGCAAGTGTGTGTGTGTGAGTGTGTGTGTCTCTCTCTCCATGTCTATATCTCTCCCTGGTACAACGAACACTCCAGATGGGAAAAGGCACTTTTCTGCCAATTCAAACACCACTCGACACCTTATATATCCCTTCTTTCACACAGACACACACACACACAGTGCTTACATACACACACTCACCTGGCATACCCTCCTCCCCTTCCTTCACACACAGAGTAAGCCTAGCAGGTGGAAAGGGGCTGATTTAAATGCATGGAATGCCATTGGCAGTGAAAGGGTCACACGGAGGTTCTGCCGCCACTTCCCTCAGATACCTTATCTGAGGGATAAACGAGGACATGCTGGAGCAATGGATCAGGGAAGGATTGGCACCATTTTCACAGAAGTAAGAACGGCAATCTGATCCCTTGAAGAAAAATTGTTAGGTGTTATGGACGTTGTAATACTTGTAATCGTGTAGAAAGGGTGAACAGGGTGTTAGTTGGCAGTCTGGTCTGGTCGTCTGCTTCATGCATGACTTGGCGTGACAGGTAACAGAAAATATTTGGGTAAATGGCATGTAGGAGCATGTTCACATTTTGTTTTCTGTTAGGGGGCACATAAGCAGGATGGCATTGTTCTCAGTTTCCCTCAAGAAAAATAAACACACACAAGCACCCACATGAGTACATAAGCACATGTACACACACTCATGGGCTGTAAAATCCTGGTGGCTGGTGGACAGGATCTTTTCACAGCCCCACTGCTGCTCATTAATCCTGTTCTCTGAATCACCAAGCACTGAGTGAATCAGGAACAAGATGTTGGATACAGACACAAGCACGCATGCACAAACAAACACACACGCAACCCAAAATGGAGGCCAGGAGTGCCAGTCTGGCAACCTCTCAAATGCCCCAGTAGCCTAATAATTTGCAGTCATTTAGTTGCATTGTAATGGATTTGTGCCTGTGCTTTGTTATGAAGTCTGAATGTTTAGTGTAATTTTGTTTCATCTTGTGGGCTCGACTGTACAAGCAGTGTGTGTGTGTGTGTGTGTGTGTGTGTGTGTGTTTGCTGGGGGGAAGAGGTGGTCTATTAGTGTTTGGCCTTGGCTCAGCCCAGGCCAGTGTGTTGGCTGCCCCTTTGAATGGGGATAAAATTTCCTCGTGTTTGCCAGTGAGCAGAATGTGTATGTGTGTTGGCGTGGCTGGCTGGCTCCTGTCCTGTACGTCCCAGGTTACGTATTGAATCTATGCAGAGAATGATGTACAGCAGAGCCAGACACACAACGGAAAGGTTACTCATTCAAACACTCCCTTCATAATAGTTAATCATTACCTGCTCTGGCACAGTGGAATGTCAAGAGATTTTGTTTTTTGCAATAGCAATCCTTCCTCAAAATAGACTAGACGTTTATTACATCACCACTCCAACTCCTCATTTTCCAGCATATTCACCAGACCAGAATGTGTTGTGACTAAATTTACATTTTCTATTGTTTGCCAGTATATGTTACTATGTATTTGTGAATGTGTGCACTTTCCAATGGCCAAGCTTGTGTAACGGCGTCATTGTATAGTATAGCTAGTGTGCTGATGTCTGTGCAAGGGTTTGGCCTGAATCTCATTGGTGAGGTTTGTGTGAAAGCAGGGAGAGGCTGAGACTTCCTGATGTAGTGATAACATACTGTACATGGTGGCTTATAAGGATATTTAGAATTTGAATGAATTGTAACTGCCCTTCAAGAGGGAGGGTGCATAAATCTCCAGAGAGTGAAATATTAGCTATAGATGCATGCCTAGAATATGTATTGATTGGTGTTGCAGACGAGGCATTATATTTCACAAGTACATATCCCTCTCTCTGGGTCCTAGGATACCCACCAACCACACCCCTCTGCACTCACTGTATGTGCACACCTCCAGGTGTTGGTTCACCACACTAATCTGTGGTGATTAACTAAAGTCTGTAACGATATCTTGCAATTAGTCTCGGCTCTGCCTCTTCTGAAATGTGTCTCTCACTTTCAGTTTTCAGTTGCCTTTGCTGCAACTTGCTTTCTCTACTTTCCATCTTCGCTGCATTTTTCCTGCATTTCTCTGAGCATCTCCATTTATGTAGTGTGTTGTGTAAAAGTGTGTATGTGTGTGAGAAAGAGAAACAGCAACAGAAAACATAGTGTATTTACTAAAGTATTTACAGTATAGTCTTTATTTTATGCAGTGTATTTTGTTATTATAGTCATGGTTTATATAATATAGTTCATCGTTATTCTTTTTCTTATATTATTATCTTTATTATTATTATGTATGGCTAGAGATGACAAAAAAAATGAGCAAAATAAGCCAAACTACAAGACGTATGCACTCTTTTGCTCATATTGGCTCCCTTCTTTGTCTCCTCTCCTCTCCTCTCCTCTCCTCTCCTCTCTTTGAGAGAACATCTCCTCTGGAGTCCTTTGTTGTCATTTAGCAGCAGTCCCTGCGGTAACTGTTGCTGAAAGTGTGAGGTGTGGATTGTAGGGGATTTCTGCTCTGCGGGAGGGTAAAAAAGCTTTGGGGAAAATCCTTCCAATGCTGCCGTGGATATGCCGAGCAAATCAAGGCAGCAGGTGATGCTCCAGCACAATCCTCCCCTGCCTCGTCTCTGTCGCTGCATCACAGAGGTTGAATTAACCTCAGACCTCCTCCCCATCTTTTTTTTTTAAAACCTGTGAAACATGTGGAGCAGTTTTCAGTAGATTCCACATGTGTTTTTCTGTCTCTCTGAAGGCGATGTCTGTCTGGAGCTTAGTGTACCATGTTGAGTCTCAAGGAACATTTTCCTACCTGGCAGGCCTTCATGCTACAGGGCACTCTGCAGTCATAATCTGCTGTATAATCCAGTAAAATATGATTGAGTAACCTGAGCAGATATAAAATAACTAAGATAAATAAAAAATGTATGTATGTTGTGATTTGTATGCATGGATGGTACACATACAAATACATTTGCTATTTGCCGCGGAGTCCCTGAAGGCAAGCTGTGCCCTGACATTGTCAGGTAAGGTCATATAAAGAACACGCTATTTTAGATGCTGTTAATTATGCAGGAGTGTGGTCGACTGCTATCACTTGGGAAGGTCATTTGCTCCTAACCCTATTAAAGAGTGCTAAACCTGCTAAATTGTGTGTGTAAATGTGTATTGACTCAGAATTCTTCATTTTTGTCATGGCTCTCTGATAGCTCGCTGCTAGTGATGTGCTGACATCCTGTTAAAACAATCTCTGTAAAATTTAAAATTTATTTTGCAGTTCTGCTTTCAGTTTGATGTCAGTTCACAGATGTGTGATTTCGTTAAGGTGTATTTACTCAAGATGTGTTGGTGTGCGCTGTGTAGGTTTGTGCCTCTATGTTTATGTATATTCTGTGACTGTTTATTTGTGTGATGTTTTTGCTGATGCCTCCATATCGCTGCCCTATGCGAGGGCATCTGTTTCACCTAATTGAAGGTCAATATTTGCATGAGCATTCCTCCAGACAACTTCCCCACCTCGGTCTAAACAGAACACAGGCTGCCATTGTAAATAAAATCGGAGTGCCTGTCATCATCTTGTCTGGTATTACCCAACTTTTTTACACGCTATTTTTGGACTGTGCCAGAGCAGCAGAAAGGCCGCGCAGAGCCCAGCATATTTCAGAGAGATAAAGAAACGTTCTGGGTTTTTTTTTTGTTTGTTTTGTTTTGTTTTTTTTACCAATCAGAATTGTCAGTGTTGCATCTACATTTTGATAAGCACACTTATCCACTTAACGGGATAAATTTTAAAAAAGTTTCTAATTTTCTACTAGAGATTAGAAAACAGCAATAAAGACAGAATGCCACACTGTTCTTCTGATCTGGTCTTTTGATGCCTTTAAATATTGTAATTATGAGTTGAGAGAATTTGAACACTCCCACAAAGTCGTAATTATGAATGGGAAAACTTGGAATTTTCTGAAATCCCTTACTTTGTCAAGACAGGGGCATGCCCACAAAAGACTAGTTTATAGTTAAAAAGAAATAGTTAAAGCTACTTCAGTTATTTATGATCTCTTGCATATTTTGTAGTAAAATTGATGTGCCAGTAATTAACATATGATATGTAATCTAGCACTTTACTGTCTTACCAGTTATGAAAAATATAAGTTACAGCTGTCTTTGTTGGAACAAAAACAAATGTTAACAAAAAAGCGACTTCACCACCATGTCCATATTGTTTCTGCCAAAACCTCTTGAACAAAAATTACATCATAGCTTTAACTTTGCAAATCATAAGCCAGAACTTCCCAGGAGAATTTTAAGGCACAATTAGTGTAATATTTTAATGACTTTAAATCTGAGGAGAAGATTTGGGTGCCAGGTTGAAAATAATCCTTAAAGGACCGTACCAGTGATTTTGCATGTTGAAGCCAAATAAATGCTACCTACATACAAATTATGTTACTGAAAACCATTTTTCAAAACACAAAACTGTATTTTAGTTTTCCTGTTATTTTGCCAAATCCCCTAGTCTTTCAAAATCAAATGTTCTGGTTATACACCTACCTTAAAATTCACTGTTTCACCTGCTGAAACGTATGTCCAGAAGGCATGTCCATTTTTGATTTCTCTGTAAAAGCCGTCTTCTCCAGTGACTATATTCCCTGACAGAGACATAATTTTCTTCTGTGCAGTTTAGCGTGTGATTGGTTAAATTAAGAAACTCCGGCAAAAAATAAGAACGATGTGTAGCGCACTGGAATGAACTGAAACCAATGGCAGATAGGAAAAACAAATCTAAAATGCACCACTCCGGTATGTTTTGAAAATGGTTGTCAGTAATGTAATGTGTATGTAGGTTGTATTTATTGGGCTCAAACATGCAAAATCACCGATATGCTCCTTTTAATATGACTGAATGGCTCCTGCAGTCGTCAGTATTCAGCAAAAACAAAAGACTGGATAGTAGGTGAATCAGCTTGGACAGAATTTAGTCTCATGGTACACAACAAGATGAGTGAAGTGATGTGTCACATTGTCAGGATGGATAAACATTAAACAGACCTGCCTGTTAGAGAAGCTGTGGATGGAATTTGTTTGATATTGTAGACAGCCTGGATGTTTTGTTTTCTCTTTTTGCATTTATTAAAAATGATTAGGGTATTTGTCAGTGCTTCACACACACACACACAACACACACACCATCTTCTGTGCCATGAACAGCCTCCACTTTGTGATACTCGCTGTAGAAAGTTCTGAAACCCAGGGCAGAAACCACCTCCTCCTCCCTCATCTTGCCAGTTCAAAACCTCAGAGCTGCTGACATAGACTCACCCAGTGTAAGTGAGAAAATAAATAGACTATGAAAAAAAAAAAGTGCCACCCATCAGAGGGTTTCATGCTTACCCTCTGCTTCTGGATATTAATGCCAAAGTTTTCATCACCATTGGGGGATGAGCGAGAGTAAGAGACATGGAATGATGTCAGCGTGGGTGGGGATGAGGAGAGAGGAAGAACAAAGGGATGGGTGAGTCTTACACATGAAAATCCCACAGAACAGCTGTTTATTGTTTACTGATATTACAAGTCATTTAATAGTCTATGCTTAGACTGTGAAAGACGTGGGCTGTGTTTTGGGGACAGAGAGTTCTGTAGGAAGCTCTTGAGTCTGAGGTGTTTTCTCTTATGTAATCCTGCTGTCCTCAACAACTTTGAGCACTCAGCAGTCCCACTGTTTGCACCCAGGTAGTCCTCCACCTCCTCTTTCTCCTTCCCTTTCCAGCTTCGTGCTGTCAGCACTTTTCTTGGGAGCAACCCCAGCTTAGTCACTGTAGACTTTGATTTTTCATCTAGCCTCTGCAACTCTAATACGCTTAATGGCACTGCGCTCATCCTCCGAGGGCTTCCCTGGACCAGTGTCAGCTGATTGACAGCTCGTCAGACCAGAAGAGGTTGGGGGGGGAGGAGAGAGAGGAGTGGAGGGAGCAGTATATGGGCACATGATGCTCCTGCTGTGTCTCTGGCTTGGGGTGGAATGCCATATTTCACTCTGACACCCCATGCCCATAGGGAAACCAGAAGGCTGGTAGCATGTGACCAGCTGAGGAGTTGGTGGGTTAGTCCCCTGATTCCTCCTCACCTTGTTCTCTGGATCCTCTTCTCTTTTCTCTCTTTCTTTCCCTCGCAGTCACTGCAGAAGCTTGGAGTTATAACAGTATGTGAGTAGGTGTCTGAGAAGCTGATTGAGATTCTTTGAGAATAGCTGAAACAGCGGGGGCTGAGCTCCCGCTCACTACTCCAGAGCAGGGTGTCCATTACAGTTGGAGTGGCCAAATTACAGAGAAGAGGGAGACCGGGAGAAGCCCTGGTGAGAGGCTCAGTCTAAGAGAAGGAGGGGGGTGATGGAAGGTGATGGAGAAATCGATTTGTCTTTGAGCAAAAGATGGTGAGACAGACACAAACAGATTGTCGATGTGGTAAGAATGATGTTCTGTCTATGATGAGACATTATGATTTGAGAGGCAAAGTTGTAAGTCTTCAGTTTACTTGGTGAATACCAGGATTTCATTGTGAATGTGTGGTGTTTCTTTGTCAGCCTGAGATGGATGATCTGTCTGGTCTTCTGAGAGTCGCACCTATTGCCAGGCCAAAACTATCTCTCCTCTCTGTAAAGTCTGCTTTAAGGAGAGGATTTCTGCTTTTCAGATACAAAAGTTAACAGTGGGTGTTGTTGTTTGACCAGGTGGAAAAGTCGAGTGGCTCCAAGAATGGAAAGAGGATATGCTTTTCTTGACTTTTGTTTCTAACAGTCTCTTCTTTTGTTGCTCAGCTGTAGCCACAAAACTCAGGAGCTGCTGTTGCTTTGCTGAAAAGCTCCTGTATCAGCAAATTCAACTCATCCATATATGTAATTCACTGTTTATTGCTTTTCTACATAACTATAGGCTTATCAGATTATCCTCAGTGCACAGTTTTTAATGTTTACATTCATTCTGCCTGTCATTCCCATTCTGTGTAAAATCAAACAGCCATTTATAGAAATCTGCTAGACTGTTCACAAAACCTCACAAAGTCAGATGACATGGCACAAGCTGAATTTCTGCTATAAAATTTAAGCCAATCAGTGAACTGTTGGTTGTGCTTCGTTGATGATGTGACACACCACCTCTTCGAACTGCTAAAGCTCATGCAAAACATTTTAATGTAGGCATTATAGATGTAAAATAAGGCTTGAGCATCTGCTTAAAGAAAACAAGGTCTAGATCAGTAAGCCCACAGCTGAGAGGGTTCAGTGTAGAAGCCTAAATATTCAGACATTTACATGCACCTTCAAACTTTGATTATATTCGGAATAAGGCAATACAATCAATTTTTCTCAAATGTTATGTAAGCATCATAATCAGATCAAAATAGGCTTAAATCAGAGTAATCTTACTCAAGACTAAGCTTGAGTAATAGACCTAGATTATCTACATCAATTTGTTCAGACATGTAAATGTTAAGAGTAAGCCATGTCCACATACTCCGATTACGAAAGGCATCATGTATATTCAGTGAACTGTGGAATCCTATTAATTTTGTTCATGTATACACACATTACTCACATTATTGCCTAAATTGGAGTACAGACAAATAAAGAACACCTTTACCTTTAAAAGGGTTGCCCATAGTGTGTCAGATGTGCCAGGGTTCCTTAAATAGCAGCTCTGTAGTAGGAATCATGGAATATTTTTGTATGACAAGATCAGGATAGGACATGCTTGGACCTGGAATAAGACATTTTTTATTAATATTTCATCCTATAGCTTGGCCATGCTTCACCTTCAGATGTGTTAATCCACTTAACCTTTCTTCATTTGGAATTAGACCAGAATTTAAAGAAACATGCATTTTACAGTGTAAAAAAAGTTTGAAAATTTAAAGTAAAACATCAGTCACAACCCAGCTAGTGGTAAGTTCATCCAGTCGGGCGCAGGGGGGATTCATGCTGAGCTGTCAATGATCTATTGTTCTGCCTTCTTGAAATGACGTCTGTGTGCTTTCCAAGGCCACAGAGGAAGTGAAACCTGTGGGCTAGTGTTACCAGGTCATGAAAGTGTGCCAAAACTAAGGTGGTTTGCTTAAGGTGGTTTTGCTTGTATGAGTAACAATTTGTCTTATTGTTTGGTCATTGTGTAACAATTAAAATAAGCATGACGCTAACATTCAGGCACTGTGCTCACTGAGTCTGCTTCAGACCTGACCTACGCTTCCTTCATCTCATTTTCTTAATCACAACCCTCGGCCATGCAGCTCGCTGTCTAACACACACTCCCCCACTTTGTTGGATTTGTTCAAATGCTTTTTAACTGTAATGGCATGCACAGGTTGAGTTTTCTGCAGTTTCGATTTAGACTGCTTCAGCAATCAATGCTGCCAGCCCCCAGATTAGATTTTGTTGTTTTTTTTAGATTAGATTTTCCATCTCAGTTGAGCAGCTCACAGGAGGGCACATTTTGTCATTTGTCTAAATTTTGCAGGTTCAGGCTTATGATTTCCTCATATGTTATAAAGTAGTCTAAACAAAATTGCTGTTCTTCTAAAAAGTTCTGTAGTTTTTGTTGAAGTATTTAGCCTTCTGTAAGCAGTGTCACTGTGTGTTTGCCTCTTAGCCTCCTATGTTTTTAACTGGGTTTTTTAAATGTGCTTGACTTGGTTGATAATCTACTGTGGATGGTGTGAGAGGTCCAGATTGCATCAGAGCAGTTGATAGTTATTAGTTAGTTACATTTCTAGATGTAAAGCACAACGTATGTATGATTAATCCAGAATAATGTGAAATAACAGTGTTATTATCATTTTGAAGCATGTGTACCATAAACCACCATCATTGGATGTAACAGTTCTCCATGCATTTTGGTTTTTAGATATTTATTCCTGTAGTCTTTCAAATAAATGTGGAGAAATGGGAAGCTGTGATTGGCTGTAGTCAATGTCATTTTGTATTTGAAGATGCTGATAACTAATCTGATCAACATTTTGACCACAAGAACTCAGCTGGCAAGCTTTTCACATCAGCCAAGCTTCCCTCTTTGGTCAGCTCTCTTGGAAATGACTAGACTAGTATTCATGTGTTGATTGTGTTACTTGTGAGCATGCTGACATTTTTTGTTATGACGGGAGTACAGAGGAATTTGACCCCCTTTTTTTCATGACCTTACGTCAGCATGGTTTCAGTTCTTCTCAGTTGGCTGTTAGAAAGAAATCCCATACTATGTCCCAGATAATGGCCTGAAGAGACTGATATCTCCAGGTCCAAATGTCCCCTCATTGAGAAACAAGTATGTCTGGTTTGAAAGTACAGATTCATGTTACATGGGGTTGTATGGTTATGTTAAGTCATTCTTTTCATTGAAAGATGTGACACTGAATTTAATCAGTCTCCCTTTTGTTCAACTTATATCTGCCTAAACTAAATTGTGCTCAGCCATTTATTTATCTAAAATTCTGAATCTCTTACATAAACTCTCTTCTAATGTGCCATTTCAGTTCTAATGGCAGCAATAACAAATTCCTATCAACCAAATTTATTTTGTTTGCAGTTTCCAGATGAGTTAAATAAATGCTGCTTTAGCAAACCCAAAGCTAATGTTTAAGTGGCACACTGATGACATCAACTTTACACTGACGCACAAAGAGCAGAAGCAGCCCTTTCAGAGCAGTGCAGCTAAATATGATCTTAACTAATTTAATGAAAATGTCTTATTTAAACACAACATTTAGCTCAGTTTTCATTCTATGGGCTAAGGTATTTTACTCTGAATGGCAGTAGAGATGACATTGGGCAAGTCTTAGCTGCAGCTTTTCATTCACGAAAGGAGAATTGTGGTAGCGCTGAGATGATAAAAAGCAGGTCACACTTTTCCCTTTTTTCCACCAAACATCACGGTGTAGCTGCCCTCCAGATCTCAGAATGAGGAAGAATCTGTGGCGTTTGCTTTGTACTCCACGCCATCCAGGATACACATCTACAGTATGTCACTCTCACTTTGATTTGAGCCTCACTGTCATGGCATATAAAAACAGGTATCTATGTTCTCATGGTATAGGGAGTTTGGAGTTGGATATTGAGTGAAACAATGAGAGACTGAGGGTGAGAAAAGTCTTCCACTTGACAACCTTTCCGTTGTAAATGCGGGTTACTATCAGCATTGAATCACTGTCACTGCTTTCCATCATGGTGAAAACCGGGCAACTACTGATACAAGGACACTACAGAAATGATCTGTCAGTGTGCACAGCATGGGGTGGTAGTGTGAGGTGCAGTGCGGTAACTGCAGTGGTGGTGGTGGTGGGGGAGGACGTACTTGTCCAGCCCCTTTTTTCAGTGTTTGAACAAATCTTTTTAATATGTGAAGGAGGCAAGGTCAATCTAAAACGGGGGGGTTAAATTGCTCATTAAAAACAATGCCATCTGAGTAACTTTGGGGATATTGTAAGTAGCTGAAACAATGAGGCATGAGAGGCTGCCATTTGCCTTTTACCTCAAATTAATTTTTGCTTCTTTTTTGCTAATTAACCCATAAGTACCTGACTTTAAGTGTGTACTTCATTGGGTATTTTACTCCAACTTCAAACAGAAATCATCCAGGTCAGGACTGATTGTTTGATCGACTTGAATTATCAACTTCCTCCACCATGTGATTTCTTAACACCCAATCTGAAGTCTTACGGTGAACAAATGCTTCCAGTTTAAACTGGAAAGTGCAGTGTTACCTAGTAATCTCTTAAAGTAAACATTCCCAGTGGGAAAACTTTCTCTGAGGTAACATAATGACCCAGTTTGTGTGTATCCATAGAGAGAGGCCAGTGAGTCTTAGAACATTTTGACAGACAGTGGTCCAACCTGTATCGGATAACAAATCAGCTGTACGTAACTGGACAAGAATTAACAGGAAATCAATGTATCCAGCCACTATTCTACATCAATACAGTGCTTCACATTCTCCTGGCAAGCCTTCTCCTCTTGCTCCATTTCTCTTGATGCCACTCTCATTTCCTTTTCTTTTCTTTTATTGCTCTTTGTCTTTTTATGTTTCTCTTCAAAAGCCACCACAACAGGGAGCTCTTTGCTTCTCTGCTTTATATTCCAGTGGTCAGCCCCATGGCCATGAGGATACAGGTCTCAGGGACAAGAGGTGGCAGGTCCATTTAGGAGTCTGATTTCTCCTATCCAGATCTTTATGAGGTGATGACAGCTGGAGGAATGCACTGCTAATTCCCCTAACACGGGTTATCTGACCTACAGGCTCGGTTAGCTCTTAGAGCAATTTGAACAGACTGGGTGGTCACAGGAGAGAAAAATATCTGCTCGTAGTGTGTGTGTCATGCATGCTATATTTACGCTATTGTATCCCAATCAAAACTGCGCTTTGGAGGAATGTGGGTGTGTTACTGTACCCTGCAGCCAGACGCTGTAGCTGTGTGTGGCCTTCCTAGTGGCCAGACAAGACTACACCTCCCAGCTGCGATGAGTACAGTCAGTGACACATTTCTGTCTGTCTGGAAACACAAAGTGGGCTGGTTGGTTTGCAGTAGAGTGAGCCATGGTTTGACTTAAGACACAGACAACATGAAGGTGTTCATTGCTCAGATGTTTGAATCTTGGAACAAAATTTTCCTTAATTTAATTTTTGTTACGACCAATCAGATATGTATGAACCCAAAAGTTTTGTTGAAGAAATGCAATGCCTGTGTATGTTTGCCTGTTACTAAGCAGCATACAGGTGTTGACACTATCTTGACATGTTAATCCTTGTCAATCTTGTGTTTATAGTACAATGAGTCTCTGTTTTTTTAGCTCTCTGTTGTTGACAACTGTTCTTGTTAAAGTAGGATTAGCATGGGAAAAGTAGCATGATGATTTCAGGTGCCTTAACATGTTCAATCCCATCCACCATTACAAACTCATGTGGGTGGATAATTGTGTAAACTGAAAGAATATTGTTTTCCATTCAAATCAAGATCCCAAGGTCTGCAAAATTACCAAATATGCAGACTGAATTACAATGAAATGTGTATACAGTTGTTGAAAAGGCATCAAAAATTTTACATTTGACATATTTTGTGCAGCCGTTAAAAAAAATATATGCTGGATTTTTGCACTTAATATAAGTGTCCACAGCTTCAAGGAAACACTGAAATAGGTGTGTACTTAAAATACTGTATGTGTGAGGCTGTCAAACAATGTGAGAGGTTGCAACATGTATCCTCTGATGCTTTGGGACACACATCATCAGTGAAGTAACATGGTGTCATCAGAGATTTCGAGCCTTTCAACATCAGACACCCTGGTCCAGGTGACCCCATGAGGGCTGATCAAGCCCTAGTAGTCCTAGTAGCTGCATTCTGTGGCTATCTGGAAGATCTTTCTGCATGGCTTCATGGCTCTACTCTTTCTCCCCATCACTCTCTTCCAAAAAGCTCATGCCAGATTACTTTGCATGCTGTTGCTGCTTCCCAATCCATGCTCCTTGCTCCCTCATACCTTCCTCACCTCATCTCTCACTCACACTTCCTCCCTGTCCTTCATTGCCAGCCTGTGAGACTGTGATCCCTGGAGTCACTGTAATGCATTGCTTCCCTCATGCATCCTTTAGGTTGCTGAGGGGAATCCCAAGCTTATCTAACAGTGAATGCCTTTAAGGATAAACATAATGGAGACCTTTTTCACGGCAGCCATTTGAACTTCCCATATCAGGTAAAGCACAGATTTAATGTAATGTAAAAATGGCTCCATTCTATTCACATGTGCCACAGCATGCACAATACCAGGATCCTTGCACTGACACACCACAGTAAAATGCATTAATTACACACTGCTATGACATGTCAGAATGTCTGCTATACTGTGACAATTAAATACAGCACGTGAACATTTGTACAACATAAAACAAAACTCATGACCCTGATCACTTGCGCATGATTATTCTGAGCTGCCACTGATAGTTATCGACTAAGTGGTTATTTTTCAATTAGTCAAATAATTTGCTTTGTGACATACATACTCTGAAAGTTTTCAGAGCTTAAAGTGATGTCTTCAAATTGCTTCTGATCAAAAGTCCAAGGATAATTAATTTATGGTGATACATAACAGAGAAAAGCAGAAATTTTGTCACAATTGAGAAACTGTTACCAGCAAATGTTTGGCATTTTTACTCAATAAATGACAAAAAATGATTAATCAGTTGATGATTAATAAAAGTTGTTGTTAATTAATTTTCTGTCTATCGACTAATAGAGCGCCTGGGCATAAGCTACCTAGCCAGATCTGTATTCATGTATTCTGTAGAACCAGTATTTTACACACACAGACACACACGCTGGTTTACTGGGAGCCTGTTTTAGCTGCACTTGATTGCCATGTGTGATTGATGAGCTGCTTCCCTCAGCCCTGGAGCTGCAGTCCCAAGATATAGAGAATGCACACCACACACACATTTGATAGCCTTTTATAAGATTCTCTTTCAGGTTTCAGACAGTGGGTAGGAGCTGAGTACTGATGGCACAAAATGACTGTATACAACAACTCCCCCCCCACATTTTTCTCTTTCTCTTCCCCTATTTTTTTGTCTCATACTGTTTTCCTCTCTTCCTATCTCACGCATGCAACATGGACACACACACATCTCCACTCTCAGACACAAAGACAGAGACCAGTGGTTTATGGTTAGGACACATGGCGTTTATATGTACTTAATCTTTGGAGGCTGGCTTGCAAGGCGTTGATGCATCAGGAGAATCTTGTTGATAGGACACTACTGCAGCATGGCACTGGGCAGAATGGGCAGCGGGGGTACACAGCAGAGGACGGAGAGTAAACTGTAAACTGACAGTCTGAATGGAGTTGTTTGTCAGTGTGGGTAGCAATTACTTAGACTGGCCTGGCCCTGAGTAAACTCTCTGATCAGAGGGTGTCCTTCTGCCAGTCCAGGAGGGGAAAGTGGGGACAGAGACAGTGTTGATGTATTCTGCGGCCCGGTTCCTGTGTTTGAACACACTCAGGCACAGCTTCCACCTGTTGACTCCTCCCCCAGCCTGTGTTTGTGTAGGAAGCTCTAAAAGCACCAGAAGCTCAAAGACAAATTAGCATAATCACATGTTAGTGAGATGTGAGATAGGGCATGGTGCTGGGTCATATGCAGTGCTAGTTTTCCTGTTTCAGCTTCACACAAGATGCAAAAAAGTAAGCTCAGCTGCAAAAGGGAGGCAACAGCATTGGCGTTCCCCTCATTGGATAGGAATTTCATTATAGAATTACAAATTCAGAGAAAACTAAAATATGGTCCTTATCTGATTTCTGTCATAGCATGTCGCAGCACTGACTTTTGTACTCCACAAAAGCATTTTAATTACAAAATCTGCATCGTTATCATTAACATATAGAAGTTGATTATTTTGTGGCACAGAACACATCAGCAGAAATATCAGGTAATGCCATGTTTTCATTGTTGGATCATTTTTTCCCACCTCACCAGAGACAATTGTGTACTTTAATCTAACACTTAGTTCATGAATAGGGCAGTATGTATTGGACTCAAATATGCAAAACCACCGATATGGTCCTTTAATGAAAGGTATAAAACCTGGTAGTTATTTTACAAATTGTAATGAGAGTTTCACTGTGCAATTTCATTATATGCTATGTATTTGTCTGCTCTTTCATCATCTTAACTGGAGAAGTTATCATCAGGTTTGGCTAAAGCCCATTATTTTGACTCAGAGCAAACACAAAGCAGCCGCCTGTGAAAGACAGGTATGGTAAGCTGCATGTGAGAATTTGTTCTGTGATATCGACACCCACACATCAGTGAAACTTGTGGGCATGAGAGGACGGCTTTTGAAAATGTCAGTTCCTCTTTCTATATTTATCCTCTCTTCTTCTCCCATGCTTTTTTCACTCTTTTATTTCATTGTATCACCACAGTCTCTGCACTTTTGTACTTGATGTTTACCGTTTCAAAAGCAGATTAAGTGACTTAGACTCTATCTGCTGTATCTGTTCCTGTCATAGTCACTCTCTGTGAAGGCCTGGAGTCTAATGTCAGATCAATCCTGCTGTGTTTTCACATTTTAATGCTTAAAGAGCCATACCAGTGTAAATAATACCCACATACACATTATGTTACTACCAACCATTTTCAAAAAATAAAACCTTATTTGAGTTTTTGTGTTATTTAGCCCAGTCCTAATACCTAATTTTTCAAAGTATACACCCACTTGAAAATTCAAAGTTTCACCTGCTAAAACTTACGCATGATTGTAGAAGTCACGGTTGTTTTTCATTTCTTGGTAAAAGCCGTCTTTTTCTGGATCTATAGTCATTGGAGACACATTTTTTTCTGTGCAGCTCCATGTTGGTCAGGTTAAATTAAGGAACTTGGACAAAACATGAGAATGACGTTTGGTTTGCTGCGATTTATTTATGTATCTCAAGTATATGTCAAGTCTCTACAGGTTTATTTTAATTGCATATTGGAATGAACTGAAACCAATGGCAGTCTGGAAGGTAGGAAAAACAAATGTAAAATGTACCACTCCGGTAACATGTTTTGTAAAATGGTTGGCAGTAATGTAACATGTATGTGGGTTGTATTTATTGGGCTCAAACATGAAAAATCATCGTTTTGCTCCTTTAAGACTCAAAATACTAACATTGTGTAACCACGAGGGCTGAATATAAAGTGCAAATTGCTAATGATAGCTCATGTCTATGTATGGTATCTTCTTACCAATTGGGGACTTTACTCAGGGCCAGGCTGCCAGGCTACTTTCCATAATGACTACCCACAGCAACCCAATAGACATGATTTCCTGGTAGCCTTCCTCTTAATATACACAACGTTTACTTTGCTGCCGCATATAAAGACAGTGTGCTTATTAATGCTTCAGCACCATGGAAAAGGAAAAGATAATGAGAGTTTGTTGTGAGGATGGACTTGACAGCAAAATGAGGGTGAATTTTGATTTTCTGTCTGTTGCAAAGAAATGAAGGAAAAAATAGAAAAAGGAAGACAGAAAGAGAACTGAATCAAAAGACAGAAAGATAAGTGAAAGAAAAAGGGTGGTCAGTCTGCGTGTTACAGGATCAGATGTCAGATCTGCTGAGGACACATATTGATTGGCATTAACAAAAGACTTGAATGCTGTACTCCATTAGCTGGTGGGTTGGTTGCATGTCGAAAACCGCTCCCCTCCCTTTGCATTATGTCTGTGTGCAGTATGTTTGTGTGAGTCTGGATGTGTCTTCATAGGCTGAAAATATCCCTTTAGCCCATAATATTGTAAACATCTTATGGCTACGGCTAGGCATTGAACTTATATTTTGGCTAAACACTGCCTATTACATGAAAGCAAGTGTAAAAGCTGGAACTGACTGCATAATCCTTGATTCCATATTCTTTACTGGGATACAGTCTGATTTTATTTTGATGATTTTATACAGTATTTTATTTAGGCAGCATTATTTTATTGTTGTTTAGGGTAGCATAACATTAAATGGATGCATCTGAGAAATTTGTATTGTTTTCCAAAATTAAAATTCTTTTTTAATGCAGAAATCATATGTGTTCTGGTACCAATAATCAGCTATTGTACTAAAAAAACTACATGAATGATACTCAGCTCTCTGCATGTCTTAAATACTGCACCATGCTCACTAAACTGCTCAGTATAACATCCATCATGTCTTAAAACTGTTATACTGGTGCCTCCGGTCACGATCATCAACAGATTTCAACGTCGCCAGGAAGAAAACTGATGACGGTAACTTATACGTCACACCATGAGATCTATTTTAGGTTTGTGGAGGCATTATGCTGAGGTAGAGGTTGAGAATATAGCTGACATTTATAATAATAATAATGACTAGATTTGGTGCTTTGACAGCCAAGTCCTGTTCCCAGAGGACCAGCTTGCTCATCTCACTTGGGAGATGAATGTCTTCACCTTCCCCAGACACTTTCCAAATAAATGCAAACTGGTAGCGCAGTACCGAGTCACAGTGGCGTTTATACCCTAGGTGGGCTCCTGCTTTAAATGGATCTTGTTTCTATCATAATACCACAGTCATATGGACAGAAGGGGGGTCAGTTTACTGGAAGACCACATGTCTGAAATAATCTGCACTTTCTGCCCTCAGAACAGAGAGAACCCTCTCAGAATATTCCCATATTTGCCCATGTTACTGCCTCTGTCTGCAGTTTATTGGGTGACACTCCAAAAATATGTCATGTGTATGGTTGTCTGTGAATTCACAGACCACTCATTTGGTCTAAATTACAGTCTGTGGCTGCACCAAAACAACGCAAAGTTACTTATAAAGCATGATGTTTGCATTTTAGGTGTTGCTTGCCTCTGCTTTATACTGTATATTTAAGCGTGTCATATATGTGGAACTGCCTCATGTGACTGTAACATTCAGTGCCCTCCACAAATATTGGCAACCTTGGCAAATAAAAGCAAAATGGGCTGTGAAAAAAAAATTGTCTTTATGTTTTCGCCCTTGATCTTTCATTCAAAATATTAACAAAAATATAACCTTTAATTAAATTAAAGGAAAGGAAAAAGAAATTCTTATTATGAAACAAACATTTTTCTCAATCAGCCTGGATAAGGACGTGTGTGTATATTGAGCCCACACACAGTGAGGAGGATGGTTTGAGTAGTCAAAGAATCTCCAAGGATCACGGCTGGAGAACTGCAGACTTTAGTTGGGTCTTGGGGTCAGAAAGTCTCCAAAACTATGAACAGACACCACCAGGCCGATTGAGAAAAATATTTGTTTTGACGATAAGAATTTTTTTACTTTCAATTATTTTGCTTTAATTAAAAGTTATATTTTTTGTTAATATTTTGACTGAGAGGATAAGCAAAGACACTTTTTTTCACAGCGCATTTTGCTTTTATTTACCAAGGACGCCAATATTTGTGCAGGGCACTGTAGGAGACCCCTTGTTTCCATTTATATAAAAACAGCTTTGCACAGTGTGAGCCTGACATGTTTGGGCATATGCTCTCCAGATTACAGTAATGTGATCACTTGCTTTCACACCTCATTTTGATCTTCAACATTATTATCTCTTTTGTCACTTGTTGGGCTGTTGAACATCACACCTCCAGCTCTGTTTGGCTTCTAAACAGACTGTGCGTCTGAACCTTGNTGGGCTGTTGAACATCACACCTCCAGCTCTGTTTGGCTTCTAAACAGACTGTGCGTCTGAACCTTGGTCCCCAGCCTTGCTAATCGTTATGTCTGTGTAGAGCAACTTCCCTGTCAATCAACACCACAGTGGCGTTTTGTTCCTCGGCCTCANCCCCACCTTCCCGTCAGAATCCCTCAGTCTGAGGAACAGAGGACAAAGGGATGATGGATGGGTGAAGATCCCTCACAGGGAAGTACAGTACAGAAGGTGTGTGCTGCAAATGGTGACAATGAGCACATTCAGATGGACACAATACATTGCCTCGACCAGCAAACGCAGCAGCCTGTGAGAGAAGCCCAGCATCAGGCCAGTACAGACCCCTACAGCAGTCAGCCAGCAGCCGCACAGAGCTAGGGGTAATCACCAAGCCTGAACAACACTCCTATTGACTGGAATCAAATAAAATAAGAGAGGAGACACAGAGGAGAAAGAATTGGGGAAATGTGGCTAATCTGAGAAGAGTAACAGTGCAACGGAAGAATAGAGGGGAACACAAATACAGTTGTAGAAATTTTCAGAGGAAAATAACAGCAAATGAAAAAATATAATCTGCCAAATAGAGAAAGAGGGAACAGTGAACCATCTCCTCCTTTGACTCATCCCATCATCTGTTTGTGAGTCCCAGCAGGCCACCACGTGTTGCTGGCCTGGAAAGATCCATGTTCCCTCTCCCTGCCTTCTGATCAGTAGCCCAGCCATCCGCTCGTTCTGTGTGCCGGCATGTCACTGCGTGAGTGTGTTTATTTTAGAGTGTGTGACTCACACTTCCTGTGCTCTGCCAGTGAGGCGAAGCTCTATGGAACAGCAGGACCTCCTTTCATTCTCAGTTCTCTCTCTCTCTCTCTCTCTCTCTCTCTCTCTCTCTNTCTCTCTCTCTCTCTTTCTCTCTCTCCCTGCCTCTCCCCCCTTCTCTCATGTTGCAATGCTGATAGCCTGCCCTGAGTTTTGCGTAATGCGGGGGCTTGATTGAGTGGATGCAACTCTGGAATTCATTTATGTCATTCACAGATGCAGCACAGAGGAACTACAAGATTTACGTGAATGAATCACGTTCATGTAGGCAGAGTTTGTCACCTTGAAACGAGACCTCCGTGTGTTCTTAGCTCATCACTGCACTAGGATAATTTTGCCGATAAGGAGGTGATAATTGCTAGGTTCCTCTGCACATGATTCACCTCCAGGGTCGTGCATTGCAGGGGAAAGCCCCATGTAAGACCTGTTTGTAATCATATCTACCAGCACCATGCCTCCGCTGCTGATTGTTGGAGTTAAAGAAACAGCAGCAAAGGTTCATATCCTGAATCACTGGGTGATTATTACTAGTTTCACTGTCCTGTTTTTCCACATACTCTTTCTATTAGTGCTGGTATTTGGTATTTATCTGGCAAGAAGAAGCATGGCACGGCATGACATGCTGTTACGATGATGATGATTGTGGTTTTGGAGACGGTGATGTGAATTTTTTTTTTTCTTTAGATAATACTCATGATGCAGGAATGTAATTCACTCTAAGTTCCATCTTCCTACTGCATCTTCCTCCTCCCCCTACATTTGTACAGTGGAATCATTCATTTGGTGTCTCTCTCTCTCTCTCCTCATCACTCTGTTTTTTTGCCTCACCTCCACCCTCTGTCCCTCTCTCTCAGCAACACACCCACTCAAACAGTCATATCCGCTCTCACTCTCTGGCTCTCCCTGCCTGTCTCACAGTGCCTGTGAAGCGTCTCTGAGATGGGGGAAAGACCAGACTTCTCTGTCAGGTAATCTAAACTCCTAAACTCTCTCTCTCTCTCTCTCTCTCTCTCTCTCTCTCTCTCTCTCTCTCTCTATCTATCTATCTCTCTAACTTTTCCTTTTCCCAGTTTCTCTTTCCCTCCTCATTCTCACTTTACTCATCAGTCACTGTAAATTGGGTGCATTATATCATTAGTTACTCCAGTTGTTTTGATAGTATGGAATTTTGGTAATGTATAATCTGTTTTAGCACTTGAGTACCCAGAGGTGTGTGTGTTTTGGTTGAACAATTTAAGTTAATTTACTGTCTGGATGTTTCTTTTGCTGTTGTAAAGTCATCATACCTGAACTCTTTTAGCGTGTCAGAGGCTATCTCCGAACCATATGGACATAATTTCCCAAGTTTCCCCAAATAAAGTGATGGAATTCCCGTCAACTCTGAGGTCACTTTGCTTTTGTAGTTGATTATATCTCCAGACTGATTTTATGCTGTCAGACATGTAACTTAAAGTGTTCATGCAGTCTTCTGCCGTTAAGGTGTGTGTTGCCTGGCTCTGCCATACCTCTCGTGTTTGATTTGTATTGACCTGCAGTTTGATGGCTTGTGTTTAATCAAAGTGACCCCAGTGATCATTGTGAACTGCCTGTCTTATTAAAGCCCTGTGAAATCTTTCTGAACACCAGACAGAAGTACAGTGGTTCTGATGCATCCAGCACGCAGCTGAGAAGTGAGAGAGGGCTCTGGTATGTGTTGTTTTCAGACAGCGTCCTGCTTAGTGCAAGGCTCTTCCTGACAGCAATGATACCCCTGGATGAGTGTGTCGGGCTTGGAGGTTTTTGCTCAATCTGGCTTGTGGTTTCTTTTATAGACAGTTTCTGCCAAGTCCAACTGTTTCTTTTGTGGTTAGCATTACGGTTTAGGATTTGGGGCCTGAGATTGATTGACAGCTCTGTTTTTCAGGGGGTTGGAGTATCGGACTGCCATCTACATGTCAAAGAACTTTCCATTTACCTCATACTGAGGGAACACTGCAGAGCCTCTTGCACAGCAATGTGTTGTATTGCTTCACTGAAGTTACGGTTTTTGCTATGAAAGCCATGGCAGGGCGTACGGTCTGCTGTAACCTCATCCTATCACCACTTGAAGAGGTTAAATGTCAGCGGTCATGCCATCTTATTGGTGCATTCAAAGGCCAAGAATCTCCCCCTTACTTCCTGCTGCCAGTGTGTGTCTGTACTCAGAGAGGATGCTGGGAGATAAATTTAGACCTCCAGCTCCCTCTCCATCTGCCGTTGCTCAGAGTAGGCTGGTTTCCATGGGAACCTGCACCAGGCTACTGCTGGTAAGAAAGAATGGGGAGGTGTGTGTGTGTGTGTGTGTGTGTGNTTTTTTTTTTTTTTTTTTTTTTTTTTTTTTAAGCAGTTAAAATGGTTTAGCCCCTCTCAGGGCACAAGGTGATATAACATTTATCTCATATTTTTATCATCATTACCAGCTGCATGAGTATGACTCGTATTGATGAGGAAATGAACACAAACTCTGCACACTGAACTCTGCGATGCGTGTTAATGAAGTTTTGACCATAAAACTGCTCCAGAACTTGAGTACATACTGCTTGAGTATGAGTTGAGCTATATATATATATTTTTTTTTTTTTTTTTTTATTATTTTTTTTTTTTTAAATAAAATTTCCAGTTTCAAATGTACAACTGTTGGACTTAGAACTGAGGAGATGCTGGAGGGAGAAGGTGTGTGTCAGTGTGAATGAGATGGATCCTGCTTTTCCATGTGTCAGTGCTCCCATGGGTACCTGCAGTGTCTGTTTCTGCTGACAAAGACCCCTTACATGTACTGTACATACAGATACACACACACACACACATACACACATTCTTTGCTCTCCCTCTGTCTCTCTTCTTCTCCCTGTGGACCCATTTGTTAATCACATTTTAGGTGCAAAGACTAGAAACGAGTTCACACAACAAATCACTGCATACACTGACCATTCAGTGCATCATAGACAGATTTAATGTCGAAACTGGGAGGATGATTCTTATAAATTCCATTTATTTCCTGCTCTGCTACCAACATTAGTTTTGTGGTTTCAGTCTTACACCACCAATCAAGAGAACATACTTCTATAAAACAGCTGCATCAGTGGCTTCCTGCTTGCACCTCACAGTCTAAAAATAGCTGAGATTGAAGAACAACACTGCCCCACCCTCATCGTTAAGGTGGCATAAGGGTAGACAAATTTACATAACGTTTGTTTTGTGACGATGATTTCTGCAACTGATTTTTTTGTGTGTTTGTATTGCCATGGAACATAGACGTTTTATGTAACAGGGCGTTTAGGTTACAAATCATTTTTGTGGACTGAGGATGATGGAGATGGAAAACCCCTTGTGAAAGAGCAGGAGGAACTGTTAAGTGGAAGCAGGGTAGGTCATCTCAGGGCCGTGCATCTGACTGGCTGGTCAGATCTGTCAGAGTTGATTTAAGACTGTTGTGTGTTGGTGGACATCATCTGGGGGAGAGTGCTGGATGTCTATACTGTCTGTGGGCTTGTGTGTGTGTATGTGTGTTGGCTTGTTGAGCACCACACTCAGGCATTCCTTCCCCTCATCTTCCTGGCAAGACCCTGACACTGTGTTTCCCTGCTTCAAGCTGGCAGTCTAGACTGCCATGAATAATGTAAGCAGTGCTCTCCCCAACTTTAACGCCTTCTAATCGCTCTGTTTAAGGGCAGCTCCTCAGATCAACTTACTCGCCAATGACCAACCATATGTATGTGGACATTTAATACAAGGGGCTTGAGGAGAACGGTTCACATTGTGCATCTCTGTCTTGCTTTCCCTCCTAAGTCTCTCATTTTGTCTCACTCTTCGTCATCCTTCTGTTATGCTTAAATTGTTAAATTATTGATGCACTCAAATGTTTGTGAAATATGTCACCCTTTATCTCCAAATTTCGATTAAAATAATGAAAATGCTGGAATGAAATAATAAAAATCCCCAATTGTGTAGATACAAAGTTTTCCACCTAAAGAGCTATAAATAGAGAGGTAAGATTTTTTGAGAGATTTTCATGCTTTCAGGTCAGTTGAAGTCAAATACACTGTTAAACACTAGAATAAATCCTCCAACCTTTTTTTCCATTCTAAAACTTTGGATAATGTCTAAAAGGAGTTGAGCTAAAAAAGCTAAAAAGTTTTTTTTCTCATGTTGAATTTGAAGTCTTAATCTGCAAAATAACTGTTAACCACAGCCATACAGATACATATTTAATTTAACAACCACACAGCCAGGCTGGTGGAATATGTCTTACAGCTTAGCATAAAAACATAAAACACCAGACATTTTTAGATTAGTTAGATTGCACAAAAAATGGATAGAGCCAACCATCAAATATGGAAGAGAACATCATGCTTACACATCATATACATAAGTACATTACAGGTAGAGATCATTATGTGGGGGTTGGCGGGAGGAGTTCATTATCCATATTACAGTCAAAGTAGAAAATATTACAAAACGCAACCAACTACCTCACAGCTGTACGTACTTGTATTTTGTGACTTTTACCTCTGTTTTTAGCACCATCTTTCTTTTCTCTCTTCATTCAGGGGTGTGAGTTCCCCCACTTGTTCAGCATTTGATGTACAACCCTTTGTGAACTCCAATCCCTCTCGATCTATCTCATCTAGCTCGGAGAATAATGCATCTCTCTAACTCAACAGCACATGAGAGAAAAAGCTATCGCTGCCACTCTCTGAAAAAAGTCTTCCTGTCCCTGTGCAGTTGAGAAGGCAGAAGACAGGAAAGTGAAAATAGAAGTGAATTTTAATGGTGTTGATTTGGTTTGGTTTGCTTCCTAATTGCTGTGTGTTAATGGTGAATGATAGAAGTCTGCTGTAATCAAAGCACTGGTCTGCTTGGAGAAACACACCAAACAGATGATCAGCCCTCAGCAGATGTGGGGAAACATGGAAATGGAGCTGAGAATCTGTCATGTCACTTCCAAGTGGAAGGCTGAGTCTCTTTCTTGTTTCCACTGTAAACTAGCTCTAATGAAGTCTGACTGTGCAGACTGCTTTTTTAGACATATGGGAAGGCTCATTAAAAAAAAAAAAAAAAAAAAANAAAAAAAAAAAAAAAAAAAGCTGTCAGTACTGCCTTGGCACCAGTGGCATCTTAGCTGCAGTGTGCAGGGATTCACTCCAGTCTTCCCTTTTCAGCTCCCCCTTATTCTTATTTTTTTTCTTGTCCTTTTCTTACTTTTGCTTAATTTTCATATCTCTAATATTATAGAACATCTGTACATTTTGCTCTCTGCATTCCCTCTGTATGAGTGTGAGGTATTAGAACTCCCCGTGCGTTGTTATTTTCTGGCTGTCAGGGGTGATGTCAACATTATCACACAGCTCTCCAGTTGTGAGGTGAACATACACAGCGTCCTCCTTCACTGAATGCTGATCTCCAGATTTTCAAATAGTCAAGATGTATCTGATGGTGATTGATACTCTGGATTAGCCTTTGCTGGGACTGTCAGAATTTGGGCATGGCTACTAACTGAAAATGTTATGGTTGGCCCTACCCATTCCCAGAATGTGTTTTGATTGGCTGTGGTACAAGAATCCTGAGTCTTGAGTTGAGATGGAGTGCAGGATTTGCACTAAGTGGGAAGTATTACAGGACATACATCTTGATAAAAGATGATCATATCACCATCTCAAAATCTTCATGATCGACTCTGCTTGGCCCTCATAAACCCAACTCAGCAACAACTGTGACTGGGAAATAATACAAAAGATATATCTTGATGAAAGGCTTCCCACTATCCCTTCACAACAAAGTTCCTTCAAAAAAGCAACTACAATTGGCCCCCCATAAACTGCACCCTAGTGGCTGAATATAACAGTACAGTGAAAGAAGAATAGGGGCTAAAAGCCAGTTGCTGTCAAGTGTTCTTATCTACTAGAACCCCCATCCCCTTCCCCTTTATTTATCCCCCTTTAGTATTAGTGCCAGATCAGATAAGCATAGGCTATATTTCCATATTTCCAACATTTGTTTTGACTCTTTGCCCTGACAGTGCAATCTTCTCAGTTGGTGCACTGGATATTGCTTGGCGAGCCATAAGCTGCTCTGATTCCTGACTGGTCTGATTCCTAGACCAGTCAAGGATCAGATATGCATACTCTGTTTTGAGTAAAGGTCTCAAGTTCTTACGTCTTTATATATATTGTAAAGAGGTGTTAAGCAGACACTTACGTAGACTCATACCTCATGAGAACACCTTGACCTGCAATTTCTAAATAGATGTACAGTAGGAGTGCTGTTGGTCTGTGAAGTGCTATGCACTGTGGTTTGTTCTGTATCACCTACTATCCTACTATCTAACCTACTATCTGCTCATTACAAGTTGAAGCCAGGACAGATGAGAGCAATAACACATAACTAATGCAATTACTTTCGTAATGTACTCATTACAACATTGACCCCACTTAAACCAGGAAATGTAACCCTATTTGTCATGCTATGATATGTGGGGAAATTTTTAATAGTGAGTTTGATAATCTGACACTAATGATTTTGGCCTTCCACACTACCAACATTTTTTCAGATTGCATGACAAGCTTTGTGGAATTATTCATGATGTCAGTACCCCAAGAATACTTCACAAGGGCTGTGTTTTGATAAGATGTGATGAGCACGCTAATACCATAATGAGTTCTGGGCTTTACTGAAGTCAGCAGGGCAAGAACTCCTTTTAAATCCAGTCTTTATTTTATTTCTTTGATTTTGTGTTGTTTTTATTGCAAAGTGAAGAGGAAGAAATAGAACCATATTTTTTACGTTGCCAATACACTTTATGTTAAAATCTTATATAGAGAATCTAATAGTTGCCCAGAATGTGTTTCTACTTTGGTTATTCAGTATTTCTTTATCTTTTTCTGTGTTTCTGCAGACCCATTCAGAAGAAAAACACCTAATTCTCCTGGGAACCAACAGAAGAGATGCAGAAAAGACCTTGGGAGGGCTGCTAGAATGGCTGAGGCTGGGCAGAAGCAGTGCTACTCAATACACAGACATGTTCTGTGTTTACCTGCATCCACACAGCTCCAGGGCACCTTTTAATGATGCCTTACTTGGTCCTCTTGAATAACTTTTGGCCAACACTGATAAAGGCCTTTTGTTGTGATATACAACTCAGTCTGTCATTGTTCCCCTGCCTCTGACCTCCCTGCTGCCATGTGGTTAGCTTCATGAGGCTCCTAGAGCCTTTCATTGTGTGTCTGTGAGGCCTCCTCACCACTCTATGGAGGCTGACCCCAGCCGTCCAGCCGATGGGGATCGCTCAAGAAAGCAAGAGCAGCAATCTGTGACAGCTGAGCCCCCCTTGGAATTACCTCAGCATCCCCAGCAGACTCCTAACCCTCATCCCATTCACAGAACCCTAGGCCGCCGGCAAAATCGCCAGCCTAAACGTACTGACCTTCTGCTCCGGTTGCAACAGCAGCAAGCAGTAGCATGGCAACATTCAGATGCCCCAGGTCCCTCAGGAGGCAGCTTCTTCTCTCCAGCATCCTCATCCACCCCATCCATCCCCTCTACTTCCTCTACCCGGGGAGAGCATGGCCATGGGGTCCCATCTCAGCCCAGTCAAGAGGGCTTAGAAGGTGTCAGCTCATCCAGAAAAGTGGAGAAGAAACCCCAAAAACCAGGGAAATATGTGTGCACTTACTGTGGCCGTCCATGTGCCAAGCCAAGCGTTCTTCAGAAACACATTCGCTCCCATACAGGAGAAAGACCCTACCCTTGTGCCCCCTGTGGCTTTTCTTTCAAGACCAAGAGCAACCTGTATAAACACCGCAAGTCCCATGCCCATCGCATTAAAGCTGGCCTGGCATCCAGTCGTGATGAGCCCAGTTTCAGTGGACCAGAGGGTGGAGGGCTTGGAGAAGAACCTGAGGAACCCACAGAGGGAGAAAGTACTGAGTCTGAAGAGGAGACCGGCCTACACGGAAAGTCTTCCTCAAAGGAGATGTCAGGCCAGCACAGGAGAAGTACTAAGGAGCTGTCAGGAGGCTCAGAGGGGAGCCAGAAGCCTGAAGACTCCCAGGCTGTCAAGCAAAGGTTGGCACTGAGGCTCAGTGAGAGGAAACGTGGCCCCATGGCCTCTCCAGATGACCATCCCTCCTCCTCCTCTTCCCTCTCCACCTCATCTTCTTCTGTCGGCCCTGGCAGTAAAGGCAGCACAGAATCTGGATACTTCTCTGGATCAGGCAGTACTGACCTCTCTCAAGTTAGCCCTCCCAGTGCCAGTGCCAAAACCTACGCAGAAATCATACTTGGGAAATATGGGAGACTGGGAGGGCAGCAGCGCAGTCCCCATCCGCAGCAACCTCATTCATCGCTTTCCTCATCCTCAGGAATGGAGGAGAAGAGCATTCCCTTCACTGTACCCAAAACTCAAGTCATCGAACACATAACCAAACTCATCACCATCAATGAAGCAGTAGTAGACACCAGTGAGATTGACAGTGTAAAGCCCCGGCGCTCTTCTCTGTCCAGAAAGAGCAGCATGGAGTCACCCAAGTTTAGCACCCCTAAGGATCCCTACACTTTCGATCCCAAAGGAGAAGCCCCAGGTTCCAGTGGTTTAAGACAACTCCACAATCCAGTGGCAGATCCACCAGGTGGCCATGAGGTGTCCACAGTGCCTCTGCTTAGAAGCCATTCATTGCCATCATCTACCAGCCAAGTAGACCCTTCCACCTCTGGCACCATGCCTCCCAGAGATTACCGTCTTTGCCATTCATTCGATGAGCAGCAAGCGGTGGTAGCAGAGATGAGGGTTGGCCATACCCAGCGTATGCTGAGGCGCCAACCTGCCATAGAAGTCCCTCTGGGAGCTGAATTAATGCTTGAGGAGGCTGGTTCCACCTCATCCTCAGCCAGAGGCGCTGACCTACCCAGGCAGCACCAACAACAGCAGCTAAAGACTTCTGGACTGTTTGAATGTGAAGCATGCGGGGCCCACTGTCAACACAAGGAAAGCTACGAGGCCCACAGAGACATCTGTCCAGGACAGAAAACACTGAAAAAAGAGAGAGGGAAACTAAGTGAAACTTTAAGGGAAGATCGCCCTCAAATGATGCATTATAAGTTCCGAGCATTGGCCATGGCTGTGAGGAAGAGGAGGAAAGAAGAGAGCCTGGAGGAGGATCCTCCCAGTCCTGGACCTGCAGCTATGCCTAGCAGTTCTATGGGCCTTGTTCCAGTGCCAAGCAGACCAGAGCACAGCCGGGGCCTCTCAGGTTTGTTAATTATCCCTCCAGTAGCAGATACACTCAGTGAAGAGAAAAATAGAAACACTTGTCCAATCTAATGCAATCCAATACAGTAGCCTCACTAAAAACTTCAATGTTTGTAAATATTGGAATACTCCATTTTTGTAAATATTGTATTGAAATGCAATAAAATGAAAGCTGTCGCTAATAGGTTTGTCACTTAAATACATGAGGGGGCACAGACTATTACGACACCTCTCAATTAAATGGCGCTGAATGTAGAACAGTTAAGTGAAACTATAACGAGACGAAGAAAATAAACATATTTAAACTTATTTTAAACAACTGCCCATCATTCACATACCCGATATCAATATAAACATGGCTAATTTAACTGATTTGTGCATTGGGTTCTATCTAGGTATTGCTTCACAGACAGAACCAAAACAGCAGCAGCAGGACAGGAAGGGTGTGTCTGTCATCCAACACACCAGCTCTTTTGAGAAGCAGGATAGCACATCTATGGAAAGTCATGAACCAGACCTCAGAGAGAGTCAACAAACACAACAACCTGAGCCAAAACCATCACCCTCTACATCTCGCCTCATCCGCCAGCCAAATATCCAAGTGCCAGAGATCCTGGTTACTGTGGAGCCTGATGCTGACATGCCATCTGTGTCACCTCCAGTAACAGCATCCTCATCCAAGGTACATAATTATCTACTACTTTTCACTATATTTTTGTATATTGTGGATACCTTGCTTTTTTATGGTGTCATGTCTATCATTGACTGTTCATTTGTTTCATCTGCCTTCCTACAAAAGTATGGTTCTTTTATAGTGTTTTGTAAAAGAACCATGTTTTTGTGGGAATCATGGTTCTTTTATAGTGTTTTGTAAAAGAACCATGTTTTTGTGGGAATCATGGTTCTTTTATAGTGTTTTATACTATACTGTTTTTTTTACACCAGGACTTAAATCATTGTAGGTTTAATGTTAAATAAATATAATATAAACATGAGAAAGGGCAGCATGGTGGCTTAGTGGTTTGCGCTGTTGCCTCACAGCAAGAAGGTCCTGGATTTGAAGGCGACTAGGTCCTTTCTGTGTGGAGTTTGCATGTTCTCCCCATGTCTGCGTGAGTTTCCTCCAGGTGCTCCGGTTCCCTCCCACTTCCAAAGACTTGCAGGTTAGGTGAACTGGAAACTCTTAACTGACCATAGGTGTGAATGAGAGTGAGTTTGTCTGTCTGTGTGTGTGATAGGCTGGCAACCTGTCCAGGGTGTACCCTGGCTCGCACCCAATGACCGCTGGGATAGGCTCCAGCCCACCGCGACCCTGAATAGGATAAGCGGGTATGGATGATGGATGGGTCGATGGACATGAGAAATATGAAACCTACATTGATTTAAGTGTGTGGATGATCCCTTTCAGTTTCAGTTTGTCTTGACTTAACTTGAAAATTGATGTATTTTAATATTCTAAAGGATGTTAAATTGAAAATCTGTGTATCTTCCCTAGGAAGGAGAGAGAGTGGAGGAGTTTCAGTGGCCTCAGCGGAGCCAGACTCTGGCCCAGCTCCCTGCAGAGAAGCTTCCGCCAAAAAAGAAGAGACTCCGCTTGGCAGAAGCGGCCCAGTCTTCTGGAGAGTCTAGCTTCGAGTCTGTGTCTCTGCCTCGTAGCCCCAGTCAAGAGAGCAACATCTCCCACACGTCAAGCCATTCTGTTTCTTTTGAGGACACAGCAAGATCTGAACCTGCCATCTGGGCTTCGAGTAGCCAAGGTTCACAGATGCTAATGGTGCCATCTGTTTCCCACCCACACCACCAAATACACAGGGAGATGAGGCGCTCAGCCTCAGAGCAGACCCCAGCCAGTCCCCAGCACACACAGCAAATCTCAGAGACTCGGAGTAAGTCCTTTGACTATGGGTCACTGTCCCCTCAGCAGCCTGTATCTTCTTGGAAAGAAAGGAGAAAGTGTCTCCTTGTGAAACATGCAACTCTAGGGGAACCTGAGCAGGAGGAGGGGACCAGACCAGAGAGTCCAAAACCTGGGCCTTCCCACTCTATCCATCCTGCTCTCTACTCCACTCAGGCAAGCTCCCAGTTCAGCCCAGAAGCCACAGGGAAAACCCTGCAGTTATTCAAGCCACAGATCCTCCCACTCTCTCAAGCTGTGCTCCCTTTAAAGCCTAGAGACCCGCAAGTGTCCCCCCCCCCTGGATCTCTAACCCAGTTACTCCCAGCCACCACATCTATCTCTGAAGTACTGTCCACCCAAATTATCCACAGATCTTTCTTACATTCACAGACAGGACCCTCACCTATACAGGTACATCCATCACAAATCCACATGGCTGAACGTTTGGGTATACCACTCCATCAGCTTCCTACCCTACTTCCTCTCCAGTTTTCTCCCAGAACAAGAGCTAGTCAGGCTCTGTACCTGCCTGTTCCTCCAAGATTTACCTCACATGTTTCTTCCCCTCCCACTTCAGAGAGCAGACCCTTCATCTCTTCTACTTCTCCAGCTTTAACTCATCAGTCCCTTGTAACCATCTCTTACCAACACCCACAACCAATTATCGCCACATGCCTGGCACAGCTTACCCCCATAGTGTCCCTTGTGGTGCCAGTGCGTCTACAGACCCATATACCTACCTATGCCAGTGCCATGTATACCACCCTGTCTCAGATTCTAGCCTCCAACCGTTCACAGGAACCCATTTGTTGCACAGCTATGGTCATCATGAGCCAGCTGGAGAGAGACAAGCTGCAGAGGTCCTACTTGAAGGTCCCCTCCCCTGACATTAAGAGCCTCCTTCCCCTGTCTCTACCTGTAGAGCTGGCCTCAGGGTCGGGATCTGAGGAGGGATATGGCCCACTAGGGGCTGGAGGAAGTAAACGCATGCTCTCTCCTGCTGCCAGTCTGGAGCTTAGTACAGAAGCCCAGCGTCACCAAAAAAGGGTAAAAGAGGAAGAGGAGGAGGAGCAACATAAGGCAGGAGAGGAGGAAGATGTAGAAGCAAAGGTAGGTGAGGAAGAAGAATGTAAAACCACTGGGAGAAAACTGGAAGAAGGAGACAAGAAACAACCAGCAAGGGGTGAGACAATAACAGTGAAAGCAGATGGGGAAGAGGAGCAAGCACCAAGGAAGCACAGTAATGAAGAAGAGGAGGAGGAGGAGTCAAAAGAGAAGGCAAAGCCAAAAACAGAAGATGTGCCTGTGGTAAAAGAGGGAGTGAGTGCCCCTCCCCTCCAAATCCCAGGCAGACCAAGCACCCCTTCATACCCGAGCCTCCACACCTCCACCTCAGTCAACTGGTGCTACCTGAACTATGTCAAACCCAACCCATCTGCCCAGAGGGACCCCCGCAATTCAGTTTATTCTACCTGGAGTGTCAGTGCTCACAACCCCAACCTGCCAGGCCTCAGCACCAAGGTGGCCTTGTCTCTGCTTTGCTCCAAACAGAAACACAGCTCAGAGACTTACACCATGGCCACAGCCCCGACTGCAGCCAAAAGCGAAGTGGCCCCTGTCAGAAGCAGGACTCCACATGTGACAGAGGTAATTATAACCACAATATTTACTAATAGATAGACCCTTCTGCCAAAGAGATTTAATACTTCCAGAAGGGTTTTTTTTATTAAATGTGAAACTATTTTTCACATTTAACCCTATCAATGCGCTTGGTAATGAAAGCATTTTAAGCCTTTTATTTGAAGCTATTTTGATTTTCTCATGTGTATCTTGAGTGTAGGTACATGCCACCCCACCCAGCACCCTCACTGAAGTGAAGGATCCACCACAGCATGAAAAGAAGGAGAAGAAAGGCAGAAGAGAAGAGGAAGGACCCTCCACCTCCAAACAGAGCGAGCCTACTCGCGTTTGTATCTTTGAGGGCGGGTAAGAACAACNACCCTCCACCTCCAAACAGAGCGAGCCTACTCGCGTTTGTATCTTTGAGGGCGGGTAAGAACAACAAGAGTGAGACTGCTAAATGCATATCTTTTAATTTAGTATTTAATTTATGGGAATAATTACAGTAGCTCTTTACATGTAATCTGTTCATCTTTCACTGCTTGGTCACTCATCCAATACTTGATGACATCAATACAGCAACCATGGAGAGCAGATGGAAAGTACTGGAGCCCACAGGGACTCTGTTAGTACCTGCAGTCAAGCTTTTTCCTCTTATTGGCATGAATGTCAGTTTTTTTCAAAGTAGGAAAAAGGTAGACTGACTGAAATTGGTGAAACTCGCATAATTATTTTCTACTTATTTTTTACAATGCTGATGACTGAGACTGAGAATATGTAGAGCAATGAAGCAATATCTGAATTTCCTGTGGGTATTGATTGATTGTGTATGTGTGTGTATGTACAATATGTGCATGTACTTGTCTTCGTTCACATTGTAAGCTTCTCTACTTCAGATATTTGCATATTTGTGCTCTCTGCAAATGCCTGTGTACTATTGTTTCCAGTGCAGTTTCTTCCTTACCAGGTTTAAAGGAGAACGTTTCCCCAGCAGCTGTTTTTGTCTTGATCAGTTCACACTGAAGCACTAGAAGAAATAAAAAAAGGAAAGAAAGGAAAGACAGAAAAGGAGGGAAATGAAAAAAAAGGAAAACATGAGAATAATGGAGAGAGGTCACATGGGAATGAATGGTCTTTTGTGTATCTGCTTAAATGCGTTGACGCACAAGACTTGTGTTTTGTGTTTATGTGCAGACGCTTTGGAGAAATTATCTGCTTACCGGTTTCGGGTACTAATGACCAGTCTTTATCATTTGCAGCCTCACGTGACACATATCCAGGAAGTGTTCTTGCTCCCTAAACAGTCTACAGTGTTGACTGGTCTGTCTGCATCATACCACCCTTCTGTCTCTGCTTATGCCTGGTATTTCTTCCATTTTCCTAACCGAGCTATACTTTCCTTCTCCTTCTCCCTACCTCCTCCAACTAACTTCCTCTGTGTCCTTTGTCTACCTGTGCCACTGTCCTAATGTCCTGCTGTATAGTCTCCATGCATACAAACAAGCACAGATGCTAACTCTTCAATACTGCAGTTTATACTCTGACTCTGTTTTTGCCAAGAACTTTTTTATTATGACCGTGTGTCCATTTTATTAGCTATTGCTGGAGAACAAACAACACTTTCTACAAACAAGTATCATCTCACATTGTTTATGTTCCACTGATATGCACAATTTCATCTTGCTGTACTTACAAAAATCCCTTTAAACAAGTGGTGGTGGTGCTGGAGGGTGTTTGGAATTTTCTGCAAATTTGTCATAGTAACTATGGAAGCATAGCTGTTCCTCCTGTTAAAACATGGGAATTGGTTTTCATGGTGTAAGTGTTAACACTGCAGATTTGTCAGCCCTTTAAGCATGCAGATATTCCTCCCTACAAGCAGAGCTTACAGTAAATATAAGCAGGGTTAGTTTCAAACTGCTTTCTGACCAAATAGTGACTCAAATATGCTGCTTTAATATCTGCATTATCACCTTCCAGCGTTTTTCAACTGCTGCTACCTTAAAATTCAAAGGCCTTATCAAATCACATTCTGTTTGAAAGTGTTCTCTACACCAGTCTGCCATGTCAGTAATTAAGCAGGGGCAGATTTTACCGGCATGTTGAATTCATTGATTTTCAATGTGTGATATACAGCTTCAGTCTTGTTTTTGCGGAGATGTGGGTAGATATTTTTAGCAGTGGCAAGAAATACATGCCAGCAAACACAAGCCAGCTCCTGAATGAATGCACATAATGTCATTGTTGAAACTGTTTTACAGTTGTGTAACAATTTGATATGATGTGCTGTTGCTGTTTCTCTTATACAACAGGGAATATTCACATGCTGCACTCTTGTTGATATGGTGCAGTGCACACTGGATATTTACTTTTTGGAAGAAACTGTGAGCACTGAGAGAAGATGGAGGTTTTGAGGACAATTCATTCAGATATAAAACATCTGTGGTCCCACTCTGTGGCCACAAGTAGCCTTTTGGTAAATAGCAAGGTTGTGTATAATGTTTTTATAGACTGGACCTAAATGTGGCGCTTGATTTTTATATATACTTTCTATTTTGGAGTGTTGGTTATAGCCAGGCTTCCCTTCTCTCTCTTTAGCTGTTGCTGTTGTTGGCACAGCCAACTAAACTTAGCAGAATGGCTGGTATTCTCTGTGTTCCGAGGGCGTAGTGGGGATAGAGGGAACAGCCAAGGGACTCATTGCAATTGGGGTTTTGGTGGGGCTTCCCTATCCCTCCGCCATAAAAAGAGCCTTGTGTTAAGAATACCAATGTCTTGTGTGTGTGTGTGTGTGTGTGTGTGTGTGTGTGTNTGTGTGTGTGTGTGTGTGTGTGTGTGTGTGTGTGTGTGTGTGTGTGTGTGTGTGCGCGCTCGTGTGTGTAAGTATTGGGTACACACCCACAGCTGACCACATGATTAAATTAAATGCAGCTAAATTTGACTTTATTTAATTAAATATGAATTTCATATCACCTGGTCAGTGGAGAATCTTGGTCGTCTTTCTTCTCAGAGCCACGTTTTACCATGCAGTGTGATCAGTGTATGAAAGTAACCTAATCAAGTGATTCTCTCTCTCTCTCTCTCTCTCTCTCTCTCTCTCTCAGGTATAAGTCTACTGAGGAGTATGTGTATGTGCGAGGTCGTGGCAGGGGAAAGTACATATGTGGAGAGTGTGGCATCCGCTGCAAGAAGCCCAGCATGCTGAAAAAGCACATCCGAACACACACCGATGTCCGTCCATACATTTGCAAACACTGCAACTTTGCCTTCAAAACCAAAGGCAAGGGGACAATATACAAGATATATAACAAGGCTTTCCCTATAAAGGTTTTTCAATCTGTAGCTAATGGCTTTATTATGGCTACTAAATCAATTTTTAATTAATTACAGATCAGTAATAATCCATTAATAAGATGAATTTTTGAGTCACCAGGCTGTGAACAATCCCATTGACTGGTGTATATTCTCCTCCAGTATAACTTTATTTATCATTTTAGCTTTTAAATCATTGAGAAGATCCTCCAAAGGACAGTTTAACAAGTGGCTTCTGGAAAAGAGCTTCAGAGCATCCAGAACAAAATCCAATGACATATTTACAACATCTACAGACATTTACATTTACAAATATGACAAATTATTTATTGTAAGAGTCCTTTATTATTATCTGTATACGTGTATAACTAAGACTTGGTAGTTTATTATAAAGTAAGAAACAGAGTACCTCTTATTTATGCCTTAATTCATAAATTCATTAAATGCCAGGTACAAGTTGTTCTTATTAAAGGCTTATTACTAATGTAAATCATTAATAAATACATTATCAACATCAATAAAGCCATTAGTTACAACTTATAGCCCCTTTTGAGGCCTTTATATATGTCAAACAGTCATGTCTTGTGACCATTGTTAAAATATCCTCATTTCCCTTGTCTCCTGTAAGTCAGAAGGTGGCTTTTGAAGTGATTTTCTTGTTCCTTCCTAGGGAACCTTACCAAACACATGAAGTCAAAAGCTCATGGGAAGAAGTGCCAAGCAATGGGAGTATCTGAGTCATCCCTGGATGAGCCAGAGAGCGAGGAAACAGGTATTAAGAGAGGTTGAGGTTGGGGGGGCATGTCATGCATTTCCCGAATGCTGTAGAGAAATATTGGTACACAGCTGGATGAACACTTTCCTCTGAAGAATTGTAGCTGCTTTGCACTGACAGCTTATGCAACACCATGTTCTATTCTCCTCCCCATGGTCTTGCATAAAAAAATATGAAAGAGTATAAGATAAATAAATGAAGAATTCAGAGCATTCTGCCTTATTCTCAAGGATGTGCTCCTGCTGGCTGATAACATTGAACATTCCAACACTTATATCTACCCCAAAGTACAAAAAAGCGTCGAAGCCTACCATGTCACGATCTCCTCCCTAACCTTCCTCCCCTCCCTTCACTGACATACCACACTCATCACAGCCAAGGACACACCATTAAAACCGTCTTTCCATTCACAAGGCTGTTTAGATAGTTTGTGAATAGAAGCATGCTGCTATTCAATTCAATTCTGGTATTTTCATTTTCAGTCTGTTTATAACATTGGTTTGATGCGTGGTGGGTGAGGTTTGTCACCCACCGCCCATCAGACACTGTGCTTTGTATGTTCATTGTGCTTATGTTTTATGCTGACTGCTGAAATGTATTCTCAGTGTGTTTGTGTAGATTTCATAAATTGGAAATCAATGTAAACTAATGAGATGTAAATGTCTTTTCTGTGTGTCTGCCCACAGCAGGAAGTGATGAACGCATTTATGGTTCAGAAGAGCAGGAGGAACATCAGTTTTCTGACGTAGACGAATCTGAGGAAGATGACGAGAATGTGGACGATGATGAGGAAGAAGAGGAATCTTCATCCCACGAAGACCCACCGTCGTCCTGTTCATCAGACACCCATCCATCAACAGGGGGGCGCTCCAGTAGGCACTCTCAGCAGGGCACTCCTGACCCTGAGCCCCTGGGCCCCAGCCTCAGCCCTGGTCAGGAGCCCTCCCCGAGAGGACTTTGGTCGAGCAGAAGAGCCACCTCACCAGGCAGCAGGCGGACGCTGTTTTCCCGACGAGGCTGGAAGGCCTCACCAAGAGCCTTCTCCCCCAGCAGTGAGAGTTGCTCCCCCAGCCGCAGCCTCTCCCCCCGACTGGAGCTGTCCTCTCATAGCCTCTCCCCAAGGACAGAGCTGTCCTCTCCCAGTCGACACGTCTCACCCTCCCCTGAGAGAGGACCATCCCCCATCAGACCCCTTTCTCCTCTTCGTCCCCGTTCCCCCAGCTGCTACCATACATCACAAGCACAGACCCCTCCCTTGCCACTCAGGCTTCAGCACAGGACCCCTGGACACCTTCCCTGGGAGACCACTGGTACAAAGGGTAGTCAGGTAAAACTGGTGAGTTCATGTGTCACTTTACTAGTTTGCATAGATCTAAATCTAGAGAAATAACCAGAAAACATAATACATTTCCTCTGCACTTGCCTCTCAGAAAGTTTCAAGTGTATCTACTGGCAGACAATAAGTTCATGTAATGATGAATTGCTCCACCTACAGGAGGAAAGGAGTACAGCAGGCAAAGGGTCAACATTACCAGAATCCAGCTTGTTTCCACCCACTTTCCGTCTTTCTGTCTGCGAGGGTTATCCCAGCCACCAGGCAGTGGACAATATCTTCAGCCATCTTCCCATGCACTCCCAACAAGCCAGAGTCCCCTATCTGATGATCCCCATTGGAGGGATCCAAATGGTACAAGCCAGACCGAGGTCCCACCCCACCATCACCACCCCATCTCCACCAACATCTCCGCCCATGGAGGGTCCATCATTGGCTAGGTTTGAATCATACTGGAGCAGGACCCCCAGACCTCAAGGGCTTAGGACTCCTGGAGACCACTGGTCAGAGGACCAGGTAGCAGGAACCAGCCAGTCAGGGCGCTATAGCCTCAGCGCAGCACTTACTTGTTCCAAACCAGAGTTGCAGACCACAGACTCAAAGCAATATGGCAGCTCACATAGCTCCACCCACACCCACAGGTCTGCTAGTGAGACCACCGAACTTTGTGGAGGAGACGGTCATTCCAGAGCGTCTGTCAGTCTAGCAACCCCCGTAGCCTCGCACGTCACTGGTCAGCAGGCAGAGGGGGAGGAGTCACCATCTGGTAGTGACCTAGTGGAGGGAGGAGCTAAGGGAGACTCAGCCAGAAAAGATCAGAGCACTTAACAGTGTCGACGCCTTGATGGGTCACGCATCCTATTTTGCTTTATTGGTTGCTACACTCTTGATTTTTTTATTGCTTTGTTTTTATACAGTTTTCAGTACTATTGTTAACTTAAATGTTTGTTCTTTGGCAATATTCAGGTTTGTTATAAAAATGCACTTTTTTCTTTGTGAAAATGTTTCTGTAAATGTATTATAAATATATATACTCTCATATCTCTATTTATACTGATATATTGATGTCTGTTTAAATATGTGCAAAAGGAATATGAATAAATTTCTAAATGACCAAAATCTTTAATCAGAAACAATTCCATTTTTGTTTGTCCAAATTTTGTCCAGTATTACTCAAATATAGTTACTTGTGCCTTTTCTGTCCAGGTTTGTGTTTTGAGATGTAAAGTACAGATAGAAAAAGAGAAGGCTGTGAAATTTTATATTTTTGTGTTGTTCAGGGGGTTATATTTGTTTTTTGTTTTTTTTGATTGTTAATATTCTAAAGGCCATTCTTTAAAGGGTAACTGAGAATGGCATCGTGGAAATATTGAAGGAGCAGCAGAAACATGTCAAAGGAAATGCACTGAAGTTCTATTTTTTATTGCAAAAGATTTTAGATTAGTCTATATCTTTGTACAGGGAAGGATGCTCCTTATTTATTCTTATTTGATGATTATTGTTTCATTTTTTAAAAACTTTTTGTTACATATCTGTGTCTTTTTCATGATGTTGTTGTGACTTGAAAAGTTGATAAAGATGAGGCATTGAGTTTCACTGGTACAGGAAGATCAAGTGCCCCGCAGATTTCACACAGCAGAATTTCTAGTCATTGAACAAATAAAAAATGCACCAGAATTCTCTTGAGATTGTGCTTTTTTTTTTTTTTTTTTTTTTCCATTTTTTTAAATGTACATAGTAACTAGGCATTGTGTCATATTTCGCTTTATATACATGTGGGGCTCAGTCTAATTTCCACACTTATGTCCTCAGTGAAAGTGTCGGTACTTGGACAAGACAAAAAATTTATGACAAAAACTAGTCTTAAAAATCTATACAACCAACCCCACAATGCCTATGTATCTTATGTTATAGAGATACTGTGAGGTGCTTTTTGATCTTAATTTCTTAATCTTCCTACTTTTTATGTTTTGGGGATTTTGTGGTACTTGTAATACTTTGTGATGTGACTTTGTGGCATGATGTGATGTTTCTGAGGAGCATTTTCATGACTTTTGTGATTCTTTGTGGTTGCAACATATACCTTTGTTGTATTCATGGTAGTTTGTGATATTTTGCAGAATCTTTTAGTGAAATTTATAATAATTTTTATCAGAGTGTCTTGTACTTTGCTGAACTTTATCAACTTGGTGGTCCTTTGTAGGCATGTGTGATACCCTGTTCCTATAATCCTTTTAGATGGGTATTTTCTCAGGGAAACTGAAGTGTCTTTTGTTTGCTTGTTCTCAAAAACAGGTAATTTTATATTTGCAATTTTAATGTATCTCATCCTGCAGTATTTCTACATATTACCTTGTGTATTTTTTGTTGTCTGCCTTGTGATAACATTTTTTTTTTTAATCGTCTTTTTTCAACAGTATCCTCAGGACAAAAAACAAAAGGGAAGTTGGACCAGAAAGGCAACCATGAGGCAAGTATAACCAGCTGAGCAGGCGACTGTATGTCTGCAGCTGTACCACTAGGTGTCACCAATCCTCAGAAATCCATCCAACATATTTTTATCTCTTCAGTGCTGAAGAGTAGAATGGAATGTTTTTCTGGATGCATCTCTGTGGCAATTACACAAAATTGTTTCCATGATTGTAGCCCGATTTGTTACTGTATTTATATTTTAGATCTGGTCCAGATCTGTATTATTTACATCCAGATAAGGATGCAGATCTGGACCAAGTTCCTCCAACTGATTGTTAATCACAATTTTTTTTGTTTCACTGAGGTTGGTGTATTACTTTTTAAGAAACTGACAAAAATATGGAAAAATAGCCTATCCCACAATGTTAATTGCACCTTCTCACTGTGTACTACTGAGCAGCCCTTGGCACAACAATTTCCTTCAGGATAAAGTTTTATCTTATCTACGAAATCCATTTAAAAAAAAATCCTTGATCTGTCCCAGGATCTCGCTTAGCACCAAAAATTTAATGGATTTTTCCCTGGTCATAAACCTAAGTTTAATCAAAATTGGTTTATAATTTTTTGTGTAATCTTGTTAACAACAAATAAACTGACAAACCAACAAGCCAAGGTGAAACAACTTAGATGTAATAACATGACTGTAAATTCCAGGAACTGTCAGCTATATGGGTCAACTTGATGTTTCTTCTGCAATCTATCTCCTATCCCTGAAACACCCAATTTTATTACATAAACGCATTTACCACGTTCAAAGGCTAATTTAGATTCTACAAAGATTAATCCCTTCATATCTCACATACCAATCATTCACAAGTGCCATTTTCTCCATACCGTAAAACACTACACCCTGGCATGTTGTAGATGTGTGTTTAGAAGCATAAAACAATATTCACATAAACGGTGTCACAGAAATCTTACTCACTTCCTCTCCCTGATTCTCTGCTTAGCAACATGCAAATGCAAAGGACAGCAAGACTTGGATTATGCAAAGCTCACCCAAGTGTGAATGTGTTGATGATGAGAGAGTGGTAGCCAAATCATGATGCTGTTCTGACTTGGCTTTCTGTTAAAAAAAAAAAAAAAAAAAAAAACTTACAAAACAGGCAACATGAAGGCTCTCATGTTTCAGAGCATGCATTTCAGAAATAGTTTGGAGTGCATAAGCCTTCTTCCTTCACTGCCCTGTATGCTGACAACAGTTAGAGGTAGACGTGTTAGTAGGAGCCTATTTTCAAAGGAGTAAACATGCACAGAGGAGGCTAAGTTACTAATTAAAGATAAACACATGGGATAGATTGAGGTTTAAAGGACCATATAGGTGATTTTTGCATGTTTGAGACTAATAAATACAATATAGTTACATTACTGCCTGCCATTTTCCAAAACGTACTACCTACTATCTACTACCTTCACTATCACTTCCTGTCTGCCTTTCAGTGATTCAGCCGTCTAATGTGATGTAAGTCCTTGCAGAGAGCAGCACATCTGTGCTCATGAGGGAACTGAACTTGTAACCTCTGGTGTAAGAATGTGTTGAAAAAATTTACATTAATGTGATGCAGTGAGGCAATCTCATCACCATGTTATGCATTCCACACATCTTTATGTGAGAGAAAAAAAAAGGAGAATGTTCTCCCCTCCCCACCAGGAAGACTGGAATGTTATGTATTACATTAGGAATATCCTGTCGGAGATAATAATAGCCAAGTCTTCCTTTTAGTGTACTGGAGGACAAGATCTAGAAACAGGCTGAGGAAAAGTTGGAATCATGGTTTCAGCTTTAAGGTATTAAGTCTACACAGCCTGAATGAACAAAGTATTCTAAAAGCATTAAATAGATGCTAAATATATAGTTCTGTGTACTAAAATATTTTTTAACCATTCTAACTTCTTGTCTTTCGGTTGACATTCCTTACTTTGACCTCTTCTCTTTTGCAGAAAAATGCTGTTTTTCAAATTCAAGGAAATACATCTGCTCTCTGCTGTGTTCCATCCCAGCAGGTGTGGCTTTTATCATATGCAGGTGGTAAAACGTCAAAGCATCAAGATTTAATCCAGGCTAAATCTTGGTGAAAAGTAAACATTCTAGGTGTCTGTACTGTTTCCACTGTTTCAACACCATTTCCATTGATGTATTTTTAGTGTATGACAGATAATAATGTAGATGTCTAAAATAAAATTTTTTTAAAAATTAAAAAAAAATATCCACCTTTCAACCAAAGTTGGCAGGGTTTTAACCTGGACACCTAGATGTCTTTTCACCTGCAAATCACTAAACTATATGAAATATTTTGAAAGTGCGTTACAAGCAGCTTTAATCGATTGATGTCCAGTGAAACATTTATGACAAATGAACGGGTAGGAATAATTATTTTTAAACTACATGTCTAATTAGAATTACTAAGCAATCAAAAGGAAAAGTGATACTGTGAGTCTGTAAAGTGATACTGCATCGTTCAGCTACTCTATTCTTCCCTACATCGCCTGCGTCACATTCTCACCTTTCTGTAATGTCTTCTCATCTAAACTCAGTGTTAAACAATAATCTGATCGACTTTGCATTTCAATACTTATTAGCTCATTTTTCTATCTGATAATTGTCAGTTTATGGAAAGCAAGGGCAAAAAGACAAAGAAACTTCATAAAATAGTGGTGATAACATCCACACAGCTATTCTGTGTGTGTGTGTGGACAGTAATGGTTTATTGTATTTACATGAGTAAAGGTGTTTGTCTTTTGGTTATCTAGTTATGGCTTGGCTGCTGGCCAGTTTAGTGCACACTCTGTGGGTGAGGCATGACAAGGAGCATTGCAGGGGCATGGCCATCATATATAATTCTAGAATAGCTGTTTGGCCAAGTGTCCTTCTTTTTGCCACCAAGAAATTTACAGCAAGTATTTCTTAAGCATTAATTCAATCAGAAATACTGCATGTATAACTATATTTTATTTAAAACAAAATTAAGACAGTGATTCATTTCCTAATTTCAGATTGAAAAGTAGAGAGCAGATGGTTTTATTGCTTAGCAGCAGGGCTGTGCAGATATTTTGATGGGCAGTTGCTCAAAGAAAGTACATGGGAATTGAATTGCGCTAATGTATTGCAAGATGGGGCTTGGTCATTACTTTTGATGCACATTAATCAATCTGCTGTTATGCAAATCCCAGATTTTTCAGTAATTTTAGACTCTGTTTTCACAGGGAAAAGCCTCTGGTCCTCTGATTTGCATATGTCTGGCTGGACACCTGTGATATCCTTTTGTTTTGATTTGTTTCATTGGGAATCAGACCCTTGGAAATCCCACAGACATTTTCATCAATCAGATGTCTCTATTGCATATCACTGTATCTCCCCTCCCTCCACCCATTCTTCCCACTCTTCCCACTCATATTCTTGGTCTTTCCCTGTCATCTTTTATGAGACCATATGCAAATCAGACTGTCAGCATCCATCTCTGCCTGTCCACTTTCCTCTCCTTTTCCCCCTCAAGCTTTCTGTATATGCAGAGGAAGGAGACAATTCTTCACTCAGCACCAAACTGCAAACAAGAATGCCACACAGCCACACAGTTTGGTGGAACAACCACCAGCACAGATTCCTAAAATGTGTCACTGATTGCGGGGTCACACGTTGTGACTCCACAACAGACAGCGTGGGCAGGGCTTCCACTGTGACATCACGAGAAGAGAGATATAAAGAAAGGAGTGACACAGCTCAGACACCTGCACACCCAACACAGCAGCAGCACATAAGACACGGCTGTAATTGTCCTCAGAGCTCCTCCAACTGCTGTCAACTATGTCTTCTCAAAACAGCTTCCTCCTTCTCATCATTCTGTGGGCTTCCATACAGGATGGTGAGTCTATTTTTATTTATTTTATTATTATTATTATTATTGGAAGACTTTTTTAAATAGTACAATTATTTAACATGATTAGTTTTAGAAAGGTGTATCTGACAGGCATTTGTTTGTAATCATTTCATAAACCTAAAAACTCTCTCAAATGTGCTTAAAGAGAGGATTTCAGGAAAAAAATTGCCTTTGGTTTTTATGTAGGCAGTAATGTAGATAGTGGCTCACATGCAGTATGTACAGTGGCATTAATTTCAGTCATACTGTGCACAAAGCAACAAGTCTCGTTTGTGTATGTTCCTGCACATACACGTTTCAGCTGATCATGTAGTCTATTCAAGATATATGTAATTGTTTTCCTCTTTACACCTAATGAATCAAGGGACTGCAGATGAAAATTTGCTCTAAGCTAACTCTGGTACAATACATCAAACGGCAACATTTATGTTTAACATTGCACTTACACTACAGGCCAGAAGTTTGAGGCCACCCCCAGATTAAAAAAAAAAAAAAAAAAAATCAACTGTTTGATTTATGATTTGTTGCACAGGAAATGACAAAAATATATAAAATAAATGTAACTAATTTTCAAGAAGAATTTGTCAACAAGAGCACATTATGTAACCACTATGATTTAAGAAATGATTTTTAATGAAGACATGCCCAGTCTGCATTATTGCACTTGCACTCCAGTTGTGTTCCAACTCCTTTGCCCAAATTCCCTTGCTTATGTGTTTTAACATTCTATTCAATAGCCTGCTGTTTGTCTTCTCCCAGATCATTTTGTGATGAACTGGTACACAGTCTGGTCATGCTAAATCTGGGGGTGCCCTCAAACTTCTGGTCTGTAGTGTAGTCCCTTTTATATGAATAAATGAAAAATAGCAGGAGCATGCCAGTGCTGATCCTTACAGGGTTTCTGTTGAAAACAATTAACAAGAGTGTCCCAGAACAAACCGTTTAACCTGCCAAGGTAGACTATCAAATGACTCTAACATGGCATTCCAAGGACTTAGCACATTCCCAACTGTAAAATGTCAATAGCCATGACATTTCTCAGAAAAGCTGTCGAACTTATAGTATAAAGCATGTATTTTTTGTCTATATTCCTCTGTAATAGATTATAGATAATAGTTACATAACATGGCCATCAGTTTTGCAAACTGAGTTGTCTGAGACTAAGTTGTTGGATAACTGAGTTTCTCTTTGTATTGGCCTAGGTTTGGGTCTTCCAGTGATGAAGCATCAGGAAATGGGGTCCAGCGATGTTGTGCCAACACACAGAGTGAGGAGCAAACGTTGCGCCTGCAGTAACCAGCTGGACTCTGAGTGCCACTACTTCTGCCACCTGGACATCATCTGGGTCACCACACCCAGGTGAGCACAGAGGCAGTGCCCACACCCACACCCACATATAAAAAATATAAAAATGTGCTGATCATATAAAGCAGTGCATTGTCATTTGGAGCCCAATATCTGCAGTATTTATTTGTGCAATCATCATGAGTGTATAATTAAATGGGCAGTGGTTCATACAGTATCAGAGAGTAAAGTCTGCAAAGCTTTTTTGTCATCACATCATCATATCATTGGGGTGTTTCTCTCTCTCTCTCTCTCTCTCTCTCTCTCTCTCTCTCTCTCTNCTCTCTCTCTCTCTATCTCTATCTATCTCTCTCTCTCTCTCATCATGCAGTAAAACAACAGTTTATGGTCTAGGCAGCGCTGTTGTTCGACATCGCAGGGCCACCGGTCGCTGTGCCTGTGCCAACACAAACGATCACATCTGTACTGACTTTTGCAGTCAGAGGTGAGTTGAAGTTGGAGAATCCCTGACAAAACACCAGACAGACTGCTGAGAGCCAGTCAGATTCTTTAAGCATTACACCCAGATTTGTTTCTGAAGGTTTGTAGTATCACTGGGCTTTGTTTGTGAAGGCAAGTGGAGGACAAAGAGTGGCGCAATGTTAGAGAACTTCTTATTTTACTGCAGTGCTATTATTAGCCCAATCTGTTGTTGCTGTGTTTTATAAGTCAAACTTGCCCTCTTGGGAGTGAGTATCACAACATTACAGCTGAGGCTTGAGGGAGTAAAAATAATCCCAGGCTGGTGCATAAAGTTCACAAGCTTGTATCTGATTGGCTGTGAGGACCAAAGAGTGGAGTGTGTAGGAGTTTGAAGGCAATGAATGGCTAAGTGGAACATTATATTGTAGTTGCTAGAGATGATGGAAACAATATCACCACCTGGAGACTGGATGAAGCTGACGCATCACATGAGGTTGATATGGCATGTTTAAACTCTGATCTGTAGAGCTTTTTATTGGTAATATAAAGCATTTTGTAAGTCAATAAAGATAAGAATTTTTAGGTTGCATGCAAAGACTGTGTAAAGAAAAAAAATAGCATTTAGATCCAGGAAAGTAGCATTTTCTTTCACGACAATACTTGTGGTCAAGTGGTCAAAACTGATAAACAGTGATGTCATACCAACATTTTACACTGTTTCTTTGTGTGCAGCCTTGGCATCAGCTCCCCAAAGATTGCCTTGAGAAGACTTCTATTGAACTTACTCAGCATTCTACGGTGAGCTTTGAATGAAGAGTTTGCATACTGATGCCAAAGAATAAAAATATGTTGACTGTATTTTTAACTAGGAGATTGTTTTTTTTTTTTTCCAGCTCACTGAAAAGAGCCCAAGATGCAGAAGAGAGATATGAGTCCTCTGAAGAGGAGGACACTCACGAGACATGATGGCTGTTGAAGCAGAGAGAGAGAGAGAGAGAAAGAAGCATGAGCACCTGAACAAATGAAGCTCCTTTGATAGAAAGGAGGCAAACAAAGGGTTGCTGAAGGATGCAGGAAGGCCAGAGCGCCACAAAGATGTCTCTGTTTGTACCCGGGAATAGAGGGTGGAAAACATGACGGGTGATGGAAAGGATCCGCATTGAGAGGAGCTGCTTTCATCAGGTTAGGAGAATATTCTTCCTGTAGTCGTGTTTGGCTCTGGCCATCTCATCTGTAAGAGTCTGAGCCATTGTCTCTGTGTCTGTACAGCAAATGACAGGCCAGACCACCGCTGACATAAAAACTGTACATAACTAACCTTTCAGAAGAAATTCTGACTTAATCAGTGTGTTTTTCCTCAATCTTTATTTTCTAGATTGCTAAATTTACTGGGCTGTAAAAAATAAGTTATTCTGTATACGGTACATCAATATTGAATTGCAGTGTGTCTGTATCAACCATTATTGTGTGTACAAGTGTGAAATGAAATAAAATGAATTTAGTAATATTTGCCTGCATCATCTGTTTTTGGATACTATAAAGATTTTTGAATGTAATGAGTCTATAAAATTGTAAAATGTTTCTTTGTGTCATTCCGTCTTTCCCTCTTGTCTTCAAAATCAGCTGTCATCTCTCTTTGGTTTAGAAACATGCATGACGTGACCGCAATGGTCACTGCAAAAAAACTCATTTAAATGCAACAGAAACCATATGTGATGAGTAATTTGACACTCTTACATGCCAGCATTAACAAATGCGTTAGACTGTGTGACTCACAACCACATTTCTGAGTTCACACGGAGGTCTGAGATGGATTGATGGGTTGAGGAATTCATGACTCAAATCAATAATAAATTTACCTGCTGTTCAAAAGTAGGACAGTTCATGTTATCACAAGGATCTGCAGGCTGTGGTACATGAGAAGGAATGTAATGTTTTATAACTTTACTCAGGGAGAGAGGGAGATGTACAAAATGCTCTGTCACCCCCTGTTCCTTCTTCGTGCTGTACATACTGTCCATACATCTTAAATACACAACAAGCCACAGCTGGAGCCAGAAAAACACTCTGGAGAGGTCATTTATCTTGTAATTTGCTTCTACATAATGAATTCCATGTTTGAGAACTGACCTGCCATTGCTGTCTGAACAAATAACACTGATAAGCAGCAATGATAACACTGCAGTGCTAATGTGTCTCCAATTTCAGGTGTGGATTTTCCCGCTTTGTAATGCAGCTCATCACATTCCTGTCATTCCTCTTCCTCAGACCCCCTGCAGCCCTCAACAGGCTCCTGCCGGACCCAGTATCACACACAATTACACATTCACTTTTTCTGCATTCAGAGAGGAAGAATAGACACCATGAGTTCACAGTTATGCAATACTCTTATTTCACTCAGCTTTGACATATCCATCTCAGCAGGATATTGAAGCAAAACTTAACCTTTAAAGCACTGATAAATATACCTAAACTTCAGTATTATAGCAATCTGTCTGATTCAAATTAATTCAGGCTAATTCAGATGAAAGATGGTTAATGCCATAGCTCTGCACTACATTCAAGTGACCTACTGTATTTGCAGAGCTGATGGTCGTATTTTGATGGAAAGTACATTAACGTTGTTAGAAGTCTGAGGTACATGTACATTACTGGAGTATTTGAATTCTGTACTGTTTTCACAAGAAAATATTTTAGACCAGTACTGATGGTTGTAGTTACTTTGGAGATTAAGACTTTCAATTCAAACATGATATAAAAAGTCATTATTGGATAAAAACGTTCAGTCTTAATCCTTAAATTTTGTTTGAGCTTGATGGCACAATGACTTTTAGACAATGACAACAGTTTTTTAAAAAGGAAAAGAGGTTAGAGAATTGACTGTAGCAGAGGAGCATTCTGTCCTGTAGCTGATCAGAAAGCATGAAAATCTACAAACTTGATGCAAAAAACCTTGTGTTGCCTTGAATTTTTGGGTGAACATTATTTTTCTTAATTTTGGGAAAATGGGATTATGATTTCATGATGATGGGATTATGATTTTAGTCCAAAAATAAGTTATATCAGACATTTCATTCCAACTCTACAAATTAGAGATATGCAACTGGGTGGAAAAAATTGTATCTCCAAATTTTGGGGAATTTCATGATTTAAATGAAAACTTTTACTTTGATACTTGAATTTATTTTACTGCAAATACATTTATGTTTGCTTTTACTTAAGTAGAATTCTGATTGCCAGATGTTAACTTGTAATGGGATATTTTCCATATAGTTATGGTATTATTGCTTTCGGGATCTGAGTTCTTCTTCCAACACCGCAGATTTTACTGATCATTGTATTTTACTGCAGGCTTCATTGTCTTTACTTCACGATCTTTACTCGGGCAAAAAATGTGACTGACTTTCTTGTAATTGCTTATCATTTCACTATTTTATAAGGTTAAAGTCTCTCCTTTGGTATTATTGTTGTTATGTCATTATCTTTCAGGACATTCACAAAAAAAAAAAAAAAAAAAANAAAAAAAAAAAAAAAAAACATGCACAGCATTGTTTACAAGCTATCTTTTATATTCTTTATACATTCAGCCTTCTTTGTCTCTGGGTTTAAATGATCATTAGAGCTCTACACAGGAAAACAGGATATAGTTTGCATATTCATGTCAATAAAGGAGAAATTACAGGAAGTCAATGACCTTCAACTGGTCAGGAACTGATATGCAGTTCATGGCAGTTGATGATATGATAATTCATTTAACTTAGACATTTCTATTACCCAGTTGCCAAGTGGCATGCAACAACAATAAACAATATAACTGCTGTAAAACATGGAGATAATGAGATTTTAAAATATGCATAAAAGTATAGGAATATTCATCAATGATTTACTGACAGGAAACATGAAGAAATAATCGACAAAAGCCTTAAATACGGGAATGTTTTGGGTGGCAGAACTCTGCCCATGGTGCTGGAATAGTAGTAATCATACTGATTCTGATGGATTCGCTGGTTAACTACAACCTACAGCTCAGCTTTTGTAAAGGTTTTTTCCATTCTGATTAGCAAAATTAAAAAAAAAAAAAAAAAAAAACATGGTTTAGGGCTGCTTTGCGCCTGAGGGCCTGAACAGCTTGCAGCAATTGAGAGAAAAATGAATTTCAAATTATTTCAAGAAGTTGTCCAGGAGAATGTCAAAAAAAAAAAAAAAAAANAAAAAAAAAAAAAAAAAAATCACCTTTATTTTCAACAGAAGTGTGTAAAATGTTTTCTATTTATGATCAGAGAATAATGACACACTAATCAGAAGAATCATACCAGAGATAAGTCTTTCTTTTTAGCTCATCAAGTTCACATATGTGCTGTTCATAACTCCTGTTTATGTAGAAGAAACATAAAATAGAATGAATAGGAGATTAGGAAAATACTGTTACATTATGGCTCAGTAAGAGTTGTATAACTTCTAGCATTAATGTTTTGTATGCTACATAACTAGTTGCCCGTCATATTTTAAAATAGAAAATTTGAATTTTGATTGAAGACAAATGTTACACAGTATTCTCTGGTGTCTAATATTTACTTGTAGGGTGTAAATATTTTCTATTATGGTGTGTAATATCATTATTATGTTCTTATTATCTCATGGCGCAATTTAGTGAAAACTGACAGATGTCCAAAATTTACAAACTAAGACAAGTTGCTTTATTTTCTATTTAACTTTGTATTTTAGAGTTTAGGTACTGGATTTAGAAAATGTTTCATAAACCAAATAAGCATGGTGAAATTTCTTCTAGGTGCGTGTAATCCTTTGAGTGAAATGGTTACATGGTAACAGTAATATTATGGTGTATGTAATCCCATTCATTACACAGTTTCTCTTAATAGATTACATGTTTATTATTTTACAACAATCGGAACAATGTCTTTTAACCTTCAGTCCACATTGGTATACTGTACAGTCATGTTCTATAGATGCAAAATAGCTCAACCAAACAAAACAATTCTAGACACAACACAACAGCCTGCGTGCCCAAGGAGACATAATGTGGTGCAGAGGTCATTACCAATGTGGCCAAACTAAGAATGATAGTAGAGGAGGAATTATGAATCAGGAAAAACTGCTGCAAAAGTGAGTTTGTTTGTTAATGCTGCTGGGAAGCAGAACGTCCTGCTGTGGAGTTCAAAGTTGGTTGAAGTGGATACAACAGCTTACTTTGTTTGTTTAAATCACGTGCAATCTATAGAGAGTCAGACAGTAAATGATCATCTGCAACTGTCATTGTTGAAGATGATCACAAATGAGATCTTTTCTTTTTCCTTTTATATCTATGTTTTAAAAAGTATGATACTGATAAATCTCCCTTATCTGGGTTTAGAAATTATTCAGTCATGCAATTGGAGGTTTTAGTGGCTACAGAATTTGCAGAGTAAATAAACTGTATATGACTCAGTGCAATTCAAAATGAATATACTATGATTACATAGATTATATAAATGAGCCTGTTTATTCTGCCTCTGCAGAACAAACACGTATCAACACAAAGCCTGTGTTTTCACATTGCACTCGCAGGATAAATTGTCACTAATTGGTCCTTGGCTTCCAAATGCAATGTGTTTCAGTTCGTTTCAGCTCCTCCTTATTTGTCCGACTCTCTTTGTAGTGATCCGAACGCAAAGCCGTGGGGTAAATACTACCATGGCCCAATGGGGGAAATTAAAATATTAATCAACTCAAATCAGTTTTGTTTTAATCTCACACCAAAGGCAAATATTTCTCATTGTTTTGCACATTCATCCATCTGTCCTTTACACATGGTCATAGATCTAACACAGTACAAAACTGGCAATCAAATATGGACTTCGCTAGAAACACAAAGAATGTTTTCAACTGTCAGCTGCCATAATCCATAATTTGAGCTGTTGGAGCAATATTTTTACATAGTTGGTGAAGTATCAGCTCATAACTCAAGATTCAGTTTGAATTAAGAGTTTTTTAAATGCTTTTGAAGTGCTTTAATGTACTTTAATGAGTAATAAGGTGAGACTTCCACTGGTATATGGGTAAAAATATACTTTCTCATGTTTGGTCGTAAGTTCTCTGCTAAAATATCACACGGTTGTTAATTTTTAAGTTGTACAACACTTAGAAGTTTCACCTGGCAGCACTTCAAATAACAGTTATGTAACTGGCAGATTTGTATACATTGTGGTTGTGAGTTCATGCATGTGAAACAGGAGAGATTTTTTTTTCTTCCTCTCAGCCAGTGGACCTAACAAGCCAACACTGGCCTGACATTGTGTAAAAGGATGCAGGTGTAGGATCAGAAACATCTGGTGCTGATTTAAGATATTTTGTGCCAGGAGATTATGGAAAAATCTTTTTCATTCATGATAAGTCACCATGGTCTAATTGGCATTGTTTCCAAAAACCCCAGTGGAGTGTGGCTGAGTAATGTTCTTATGTTTGGAATGCATCATCTCATTCATTCATAATGTGAGCATGATGTAGTTGAATAGCTCTGAATTCTCGAAATGACTCATATCAAGCCAGCACTGACCCATGAGGTATATTTACATACACCACATTAGATACAATGCATACTGATTTAATACATAATAAACATACCTCAAATTTTTCAGTGCACCATGTTCCAATTTACTCCAAAAGCATTTTTGAACTACAACCAACTGATCTTGACTGTGATTGATAACAGCATGTTCCCAATCTAAAAATAGTCTGTTTTATCATATGTATTTTCCACTTAATGAAAGTAGTAAAATGTTCCACAGCAAGAAATAAAGATAATGCTATATACATCAATTCTACAATAACTTCAAATATTATCAATAATGTGATGTAAAGAAACACTTCCTCCTCCGATCATAACTATTTATTACTTATCATTAAAGTAAATGTGTGAAACCTATGAAACCTCCATAAAGACTCATAAGAGCTCCTTTATAAGTAACTTTGCAGATGAAAAGCTGGTTGAACATGAGGAGAGACAGATTTGCTTTCACACAATCCTGAAGCAGCAAGTGGGCAAAAATTCCACAGATGTTCCCCAAGAATGTGCACTGCAGCATGGTTCATTGTCTCTGCCAAACACACACACACACACACACACACACACACACACACATTGCCGAAAAACAAGTTCATCCTATAGTCCAAAAACATAAACTAACTCTTACGGCAGAAAATGTCTCCATTTTACCCTCTACTGTGCACATCAATGACTGTTTACCACCAGCACACAGGCTCATGTTTCTTTATATAGGATGAGGCAGCTGGCTCTCCTGTTCCCATCTGCATCCAAACCAGTCGACCCATGCAGTAAGAAGAACGACACTTATTAAAACATAACTCTGCCAAGGCCGAACAACATAACAAAATACTAAAGAGAAATAAACAACTATAATAAACATAATACTTTCCTGGATCTATCTCTGTAACTATTAAACACAAGTCAAAACTATTATAGATAGATAGATAGATAGATAGATAGATAGATAGATAGATAGATAGATAGATAGATAGATAAACATCTCTGTCATACATCTTCTACCATCTTTCATCAAAATGTGTTCATGTCTTTTTGATTTAGCAAGTAATCTTGCTAAAAAAAAAAAAAAAAAAAAAAAAAAAAAAACCCAGGTGAGAAAAACCAAACCTCTTTGGTGGAGTAATAATCCATGCTGTGTAGCAGTGTGACTTACTTTTCAGATGTGACTAGACAGGAAATATTAAATAGTATAGGGTAAAGTACAAAAGCTAAATTTGAGGGAAGGATTACCTTGGTTACTTTATCAACGCTCAGTGAAGTTACTATTATGGCACTGAAACATAATGAAACCAGTTTTTACAGGAGGAAATGCCATGAAAGGCTCTCCAGCACATTGGCATCATCATTGGTGAACAGTTCCATGGAAAGCTCATTTATGGTTTGTTTAGCAATGATATCTATATCAACAAAAGATACCAGTCAGACCTGAGCAACATCAGGTTATTAAGGTTTAATGATTAAGGATTTTCTCAGCACAAAAGAGTTTAATTCTTAAAAGATAGGTTTTTATAGTGATCATTAAGAGTCAAATCATTAAACTGCTTTATACTGTGGACATTTTAATGATTTGAATCTTGTGTCTTGAGTGAAGCCAAGAGTTGGTTGTTATATAACACCTTTTACACCATAATCAAGCATAAGCATTGTCAGCAACAGGAGCCATCTCTTATTACATCCTGTTCCTGATACTGTTCCTTGTCAGACATGAATAAAATACCTAATTAGTGATAGCAGATAAAGTCATATTGGTGTTTATATAAATCAGGTTTTTAATAATACTAAATTTAATAATAATAACTTTAACTTATCTTTTTATTGATGCTATCATCTCCATGTTATTAAAAAATCATACGTTTGAGAAAAATGCTGATTAAAAATCCCTTGACTGACAGATTTTCTGATTGATCAACATAGTCTCAATGCACTCCCTCAGTGCCAAGAGAAAAGGAAAAGCAAGCTTAAATTAAAGGTATATTCAAGTTGTTCTTTTCAGTTTAGTTACTCAGCTACGCTTAGCTATGCCAAAAGACAGAGAGAGAGAGAGAGAGAGAGAGAGAGAGAGAGAGAGAGAGAGAGATCATTCTCAATTCCAAAAACATTTAGCAACAGTACCTTATTTTTACCACTAGATGGGAGCAGAGGAATAAAAAACAAACTTGTCAAGAAGCCAGTGGAAACTTAAAGGACAATCCCGCAATTACATGTTTAAACCCAATAAATACTACCCGCATACACTACATGTTACGTTTTGTGTGTGTGTGTGTGTGTGAAGTGTCTTTTATGAGTATGTAGCAGTATGTATGTACCAGTATGTATCCTGGTTGTTTGTTTTCAGTATATTGTATTTTTGGAAGTAAAATCTCAGTTTTGTGGGATTATTTGACTATTCCGGGGTGGAATCTCACACAAAGTATTGTCTTTAAAATTTCCCTAATTTTATATTCCTAATCGTTTACCGTTTATGGGATTTTTTTTTTCTGACAGACAGACAGACACAGACAGACAGACAGACAGATAGATAGATAGATAGATAGATAGATAGATAGATAGATAGATAGATAGAATTGTTATAATCCATAATTTGAGGCAAACTGAGGCTCACAGAATCAGAGTCCACTTCCGTTACAGATTTCTGGTCATCTTAGGTCTAATGGTGGGTTATTTTGACTATAGTACAGTGTATTAAAAATTAATATGCATGTTTCTGTTCCTCATATAGAATGATGAAGCAAAAAAAAAGTGAAATTATAATCTACATCTTTCCCAATTATTGCTAATATAACGGTAAAGTATTGTGCGGACCAGCGTGCCGCAATGCCTGTCGAGTAATGTAGTCTTGAAAACACAAAGAGGAGTTTTGTTTGTAAGGCACACAGAGGAACCGCAGTTTCCACCAGGAACTACCGGTACCAAGATGCCCGGTTGGTTTAGGTTTCCGGTAAGTGGTTAAAAAGTTTGGAACGGTCACTGAAAGAGGGGAAAGTGTTGTGTGAGAAAAATGACCGGGTTGCTGTTGAAATCGGTGGAGGAAGGCAGCCGTTAAGTCAGGAGGAGGTAATGTGATGTGAGTGCTGGAGTCCTGGTGATGGGATTTGGAGGGAAGATTTATCCAAACTATTCCAGATTTTCCCAAATAAGCCGGTACCACGAGTAAACAAAATTACATATTTTAACAGTGAGGCATTGCATGTACACATTTTTATAGTATTGTGAAGATGCATTTGTTTTTTGCGTCCTTTTCTTCTGAAATCACGGCTGCAGCTGAAGCTCCATTTTCCAGTGATGCTCTGCACCGTCGTCAACGCATAACAAAGGATGCGTGGGGCTCCAGGATTTAGACGGTGTATGTGATGAGTCTTTTCGGTGATAAACTTTAAAGGTCCGTATGTGAAATATTTATGTTACCTGCCAAGGTTAAAAATAATGTCAGTAGGCATAGAGAAACGCCCTGAGCTGCTTGCTGAATACGCTATCTCTAGCCCGTGTTCTGGAGTAACGAGTGTACATGTTAACTAGTGATTTTAGCCTGAATGCGTCGCAGGTTGCTTATAGTGAAAAAATGTTGAATGATAAAATGTCTTTGTCCCCCACGTATTGCTTAAAATTGTCTTTTATGTGTCAAACGTATCATGGAATATCATACCGAGTAACATTCGGCGTCTTGGCCTTTCATGTAACCCGGTATCCAACAAGGAATATTAAGATGACTGCTAACTGTTTTTGTATTATGCTAGGTGGCTAATTTTTATTTTGACAGTTTTAGTCAAATCTCAGATGAAAGACAAAAATTCACGGAGGCAGCTAAATGATTTCTCTGTTTTCAACATGCTAGCCTATACAAATATGAGACATAATAATAAATTGATTTACTCGGTATACGAATAGACACGGTATACGAGCACTATCTTCATAGCCTTCATATACAGTATTTAGGAAATGTTATTGAAGTGTCATTATTTCTTGTTAAGCAATTTCAGCATAAGGCTTGTATTTACCGAATAGTTATTGAATTTACATATGTAATGGTAAAATAGTAAAATTTTACTGTTCTCAAAATCCGTCGTCACTACAGGTAACCAGAGAAGCATTAAGGCAAAAGTCATCAGATAACTTGGTAACTGTTTAACTCTCAACACCGGCTGAAGGATGCGGCGTCCATGTGAGAACTGACTCCTTTCTGATCTGCTTTGTGTCATAACCTTTTTTTTTTTTTTTTTTTTTTTTAAATATATGGTGATGCACGTACGTGTCAGTATGTCGTTCGACTTAGCATAACCAGCAACCAACCAATTTACAATATGGCCAAAATAATCTAGCTTCTGTCTTCTACCAGGCAGCTAATAGGTGTGTCTGTGTGTGAGCAGAACATTTTATTTAAAATAATTCATCAGTAATCACATTTATAATTCACATTGTCGAATTCCACCTTGTATCCAACCGTGTTGCTTGTGGTGCATTCCAAGCATTGTTACATGCATTCATTGATACGGCTTTTATCTCGAAAGGTGTGACCGGAAGTATGTCTGTGTGTGTGTGTGTGTGTGTGTGTGTGTGTGTGTGTGTGTGTTTGTGCGTGTGTGTTTTCTCGTTTGTCTTCGGCAACTCGAATTCACTGGCGCGAGATACGCAGAGGCAGCTCGGTGTTGCACACTGCGCTGCTTCTACTTGGATTTAACAGCTGCTTAATTTAATGTTTTTGAGACGGTGATCGAGACAGCCTCTCAGGTAAATGTAACTTGCTGAAAAAGGTTAAATATCGATCTTTTCTGATCGATACAGTTCGGAAATCAGCGCTCCATTTATATCTAATTAGCACATGGATTGTTAGGGCAAAGGTAGATGACGTGATACTCGCTTGCTTGCAGTAAAGACAACATGCTATCTCAGGCTTTTTTTTTTTTTTAACGTGCTGTATAATTGTCATTAAATATTTGCGTATTTAAAAAAATCATTCATTGTATTGACCAGGGAGAGTTTTTTTTTTGTTTTGTTTTGTTTTTTAAAAGGACATACAGTACTGTATTGGATACCATAAGGAGAAAATATAGTAATTTATTTAGATTACAGTAATGATGGAGATGACTTGTGTCAGTGCAAGAGTAACACACACACCTGTTTGATTTAAAGAAGATGTTTCAGCTATGCATCAAAGGTGTGTGTTTGTTCATGCTTGCAAGCATTTGTGTCATATTGTCCTTGTGTTTCATGTTGTGCTTATGATGAGCATTTTCACTGATAAACTGGCAGTTTGTACAGTAGATTTCTCACAGCCTGTTTGAGTCCTGGCAGGCACCTTCTTGAACCTCCCTCATATTAATGCACATTTGATCTGAGTTCATCTGTGGCGTAAAAGCTCCTGAAAGTTAATTTAGTCTTCAGAGAAAATGCTGCCTCATGGCTTGTTGTAGCCCTTCCCACTTCCCAATGGAACTTCCTTTAATGGGCCATTAAGAACCAACCAAGATGGTTAAGCTGTCAGCTGTGCCTGATTGATTCATTCAGACCACAGATGAGAATGATCTCTGCCTGCAATTCCTTTGTACTGCTCACCTAATGATTGTCCCACCCCCACCCTGCTTCAGTCAGTGTCCACTGGCGGGGGAATAGGTGGGTAGCTTTGTGCAATGAAACCTCAAACTGGGAAAAAAAAAAAAAAAAAACTACAGATGCAGAATGAAAATACAAATGATCTTGCATGTTCACCACATTAATGCTTTGCTTTCTGTTTGCTTTTGTCTTCAGTGTCATGAAGACGTGTCATATTTTAGGCCAGTGAGCTTGCAAAGATGCAGCACATTTTTCACACAGGTGGAGGAACATTGAAGAAGAAAAGTTTAGCAAAGGAGAAGAGCATTTTGGGCTCCTTGTTAAAGTGGGCCATCGGTCCCTGTGGTGAAGGATCCTTTTCTGGGGCAGGCTTGGCGATGACGCTCACCCGGCATGGATTGGGAACAGTCACCCTCGTCCATCCATTTCAGAGAGGGTTGCAGAAACTGTGCTGCTTGGATATACACACAGCAGAGAGGCTGCAGGTCCGATGCTGCTAACAGCAGAGACTTTTGCTGGGCTACAGATCTCTCTCATTGATTCTTTTCTGGAGCAGTCCTGTAAGTATGGTTCATACCAGTGTTTGGACTATTGTAGAGAAGTGAGAATTGACCTTAGTGGGAGTTTTTGATGCTACCATTTATGTTATCTAAAAGCAGAAGTCACTGATGGCAAGCTAGAGTTAATGATTTTCTCTGTTGACTTGGTGGCTTTTGCGCCCAAACCCGAAGCCTCCAGTGAGAGGCAAACTTCTATTTAAAGATGGCATAACTGAACCAGCTGCTCCCATTTCCACTCCCATCATAACTGAATCATCGCTAGTAGAGTGCACCAGAAGATTATACAGTCGGGACTCAAGGCGGTCTGCAACGGTTAACTTTCACATACCTGATTGGTGCTCTGCAGCTCCTATTCCTGGTGAGTGCATATGTGGGACAGAACCTGGGAAGATGACAAACCATGTGTTGTGACACTGTCTTCTGTACAAAGGTTGTGGTTTGTTCATGTGAGTTTTCATAAAAGGCACTTTATCCTAACTGAATAGGGTTTTAGTCAATATTACAATAGTCTCAGTAGTATCAGATGTGGTTGGAAGACAACTTTAATTAATTTGTTTTTAGCTGTGTGTGGTGTCTTCCTCAATCTGTCTGCCTGACTCTTTTAAAGAACATCACTTGTCTACTTGTGCAGTGACGGATGTTAAAGCTTTCTGGAAATTTCTCCAGCATGATGCACAGCACTGAGTGACATAAGTCCTACACAGTAAGAACAGAGTCATCTCAGTCATATTGATCCATTCTGAATGACAAAGAGCATAGAGAGGGTTAATAACTCAAAAGAGAAGTAGGCCATCAACATCCTTTTTTATGGGTACGTGTTGAGGATGGGCTGTGAGTCTGATGGAAAGAGCAAGTGAAACAGTGAAACACTTGATTTTGACATGCGTCTGACCAGTCAAACAGGTTCTTTTGGATTTCTCATGGTATAAATGTTGTCAAATCCCTATTCAGCCATGTTGAAATGGTGGAACATGCATGTATACTCTTCACTGCCTCAAATCATCTCTTAACTTCCAGACAGCAAAAATGTTTTCTGTTCCCCTGCATAAAGAAGCGCTCCCCACTAAGTACGATTATTTTGAGTCATCCAAGGCTGTGGCACTGGGCAGGAGTGCAAAAAATGTCATCTCCGACCACGGATACATCTGCCTCGTTTCAGTGGTGTGAGGGTTCTCCTCAAGTCTTTCTGTTTAGCTGCCAAAACAATGATTGGTTTGAGGCTTTCAGGCAAAATGTATGGTCTTGTTTGGTGTCCAAGTGTCGTTACAGACTTCTTCTTCTTTTGATAGGGAAGTTCAGCTGTGACCCTTTCAGTAAATTTGTTTGGAAGAGGAACATGCCAGTTAACATGACCACAGACACATGCAAAATACAGAATATTATTATTCAATATTGTTTTACATTGTAAGACGGTATTTGACTTTCAGTGTCAGATTTGTGTGACACAAAGACAATCAACTGCACATCTTTCTTGCACGGACAGAGCGTCACTTCTCAACATTGATCTTTGGTTGTATGAATGGTTTTGTCCACAGAGCGTGCTATGGCATCAGCCTGGACATCACAGCGTCCGTTTGCTGAAAATGCTCTTAGGCTGCAAGACAAGGCCACTGCAATGTGGTTAGCTCAGTAATTCCCTGAAATGCGAGTTGTTTTGAAGGTCCATTAGTCGACTAGGAAGACGGGGCGACTTGTCAGTAAAGGAACTGAAGGAATTTTGTGGCTCCATTCAGGGTTTGTGTTTTGGTCTTATGCGCTTTTGTCGGTGGTGGTTAAAACCACTTGTGTACTTGTTTTTCTCACTGTTGCATTCCTTTTTAGGTCTCTCAGTTAAAGGAGCATACCGGTGATTTTACATGTTTGAGCTCAATAAATAAAACCTGCATACACAATACATTACTGCCAACAATTTTCCAAAACAGAACAATACATTTTAGATTTGTTTTCCCACCTTCCAGGCAGCCATTGATTTCAGTTCATTTCTTCTTAAAATCAACTCATAGAGACTTGAAACGTGCTTGAAATAAGTAATTCAGCACAGCAAACAAAACATCATTCTTATTTACTTAATTTAGGTTACTTAATATGACTGAAAAAAGAAAATTTATGTCCCCGCCAGGAAATATAGTCCCAGGAGAAGATGGCGTTTACTAAGAAATTTTTACACGACCATCCTTCAACACTCGGACGTACGTGTCAGCAGGCAAAACATTGAATGTTAAGGTGGGTGTGTCACCTGACCATTTGACTTTGAAAGATTAGAGGATCTGACAAAACAGCAGAAAACTAAATAAAATTTTATGTTTTGGAAAATGACTGTCGAGAATGTAACCATGTATGCGGGGAGTATTTATTGGGCTTAAACTTGCAAAATCACCGGTATGGTCCTTTAAGGCAACTCTCAAGTTGGCCAAATTGGTTTAGGTTTCATAGTGTTTGCAGCCATTTCACTGCATGAATGAATGAACAAGATGAAGCCTTGGATTCAGTGCTACTCTAAGAATTCTCACCTCATCCTTTTATCTATTTGAACTGATGAGCAGATGTTGATATATATTTTTTTTTCATACATTATGCATGTGTAACAGCTTCAGTAGGTGCAGGAAACCAATGCTTTCCTCTGTTCCACAACAATCTCTTTAATGATAGCCTGATAGATGTACCGACAAGCGATGCATGTAGCAGACTCTGTCTGCTCCTACACCAAGTTCAGTTTCCTCTCTGATTTGAGTCAGATCACTGCTGACTCTGTCTGCTCTGCTGCTCTCTGGCCTCTGGCTCTTCAGTCTGAACCGTCTTTTGACACTATGTTCCAGTGCAGCGCAAAAACAGACTGATTCTGTGGCCTGCTACTTAATCAATAAGCTGAGCAACCTGCATAGGTTAAACCAAGTAGCCATCTTTGGTTTCTGCAGCTTAAGCTCACACTAGTTACTGGTGTTTTCCATCCCAATATGAAAACATGGACAATCTAAGAACCAATCCGCACAATATTTATGTCCTTATATCATTCTCCAACTGTTTGTATTGTGTAGGAAAACATTTTCTGATGCTCGCTACAGCTTGTTAGTATGTCGACTTTCAGTGTCATAGTAGCCTATTAGCCAAAATATTTCTGTCTTTTTAGCAATTTAACTTTTTTATATGCTTGGGTATTTGCTTTATTAATTCATTGTGGTTGTAATTAAGGTATTCACAGCCAAAAATATATTTTCTCTCAAACATTAAAGAAACATACTGGCCATTTTGCAAGTTTAGCAATCCATCATCTAATCCATCATCGCGAATAAGATGTGTATTCAGGTTTTTTTTCAAAGTTATGTTTTAGTGCAATAAAATGTGCGAAGTGAATGTATGTCTCCACAGGGGAATATAGTCCCAAAAGACCCGCATTTATTGAAAAATTTAAACAAACCATGACTTCATAAGACTATTAGCAGGCGAAACATTGATTTTTAAGGTGAGTGTATCACTTGAATATTTGATTTTGAGAGATTAAGAGATTTTGCATAACATCAGGAAATCTGAAATACAGTTTCATCCTTTGGGAAATACCTGTCAGTAATGTAACGTATGAAAATTGTATAGGCTCAAACATGCAGAATGTCTGGTATAGTCCTTTAAGTAGTCATGCTGCTACAAAAGCACAGTTTGTGATAATTATTGCGCAAGCATCGGCAGGCATCTCAGGTAAGATCTGATTTTTATCGACTGGAATACCTGAATTTTGCTCCTGATGGAAAAAGTGCTGTATCATATGGAAACAACTTATTTGCACTTATTAGTTCGTGTCACAATATTCAGTTTGCGTTTTGGTTAGTTCATCTTTCCTCTTGAGTCCTTTTATATTTTCTCTGCAGTCTGCAGAGGATGGCAGTACCTTTGTAACATTGAAATATGAAGGTGTTTCACAGCGGGTCGATGGTGACTGGTTCGTACCGTCGCCTCACAACATAAGATGGTTCTGAGTTTCAGGGTCCAGGCTTAATACTCAGGTCAACTGGGACTTTGTTGTGTGGAGTTTGCATGTTGTTAACGTGAGATTCCTCCCATCCTGAAAGATTTGCATGTAGGCATTAAATAATTCTCCTGTCATTGCCCATAAAACGAGACTCTGGCATCACATTTGGAGTCGGTCCTTCTGTGGATGCTCATTAGTCCTAAATTGTTAGGATTGGTCAAATGCAGATAACACATTTCCTAATTTACTCCAAAGTATAACTAGCTGAAGAAAACATCTCCATGCCAAATTCTACCACCAGGTTATTGCAAAAGAAATCAGTTCTACCAGACCTCGGTTTTGGTGACTTAACATCATATTTATCCTATCGTTATCTTGTCTCATCAATTAAAAGGTTTGACAGGTTGCTATTCAAACACACATGGAGTTATGTTATGCCAGAATGTACTTCTCTACACATTCTCTTTTCTCTCTTTTGTTTCTTCTACACTCACATTGGTATTTACTTTGCCTGCCTTTTATTGTCCTTGGGGAAAAAAAAAAACTGTTACAGCAGATCTGCTCAAGTTAATGGCCTTATTAAAATAAGGTGTAAATGGGTTCACGTTCTCTTCCTGAGGTTTAATCTTGTCCTTCCTGCTATGATAACTCTGTCCAGATAAGATATCGAGATGAGATCACACTTACATGCCTGGCGTAAATGACACTCCAGTTTGCGATTTATTCTTATTTGTTTTTACATGCACGTTTCTGGGAGTAAACTGCTTCACGTAAAGTTTTGATCTTTGCTGTTTCTGTACAATGCTGTAGTTTGACTAACTGGTCTAAATTTTATTGTTTGTAGAGGAGTTAAGATGGGTGGAGCTGTTGTGTTCAACATGCTGGAGACCTGAAAAAACACTGCTGCCTGAGGACCTCTACCACCCCCACCCCACCCATGACTTTCTACAGTGTATGTCTACACCTTTCAAATATACCCATACTCACACCAGATGATGCCAAGGTCATTTGTTGTGGGTACAGTGTCACACATGCCCTAAACCTTTTGAAAAATCTTTTCTGGACCATGTTTTGGAGAAGGAAAGGAACTCAATATGTGGGGTTTTAAAGTATGCATCATGTCTCTGCAACAGCCTGAGTTTGAGCCCAGCGTAGATTATTTGTCACATGACACACTATCTCTCAGTGTTTCTGACTTTGTCGGCTGTAGACCTCTGTCATGACTTTACACTGAATATTTTCAACAAAATTTTTTTCTTTATTTTTAGTGTGACTTAATGTTGCATTTAAAGTGGGTTTCATTCACATTAATGGTGCTGCCTAAATTTAGTTTGACTCTGGAAACAATTTAATTGGGTTTGAAAGTGGTTTATAAACTCGATTACTGCATTTATCTCTTTCCCCAATTTAATGTGAGTTAGATGCTTTAGATATGTTATGCCTTGAAAAAGAATAATTAGGGCTATTTGGAATTTCAGAAACACAGTTCAGATCTTTTTTGGCAAGTCACTTGCAATAACTTTAGAGAAAAGCAGAGTTCTCATACTGTTCTACACAAAGTTTATTACTACTACATCAATACCACATGGGTTTAAATGATAGTACCTCAACTCGAATGTCAAGCTGACATTAATACTTCAAATGTTGTTTTTCAGGAACCGGTGACTGGTGTGCCTCAAACTCTGTAATGGAAAATCGTGGTGAGTACCAAGTTGCTCACTGTGGTTTAAGTGCAATGATAAGTGTGCTGAGACCTGTAGATCCACTCATGTTGCTGTAAATCCACAGTGTTTATGGGGTCTGTCTTGCCCCAGCAAATTTTATGAGCCACTCAGGTTTGAAGCAATACGTCTTCTCAACCTCAGGACCTGACTGAGGTGCAGTATATCATCCCAAACCTAAACCTTCCAGGGTTTTTCCAGGGATCCACATAAGCTATTGCCTAAATGTTGTGTTGGGGGATAGAGTAGAGTAGAAAAGACATATTTTTGTTTGTCATTGTTTTCCTCATTGAGCTGTACTGCAGAAAATACTGTGTAGTGACATTCTTTAATGCAGTTTCTAACATTGTTACTGGTGTTTTCAAAATGTAGATTCAAACCAGCCCATTGTCAGTCCTGTGTCATCTTCCCAATAAAACCGTACGCAGCAGCCGTTTCTGAAAAGCTTTTCCCTGTGAAAAGTTTTTACAGGAAGTGTTAAGTTTGCTTTAACAGCATGCCAACATGCTTGCTTGTCCCTGTGAGGCTGGAGTCCAGTTTTGCTTTTTCCAAGCATATGAAAATAAAGTTAAACCATCATGTTAAAAAAAAAAAAAAAAAANAAAAAAAAAAAAAAAAACTATCTTCAATCATGACAGCAGTGGACACATTATTTCCTTAGGGCAACTTGACAAGGTCCCATATCTCAGTGAATTAATCTGTATGTATATACCTGCTTTAGTCTGCCTGCGTGCTATAGTGGCCTAGCCCAGTCTGTTATCCAGGTCAGGCCAACAGGTTCTGGGCTTGTGCAGATTGGCTCAGCTCTCTCTGGAAGCCAGCCCGGTGTGGAGGCTCTATGTGGGGCACAGAGAGAGAAAAAGAACTCTGTTGAACACATTAGCTCCATCTTTAGAAACAGCAGTGATGCAGATCAGAAAACTGTGATTTGTTCAGGCATAATGACACAGCTCAATGCTCTGGATTCCTCTGGGGCCGAGTCATACAAGATTTTCTGAAGAAAGGAATAAAAGCACTAATTCAAAGAACCCAGTCTGCATTCCCTGTCTTTCATCTAGTTTTTCCCCTCTATTTTTATTCTTGCACTGCCTGTGTGAATTTGGACACTAAATACTGCAGTTCTCCTTGGCAAACTTGTTTCAAAGTCATGCTAATGCTTCGAAGACTGTTTAAATTGTGATAAGACAGTTGGAGATGTGCAGAAGATGGTGTCTAGAGACATTAAGAGAGGTGAGCAGCATGATAAATACCCTCTGCTTGTCCTGAACAACAACGTAGCACAATATTGCTGTGTAGTTGCCACAGGAGGATGTGTTGATTAGGCATTTGTTAGATTGATGTGTGGTACTCCATTCCTTGTTTTAACAGGTTCTCTGACCTCTCAAGTAATCGTACTTATGTTAGAATTCTTATGTGTTCTTCAGCTTCATCTCGGCTGTTGAGAGGAAGCAGCATCTCAGCCAGACTTGACCTTTCTGCAGCTCTTACAGACAGCTTTATCTTTTCTCCAGTGTAGCATTTCCACTGATTGAGGTTATTGATAAAAATTGCTCTAAATGGTTTCCAGTCCATCCTTCACAGCCAGACTGAATTAAAGTTTTTGCTTGACTGTTGAAGTGCACTACTACTGTAACAATGACTTATAGCGGTTACTGCCAGTACTGTCTTTTTTGCATGTTTGTTTGTTTTAGTTTTTTGTCATCTCAAAGGAAAATGCTGACACAAACAAGTAACATGTAGCGCTGCAATGCATATTCCCACATACACATGCAGCGACACACACATCAAATTGGAAGCATAACCAGCTCTTCTCCCAGGAATGGTAGGCATCCTTCAGTGAATGCTGACCTGTACTATGAGCCAAGGAGGGAGGGTCAGTGAGCGAGGGGGCGCGAGTTCAGCTCCTGAAGGGAGGGAAGGTCTTAAGGAGATTGCAAGACAGCGACAGGACTGGACTGAAAGACGCAGAGGAAGAGAAGACAAAAGAAGTATAGAAGACCTGAGACAGTGGAAATGAGGAGACACTGTTGGATCAGGGAGGAAGGCAGATGCAGCTTTTATCTTGTCTAGTCTAGTGTGCACATTACTGGGTGCAGGATAGGGAGAGGCCCCTTAGGGGCTGGATCATGGGACAGAGCCTTCGTCTGGAGACCCCAGCTCAGGACCCACAACAAAACAATGGCGGTGAGTTTCTGGACTCATTCATATGTAACACAGTCGTGCATTCTGTGTTTGCTCAGTTATGAATTCTTTTACACCCATACCCAGTATGAATGTATTTTCTTATTTTGTAGCTCTCCTAACTTTAGGTTTTCAATAGTACAGAAGAGAGATAAGAGTTGGAGATTGTATAATCAAAGTTGAACACTGGCTTCTCTCTCTCTGTCTGTCTATCTGTCTGTCTCTCTCTCTCTCTCTCTCTCTCTCTCTCTCTCTCTCTCTCTGCCCCCTTTCACTTTCACAACCACAAGGAATGTTAAATCACTGTGTCACGTGGAAAAGTCTCAGCTGTGTGCTTACACACTCACATGTATGGTGCATTTACATTCATTTGCTAGAGTACACAGGATAGGATGAATTGCACACATGCCAGTAAAATGAGATACTGAAAAGGAGGAATTTAGAATTGTGTCTGTAAAGATGTTACACAAATTTGAAACCACTCCAACTATTTTCCCAATGAAGATTGTAATAGCTCATATTACAGTCAAGCGTGTCAATTTACAGACCAAAGCGTAATCCATAAGTAACCTTGAGTTTCACAAAGCAGCAGGTTATAAATGTCTAGGAGAGACTAAGACAGCAGGCTGTTAATGGTATTTATTACCATTTTGTTACTGGGTATGGTTTGAAGATTTTATAGAACATGATACTCCACAAGAAGCAATCAGAGTTATTATAATCTCTTTGTGCTTTTAATTCAGTAGAATAAATTTCATAATCTGCCCTAGCAAGGTTAAGGGGTTGTAATGAGGATAAAGGTATTTCCCAACCCTTGCACGCTGTGGCAGCAGGCTCTCGTAAGTAATCAGGGCGGCTTGATCAGCGACTGAAGGCCAGAGTCTTTATTTAAACCACATGCTCACCTGATCAGCGCTGCCATGAGTCATTGAATATGAGGTTGTAGGGAAATCTGGGAGATGTAGGTGGTGGATGTGGCTTCAGGACTGGGTACGTCAGAGACCCCCCCACCNCCCCCACTCCTCCCCACCACTCATGCGCTCTCTTTTAGGCATGTTTCCTGATTAGATGGTCCTATCTAAGGAAAGCTCCTGATTACATGGCATGAGTACTGGAATTCTGATTCTGGTCTTTTGTTCATAATGGAAGTTCATATATACACAATCTGAATGCCGGTATAATAATAATGTTGTTAGTTCTCTCTGCCATTGCTGTATTGTAGCTTTGCAGCACTATGTTTCCATTAGCAGTACAGTGGGCTGTGTTTTTGAGTGTGAGGGGAAGAGGGTGTCTTTGTTCTCAGTCACAGTTAGGATCAGGGTGGAGTGCTGCTTCCTCTCTGTGTTTCCANACCCCCCCATAACTCCTGTACTTTTTTCTCTCTTTGTAGCTCTTTTTTACCCTCTCCTCCCACTCTCAGTCCCAAGTCACACAGTTGAAGTGCCTACACACACCAGACCTCTTCTCACTTCTGGTGAAATAATGACATGATGGAAAGCTTTTGTGAAGAATTGTTTTGAGTGGACCTGATGCTTTCTTGAATTTGATGTTTGAGATGGATGTACTTTTTTTTTTTTTTTCNTTTTTTTTTTTTTTTCCCCAGCAATGAACAGAAACATTTAATCAGCAAACACTGGTTGATGAACTAGTCTCCTAAGGATAAGGTCAGTTATCTTTTGGGGTGAGTCCTCTGCAATCGTCATCTCTGCAGTGCTTTGGAGTGTGCAGGCCTGGCAGAGCTGCATTTTTCCTGTTTCACCGGCTTCAGCTGAGCCACTGTGTCAGAGGCAGCCTGCTGTGTGAGAACCTCAGTTCTGGATCAGAGGGAACTACCTGAAGCAATGCTTAATCTGGATGTTATGCCAGCCGGTCTGAATCCACAGATTTCTACCTTGCCAATTTATGATGGATTTCCATGGTGTGGACTTGTTCCTTGAACCCGGAGCTGCTCTGCTGTAGATTTGAGTAGATCTCTTTGCGTCTTACGGCAGATACAAGTTCTGGCATTTTCTTCCTCAGGGATTAGACTATTGGGATATATAGAGAGAGAGAACAGTTGATTTTGGGCTTAACGAATGTTCCCTGATTCTCCATGGCATGCTGTTTCAAATCCCGCCACCATGGAAGCTGGACACTGAGTACCCCTCTACCAGGTAGACCAGTCCCAGTTTCTGATGTTTGTATTTATTTTTTTTTTTCAAAGCATGTTACAGACCTTTCAGGATGCAAGTCTTATTTTTAAATAGACACAAGTGCGTAAATTTGAAAAATGATCAAATGAGCTGTTTTGCAATTTTATAGACCCAGTGGTCAAACTTTCATGATGATTTACCGTATATTCAGTTAAAGCAAGAGTGGTAGTGGCACTAGGGCAGAGTGTCTTGTCTGTTAGCTGCAAAAGGGGGCTCAAACTGTGCATCAGCAAGCATCCGCCATGTTAAGATGTGCTTTAGCAAGATATTGAAACCCTGCCAGCTCTAGGGTTGCTGGCCTGTAGCTCACCCCACTCACTCTGTTCCCTGTTGAGGGTGTCAAGCAAAAGGTAATTTTGCCACACACGAATGGTATTATTATACCAAGTTTTTTATTGGACTGGTAAGTAAGCCTTGTCAATAATATTGGTATTGTGTGGAGTATATATTGTGGGAGTCAGACTGGGAGGCAGTATTGTCATCAACACATCCTGTGTGTGCCTGGTTGTTTTAAACTGGACCTCTCTCTCTCTCTGCTAGTAAATATTATGTCTGCCGAAACAGCAACTGCAGCCTTTGGAGAGTCAATGTTTTTACTCTTCTCCTGTGCTCAGCACCCTGTCAGTTGACCTGTCAATCAGATATCCCAGAGCGTGTAACCATGGATGCAGACTTCAAGCTTTATCGGTACTTTGTAATGATAATCAACCTTTAAAAGAACTTGCTTTGCTTCCTGAGTGTTAGATGTATGTATGCATGTAGGCTTTCCGTTTTTGGAATTTTTTTTTTTTCCTCCTACTATTTCATACGTGTGTGTCTATAAAGGCAGTCAGAGCTGAAAGGCTGATAAGGCTTTCTCCCAGCAATAGTCTCCATCCAGCCTAAGAATGTGAACACTTGACAGTGAGAAATTCTGGCTGGGTGCCAGCAGCAGACCTCTCCTGTTAACTGTGGATATGTGGAGGAGTCCATGAGCTCTCAGCATCACCCTGCCAAAGCACACTCAGTCCCCGAGAACTAACTGCTAAAGATAATAACAGCCGTAATGAGCACGGCCTTTACAAACACAGCAGATGAGTTCAGACAGAATAGAAAGCTCCACTGCCAGAATATCATGACTGCTGATGGCAGTGATCTATGGCTTTATCCTCATATTTTTGTTTTATTGTTCTACACAAACCTTGTCGACACTCTCAATAATGCTCATATTAAATTGAACTGACTTGACTTCTAATTCGCTCTACTTTAGATGATGAAGTTGAGCAGCACCACAGCACAATGGGGGGTGAGGGGGGGGGCAGCACAGGGGACACCACCCCTCCCCCAAAGCGCAAGGGCAAGTTCACCCTTGGCAAGATCTTCAAGCCGTGGAAGTGGCGGAAGAAGAAAAGCAGCGAGCATTTTAAAGAAACTTCGGAAGGTTTGTCTTCTGAGCTCAATGTGTTTGCAGTGCGAGTGAAAAACCTCTTGCTCTCATATCTGTTACATTCAGCTTTCATCAGAATTACTTAGCACATTTTTCCTGCCCCTTTGGCTCGCTTGTATGTTCATTTCAGCTGAAACAAAGATGGTAAGATGCAAACACAATAGTCCTGTTGATTAAGGACCCGCAAACTTATATCTTTGAATTCTGGGGCACAATGTATGTAATCCACTAACTTTGAGTTGTTTTACTGCAGTACCTTGAAAAAGGAAACTAAGTGTGTGATGTGCTGACTTCAACTCTGTGTCTTCACTGCAGTTCTGGAGAGAAAGATGTCGACGAGGCGTACAAGGCAGGAGCTTATAGAGCAGGGAGTGCTGAAGGAGGTCCCGGACAACGGTAAGAGTGCCCCTGTGATTCATCTGATCTCTCCTCACAGTGATGTCTGTATTTGACAGCAGCAGCCCCGAGGCTATCACACCCACACAGACAGTACAGTTAAGTCATCAGTACATTCTGTCAGAAACCCTGTCCTATCCAGCAGGTGTCCAAGACGCATTAAAAAAAAAAAAAAAGNAAAAAAAAAAAAAAAGGCAAATGTACCTTCACCTTGCTGTTTTGCGAAGTAATATAATATCTGTTTAAAATGGCATGCCACTCTCTTGAGCTGTGGAAAAGTAGAACGAATTGTGCCCTGCAGCAAAATAATTCTGAGCTGTGTGTGTGTGTGTGTGTGTGCGCGTGCGTTATGCTGGCCCCACTGTTGCGGAGACCCATTTATTAAACCTACAGCTGCTTCTTTATTTCACCAGCAAATTCAGCTTCTATCCACAGGGCTTGGATTTTAAGACATCTTCCTTTAATCTAAATATTTTTATCACTGTGGAATGACATCCCGGTTGACAAACTGACAGATAATAAATTACTTTATATCAATACACAATATCAATCAAAACAATGCCATCATAAAACATAATGTATACATAAAATTTAGTGAATTTACCAGTTAAAATCTGATTTATTAAATGTGCACTTTTTTGATGCCTCAAAATTGTGTTAATTTCCTAACTTTTATCACCAAAGACTCGTTTTCTTTTGTCCAACTTCCATGGATACAGATGCAGACACACAAAACTTGAAGCAACCCTACGAGAAGAATGGCCACACTCTTCCTGTGAGTAGTGGGGTGGGAGGAGGCGGAGGAGTCAGCAGCAGCAGGAGCCCATGCATCCAGGGCAAACTCCCCTCTGAGTCAGACTTCCGGATGAACCCAGGCTGGCTTTCTCAGCCAGAGGACCGTAGGGGGCGCTCTCCCTCAGATGGAGACCGCCGGGGAGGTCAGGGCTCCAGGGGCACTGGACTGCAAGATAATGGGTGGAGAGGGGGAGGGGTGGGAACACGTCCACATGGGGAAGGCGAGTGGAAGTCTAACATGGCCTGGCAGGGTCAGATCCATGGCCAGATGGAGGATTGCAGGCGTGGGGCCAGGCTTCACCCTGAGGATGGGCAGAAGCGGCCCGGCCTGCAGAAGGCCCCATCAGAGGACGGCAGGAGGAGTCGGCCTGCTGAACTAGACTGGAAGCCCACACTCCCTCGGCATGCGTCTGCTGAGGAGGGAAGAGTCCACAGAGGTGTGTCATTCCAGTTAGTTTGTTTCCCCCCTACTAATATTTGAAGTTGTCCGAATCTGAAATGCTGATTTCATAAGATGCTTCTACATGAAATAATGTATGTTTTACAACTTGACTATCTTCATGCATGTTTAAGGACAGGAGGGGATTGTTTGCTCCTCCCCTCTATTTTGCCGCACTCACTCTTGTATTTTTCCTGCTTATGTGCTGTCCTCCCAGATATAGACAGGCTTCTGTCGGCTCCCAGGAGCCCTGCTCTAGCTATGCTTCTTATTCAGGAACAGGAGGGAATAGCTCGTCCTCTCTTCTCCTCCTCTCCTAATTAATGTGGCACAATCAGTATACCCATTATTGCCCTTTAAGGCTAAAGCCATCGGCTCAGTCATAATTGGTAATGAGCCACAACTAATTGATTTCACTTAAGTGTTTCACTTTGAGAAATTATGGTTTTTTTTGTGTTGTTTTTAGATGGAAGTTGTCCAGTTATTTAACTGACACATGAATCAGTGTAAAACAAAAGGAAACATAAGCGATCCATGTGTGGTACTGAGGTCACAACAGCTTTAAAAAAAATTCAGATCAAACTGCATAATATTCAATAAATACGATATATTGAAAAAAAAATGCAGTTACAGAAAACAAAAAAAAAAAAGGAATGCCCTTTCACCATGCTAATAAAGATCTGTTCATAACCAGGATAATTCTTGCTTTGTCATCCATCAACAAATTTGCAGCGGAAGAGTTATTTCCTCCCACTTTGTGCATGTGTCCCTGCTTGCCTCTCTTCTCTCTCACCTTTTACTTTCCCTTTTTCTTTCTCTGACCGAGGCAGGTTTTCTATCTCTCTCTCTCCCACTCTTTCTGTCTCTATCACATCTTCTGTTTTCTGTCTTCCTTTCCCCTCTGCCCTCTGTTCTTCATCTTCACTTCTTCCTTTCCTCAATTATTCCCTCTTCAGTTGTATGACATCACAGTAATAAAGGCTGGGCTGTAAAATAAATAACCCTGAACTTGGAGCTTTTAGGAATGGTGTGGGAGCGGCAGTGTGGGGGCTGCTTGGAGATGTGGTGGAGTGGGCACAGGGAAGTGGGCTTTACTGGTAATTTCAGCCACCTATTCCGTTTATCTCTGATCCCCAGATAAATGCAATTCTCAAACAAGTACTATCACAGAGAGTTTGGAATGGTGCAGCACCAGAAAATTACTCACCGCTTAGTCCCTGAGCCGAAACATTTATAGTGACATGAGCGGCATTTTGTGATGAGACGCCACAAATTAAATAATAGAAAAGATAAAGGTACATTTAAAAGTACTGTCATGCAGAGTATTTTATGTATAAAGGTTTTACTGGCGTTTTTGATGTAGTGTAATTTCTTATTTCTGTTGATTATACTGTTGTTTTTTTAATAGAGTCTGACAGCCATTTTGCCCCTGACTCGGAAGCGTTGCGGGACACGCTGCGGGAACCTCTGCCTCCCAAACAGTGTGTCATGCCTCCAAAATGGTTGATGAGCTCCACCTCTGAAGCTACCAGTGAAGGTCCCCCTCGCACTCCATCCAACCACTTCACAACCCAGTACTCCTCTCCCTCCACCACCTCTGCTACAGCACCCAAAACTGCTCGAACCATCTCATCTGCGGGTGGAAACCCTCAGCAGTCTTTAGCTGCAGTGTCTTTTACCCCAACCTGCACCTCTCAGGCCATCAAGCAGCCCCCTCTGCCTCCACCTAAGCCAGTGAACAGGAACAATGCCGCCATGCTGGGTAAGTGCTGTCAGTTTGTGTGTGCTTTTTTATACAGGTGGTGCTGTTATTAAGCAAAGGGTCCCATGGAGAGAATACCAACATGATCAGGCACAACCTACACCAACAGTCATACATGTCAACATGTGCATTATGCACACTCGAATGTTTGCTCAGTTAGCATGTAGTAGTTTTCCCACTGGAGAATACAACATGTGCGTTTATGAGTCAGTGCACAACTGACAACAAATAGAAGTCTGCGATGAAATTTTGACTTAAAACAGGGGAATCAACACATGCACTCCATTCCTGATACCATCCATCCTGGTAGTGATGCTATCTAAACAGCTAGAGCAGCTTTTCCCAAGCTAATGATGTATTACGCCTGTACTACCTTAGCAGCAACTTGTTTCTCAGGATTCTATTCGGATGATAACAAGGGCTCTTGCAGCTTTGCAGCTCAGATGCAGTGTTGTTTTAGTTGTTTACTGTGGGCTTGTATCTTCTGGGATTGTGTTGTAAATTCTCATTCAGGAAAGGATGTATAATTTGATTAATTTGTATCATATTAGCTAATCTAGTAATTTCCTTTGGTGCCTTTTAAATGTGTACATATCTCCCACATCTTAAATTATGTCTGTATCAGTGGTGATTTAAATACACAGAGGTTTCCAGCATATTGCTGTTTTCTTTTTCCTCAGTCTTTAGATAGTCTTTCTTTACTCACATAACTAGTCAAATGAGGCATCCATATTGAAAGATGAGCACTTTGTTGTCACTTATTTGTATATTAGTTGGAAACTAAGACAAGTTGCTAGCATTTTCTGCTTCACAAAATTTGGACTATTGAGAGTCAGACACTAGACACTTAGAATCTAATTTAGAGATGAGGGCCCATGAAGTCAGAATAACTGGCCATGAACACTTTAAGAAGTTTAGAGTTGACTAGTGACTTAGACTGTGGTTGAATTTTAGTGAATGATGAGCACTGAAGGGCAGGACCACTTCCTATACTCTGAATACAACCACATAAAGAATACAGCCATGTATCTGCATTCATTAAACACACCAGCTGAAGGCCTCCGTCTCGTTCCTGTTAGTCTCCGCCCTGCAGGGGGGAGAGAATGCTCAGCTTCCACTCTACTGGTCCTGCTGGAAGCGAGAGTGCGACTATGATGTCTACCTATCTCTACCAGTCTACCTGTGCCGGCGGGCTGGTGGCCTGCGCTCAGGTAAAGGATGCCTTCTGGCATCACCATGGCCAGGAGGCCCGTGTCTGGAATGCCCCCTTCAGAGTCTGCGTTCTTCATCATGTCAAGTCCGTTCTAGCTGCAAACATACTTCCTCTCAATGCCTTGTTAATTGGCCTTGATTGCTTTTCTTTGAATGTGGTGCTTAAGATTGCATGCACATAATGAGCTCTGAGTGTCTTGGGTGCTTTTTGTATATGGGGTATAGTTTTTGTGTGAGAAATCATTTCAGTGTTAGTGTAGCTAGTACTTCCACATGTGGCAAGTGAATGAGGGAGAACCTGGCATAGGTTTAAACTGTAGCCTGCAGTCTGTCAAATGAATTTTATGAGGTTAATCCACTCAGCATATGGATGGATTGATGAAAGAATGGGCACAGTAAAGGATTGTAAACATACGTGTAAGGGCTAGGCTTCATTTAGAGAGGAAGCCGTAATCCAGTTCAGTCCAGTCTGCTGCATGCTTCAGGCTTCAGGTCTAGCAGCTCTCATCTCTGATTATGTCTCAGTAGCACTGCTATGGCTTTTAGCATTGATGTGCCTTTGAAGCTATTCTACATGTTCTAAAGAATCATCATGATAGCAGATATTCACATGCATGCAAAGTATTGCAAGGTTTGCATTGAGCTTGAGCTTTTTTAAGCAGAGATTGCACAACAAGATCTTTAACGTTTTGATCACAGGTTTGGACTCTGGCTGTATAGCGCATGTAGGCTATGTTTATCTTCTTCGTCTCTGTGACCTGAGATAAATGTACACTGGTTTGTAAGGGCAGTGTGTGCATTCATGTTGACACTGTCATGTGTGTATTAACGGTTAGTCAGACATGTAATCCCAGTATTTCTAATTGTCTATGTCGACTCTGTCAGCTTATGCATGCGCACTCATGTCACAGTGACAAACTAGATAGAACAACAAAGCAGTTAGACTCACTAACAGCTCGCAGGCCTAAGCTACATATTTGTTACTTCATGACTGGATGTATTAATTACTTTTCCATCTGCAGGCGACCTCACCCAAGCCACTGGGGGCGCCAGCCTTGTACCAGCCAAGCCCTCCCCACCAATGCCTCCTAAAAGGACAACCCCCATCACCAAGCGGAACCCTGATGACGCCTCTGCATCAAGTCATTCCGTCAATCCCTCACCACTTTCTGTAGAGGACCATATCACCCTCCCCATGGGCTTTCCACTGCCTCCGCTGCCTCCCTCCCCACCCCTGCCAACCCACATACCACCTTCTCCACCCCGCCAACACATNTCCGCTGCCTCCCTCCCCACCCCTGCCAACCCACATACCACCTTCTCCACCCCGCCAACACATACACACCCACCACCTCCACCATCAGCACTCTTACCCACACCCACTGCCCCAACCCATTCCCATTCTATTTGACCCACCAAGCCCCACCAATGAATCTCCCCAGCGCCCTGCTCCCGTCCCACTGCACATTATGATCCAACGAGCCCTGTCCAGTCCCGGGCCAGCCCAGCCCCATCCAGATGGTTCTCAGCGTGCGCACGCTCTGCTTTTTGAAACTCCTCCAGAGTATCAAGGAGATCGTGGTCGCCCCCTACCTGTCAGCATCCAACCACTAAAACTGTGAGTTCCTCAATGATATTTAATTTATAAAGCACTTTTGTAAAACAAAATGCTTTGCAGTCAGGACAAGAAAAAGCTACAAAAATAAAGTTACATGGTAAACATAGCAGCTGAAAAAAATATTGTAAGTCTTTCTGTGCTGCTTGAGAAAGCTAGGTGGTTCTTCTTCCATATGTCCTTGAACAGCTGCCAGGGCCATTGAAAAGGTTAGTACACTTTGTTCGTGACCATGGGACCTGGAACAGATCTTTCTCTGATCATGATGAAGTCAGTTACAGCTACAAGAGTAGAAGAGGGATAATATCTTGCTTAGACTGAAGTATGGAAGTATTGAAGTTGTGATTCTAAATTTCTATTTGAAACTTGAATAAAATGTGTCACTCTTAAGTACAAAAGTTTGTCTTTATCATCTTGTTAAGGCGACATGAAGAGATGCTTTATCCAAGTTCTTAGTGCTCTTACATGTATTGTCCCTGCCTGTTAGATCTGAAGATGACTACTCAGAAGAGGAAGAGGAGGACGATGAGGAAGAGGAAGAGTACGATGGGGAGATCCCCCAGCCAGAGCTGGAGCCCCGAAGTCGACGTTGTCTGGTTGGAGACTCTGGTGTGTGTGTCATCCCGACAGGAAATAACAGCAGTGAGGAGGAAGAAGAGGAAGAGGAAGGAGAGCATGACATGCATAGGGATGACGGTGACTCAGATGGTCCTGTGCTTTATAAAGATGAAGACTCAGATGAAGATGAAGAAGATGAGCCTCCACCCAGTAAGCGCCACCTGATTTTGAGAAAGTTTGAAGTGCCAACACTTTTATAACTCTGAATTGGGTGTATGCTCTATGCTCTTGCAGACCTGACACAAACTCTCTGCTTGGCTTTATGCAGGTGCCCTGGCCAGCAGGGTGAAGAGGAAGGACACTCTGGCTCTGAAGCTGAGCAATCGTCCCTCTGCCCCAGACAGGGACAGGTTTACCCAAGAGAGGAGCGCCAGGGACGACCAGCCTCCAGGACAGACCGGCCTGACCTGGCAGAGCAGAGAACAGTGGGAGGCCATCCGCACACAGATTGGCACTGCACTCACAAGGTAAAGACAGACATGCTCATACATACTGTATGTGCATTTTCTCATGATTGTATATCCTTTAAACTGGAAATAGTAACTGTGCATTTCCCAAAGACATCAGAAGATGGTTTCATGGTTTCTTAGATCTTTGTCCTACTTAATGCGTGAATGACAAAGTGATGAAAGTGTGTAAAAATAGTGCTAATTTTTTTTTTTTTTTTTTTTTAAGACGACTTAGCCAGAGACCCACTGCAGAGGAGCTTGAGCAAAGAAACATCCTTCAGCGTTAGTATCACCTCTTTCTTTCCTTCTCACCTTTCTTATCCATCACTGAAACGTATCGTGCCTCACACTTTTATTACACCAAAAATTTCCACTTGAAAGGACTATTTGAGACATTCTTAGATGTCTAATTTTTGGAACAAACTTTTACTCTACCTTTCCTGAAGATCATATCATGCTTTCGCGCTGCGTCTAAATTAAGCTCTGTGTTTTTTCCTCTCTCCTCAGCCAAGAATCAGGCTGACAGACAAGCTGAAGTTAGAGAGATCAAACGGCGGCTAACCAGAAAGGTGAAAACGACACCTATTCCACAGAGATCCAAATACTACGTCATGCACACACTTGATATTATTAAACTGACATAAACCCTCTCTGCCTGTATAGCTGAGTGAAAGACCCACAGTTGCAGAACTGCAGGCCAGGAAAATTCTGCGATTCCACGAGTATGTCGAAGTCACAGATGCCCAGGACTATGATCGCAGAGCAGACAAGCCATGGACCAAGCTGACTCCTGCTGACAAGGTAATCAGTTTCTCCAGTAAACACCTCACAGTGCTGAAGAATACACTCAATCTCTTTTCTCCCTTAGCATGTAGCATGTTGGTAAGCACAACATGGTTCATATTTAACCAGCAGTCACTTTGGTTGTTTCTTCTAGGCTGCAATCCGGAAAGAGCTTAATGATTATAAAAGCACTGAAATGGAGGTTCACGAAGAGAGCAGAATCTACACGAGGTATAAATGTATCCGTTGTATCTTAACACAGAATTTGTTGGTCGGCTTATGTCTCATGGCGTCTTGTTTTGTTTTCAGGTTTCATCGGCCTTAGCGTCCCTCTTTCTCTGTGGATAATGAAGCACTTCAGATTTCTGTGAAGAAGCTGCTCCCTATGCAGACTGATAGCCCTTTTATGTTTTCTGAATGTACTGTACAGATTATCAGGGAAAGCCTGGAATTGACACAAAACAAGAATGCCTCTCGCTTTCCGCCATCTATCTATTCACTACATTGCTTTCCCTAAACTAAGGTGGTGGCGGATGAGGAGCAGATGCAGTATTTTTCCCAGACAAAAGGGGGAACCGCGTGCCAGTGAAGTGGGGAAGAGGAAGAGGACTCACTGGGCTTATTCTCTCTCTCCCTGCTGTTTTGTGGTTACCCCTCAGGGACTTGGTTTTAGTCACAACCTTTAATGCGGCCTCATTCTGTGTTGCCTTTTTTTCTTCTTTACTGTATATGAAAAAGCTAATTCATGTTGTGGATGTAATAAAATACAATAACAATAGTAATAATAATAATAATGATGATGATGACAATAATACTCTACACAGTAATAATAGGTATTAGAGAGGACCGGCTGTAGGTAGAGTGGATAGGAGGATAAAGACTGGGATATGCTGTTGTAGGACTGGACATCTCTGGGATACTGTGTGTGCTTTAAATAATCGTGTACAGACTGTAATTGTGATACCTTAGAATGAAATTTGGAGATATCTAATTACAAATATTCTGTAATGCACAAGATATTTTATATTGTAATTTTGATCAGATGAATAGTGACAGCTTTTATTTGAGCCTTTTAATTTGGCTTGCCTGTATTTATGGTTGTGATGTGAGGTGGCTGTTTAAGCATCAATCTAGATATAAACAAGGAGCAAGTCAGGATGGTTGGTGTTTTATATGTGCCAACATAACAAAGCCTGCAGGACTATAGGTTACTGGTTTCCATAACACTGATTCCTGCAATCAACTGCATGAGCCAAACAGACTCCAGTGCCATTGGATCTGGAGAATATATCTTCATTTATACTTTTTTATGAGTTTTGTACTTCCCTTTAAAGATCAAACATGCAATGCATTCAGTAGCCATTTTGAATAAGATTGTGCTCATTGTGTCTATACTAAAAGTTAAGTATAAGTTGCTGTGAGTATAGATCAGGGATTTATCAAATAAAAATCAGCGGTCAACAGGGAGTCATTTTGGCTGGAACATTTTGAAACTGCAGAGGTGTTTTATCATGTAATTGTTGTCTGGCCAGTAGCTTACAGGGTTCTCTATGCTGTGTACAGGTTGATATAGGTTTAACTGATGCTTGTGTATATCTTGTCTTCCTTTGATTTGAAAAGAAATGTTAAATCTAATAAAAGTATTATAGGTTGATATTTTTTTAAGCACAGAATATTAGTGTATGATTAAATGCTACAAGAATGGGAATATGAGAGTGTACCTACCTTTTCTGTAAAATTAAGTTCATTTTTAATTGAATGTGGAATTGTATGGACTGATAGTTAATTTCTTTTTAATTGTAAATAGTCACATTTAGAACTAATTAAAAATCTTACAATTCCTTCAGCTTTGTGTCCAGCACTGCCTTGTAATCACATGCATTGTTGATTATGATTGTCTAAAATGAGAATGTGGAGTATCAGTGACATCTGGTGGTATTGTTGGCATTTTGTCTGTCATTGAAAGGAACTAAACCTGAAGGTAACTTCGAAGAGACATGTTTGCATATCTGATTGTAATTTGTTCATAATCTAAGACCTTTTCAATATATTTGGTATTCTAAATGTACATTCCAAAGGTTTAAAACAATGTATTTTACATATACTCAAAGCAATATCCAATCAGTCTGATGAGGTTTTGCTATAAAGTATCCTGGTGAGAAAAATGTGCTTTTGCAGCAAGGAAAACAAGGCAAAAAAAAAAAAAAANAAAAAAAAAAAAAAAAGTCATCAAATCAAGACACAATAAAGGCAGAAAAATTAAAACAGAATCTAAATTTAGCAGATAAGAAAAGATAGCACCCTCACCTTGCTATCAAGAACTTTACACAAAAGGGTATGCAGACTCATACATTTGCAGTTCAGAGGTAGAAAATGACGTGCAAAGTCAGACCTGTTTGGGTGTATCACAAAAAGAATTTGACAGTACTTGCATACATTTGGTAACCTAGCAAAATATCTGAAATATCCATAGTCTCAGGGAAATGTAAGATTATGTAAAGATGTATTCATAATATGTAAAAAGGTGGTGAGGAGATCATAGAAAAGGGATTATTATGGCATAGTACTTCTAAGTTTACAGTACTCACAGTTCATTGTTTTACATGTATTGCTCCATGCAACTGCCCTAAATCCAGCATTTTAATATGGTTCAACACAATTCTGTGCATGAGCCCATTAATGTTCATTAGAGTTCATGTGGTTGCCCTGTAGGAATTGAGGGGTGATGTGCACAGTGTGAGACTTTGGATTGTAAACAATAGTGACTGAATAGAGGAATATGATACTATGATCTCACTCATTTCAGGGCAAAAAAAAAAATTTGTGTGGTGTTCCTTTTGCAAATTTGCCTTGTGTAATGTGTTTTAGGCCTGCTTTGGGCTGTTAATGTGTTGTACTTTTTCAATTATGAAATGTGCCGTCCAGTATTTAGAGCCAGCCTGACTTGCCTAACAAAGCCTCACCAACTCATCTCTCCAGCTGAGAGAAAGAGAGGGACAGTACCAATTGTAACTGATGGTGGTGGAGTGCTGTGTAGGTGGACGGTAGCTGCTCTCCCACTCAAACCTGCTGGAAAGACGCTTTACGCTTTCCAACAGGTTTGGTCAATAAAATTGTGTTATGTTTGATCTTTTCCTCACCAGCATGTCCCTGAATACTGATAGAAAAGGAGAAGGTGATGGAGAACTGTATAGAACCACCTATTACCACCCACTTACATTTTAGGTGGATGATAGCAGGTTTAACCTTTTGGATAGGCTGAACATGTTTGCTCTCTCCTCAGCTACCACACACCTGAATAACTCCAGGTCCAGCCAGTCATTTCCTCTGCTGCACACAAGGCAGCTACAACAGGACAGATTAACTACAGGTACAAGTACTTCTTCACTATAATACTCTGGGAGCCCAGGTAGCCAACCATCCCCCAGGTATATAGTTTCAACTTTCAATAGACATTATTGAAAAAAATCATTTGAGACAGAAGATATAAGTTGAGCTTGTGATTTTATAAGTAAACGGAGAAGTCTGATCTTAGATATTGGGACTTTTTTTTTTTTTTTTTTTNTTTTTTTTTTTTTTTTTTTAAGGGTTTCAGGACTATTCGTCATTGACCAATTGGAAAAAGCAGTTATGTGCAGGATTATTTTCATTTTGAAATATATAACAGTTTGTTAAAATTATATGTACCGATAATTATACTGTGTGTGTGTGTGTGTCTGTGTGTGTGTGTGTGTGTGTGTGTGTCTATAATTTGAAAANTTATACTGTGTGTGTGTGTGTGTCTGTGTGTGTGTGTGTGTGTGTGTGTGTCTATAATTTGAAAAATAAATAATTTGTATGTCCACTACGTGACAAAATATATGTGGATGTCACTAAATGAAGTTGGATTTACTATGTAAAGCAGTAATTCCATTTTTGGTAAATCAAAACTTTCTTTTTGAAAATTTATATTTAAGTAATTCCTGATTTTTCCATACATCATAAGACCAGACCAATTATAATAGGATGCAGAATTACTCATTGAGTGTCAAAGAATGGTATTTTAAAATTTAGTATGTATGAGAAAAAGGTGTGTGTGTGAAATAGATATATCTGTCAGTATTGTTTAAGGTGCGCTGGGACTTGTTTCTTGCAGATGCTGGTTTGCATCTGCATTAATGCATTACATGTGAACACATGCAGGCATTGCACTGAAATCAGACCATCCCTTTCATAAGGAAGACTAGTGGGTGTGGTAGTCTTGTCTTTTAAATAATTATTTTTAAATAATTTTCATGTCTTTTTTTAAACTAATTTTCAATAGAAATTGGTTTGACAACCCATTTCTGAATAAACAGACTCTGGAAAGTGATTGAATTGTATTGTTATTGATCAGCATCAGAGCATTGCTGGCTTTAAGGAGGCGGGGCTCTGCGGAACGCAACGTGTGACGTGACATGATTGTGCGTAAAGACCGGGAACAGCCGCTGCATGGTCACCTCCGGCTAAATTTAACCTCTTAAACATTACAGGTTAGTAAAGTATCAGCTCACACACCATCAGCTGGAAAAGAGAATTAACACCACAACAAACATTGTGGTTAATTGATGTGTAAGAGATCCATTCAGAAAATATTTTAGTGCGTTCATTCATTGCTAAATGTCATGCTAGCAGCGTCGGGTAGTTAGTGCAGGCTAGCAAATAGCTCTTACAGTTAATGTTTTACGGACATAACTGATTAACCTGCTAACATTTGATACTTGATAATATGATATGTATCTGACATGCTGTATTAGACTAGCGGTCCGTATCACTTTTATTTTTGTTTAACTTTTACTGAAAACCTAGCTATCTAGTAAAGTGAGCAAGAACACATGCGTACTGCCGACATTAGATCACTCGGCGTATTTTGAACTAGTGTGTGTTTAAAAAAGAGTGACACTGCTCTCAAGACATGTCCTCTTGTCTAGCGCAGACGCAGAGGATAAATATTTTTCAGTGTACAGAGCTGAGAAGCTTGGTTTCCAGGTTTAATCATGGCAAACGTGTCCTTATTCTTTTCATGCCAGAGGCGGAAGAAGCACAGCTGTCTGAGGCGAACAACACTGCGCCAGCCATTGAACGTAGCACGGAGAGCTGCTTTTTAGCTCTAACCCACATCTGCCGAAACCTAGATAGCCCACCTCAAACAAAAAAAATAAAAACAAAAGGTTTAACTCACCGTGTGTCTTAGCTACCATGTTTGTGAGTTTATTTTAAGTATTACTAATTGTTTAATATGGAAATGTACCTCCTTTCAGTGACTCAGATTATCCAAAAGCTTAGTGATCAAATCTGGCAGATATCATGAAGCTGTCTGACATCACAAGACCTTCTTTGAATTATTAATACAAGCCCAAGTTTTTGTTATTAAATGAGCCATTCATGCTGTTACAAACTGAAATTAAACCAATACATTAATTATTGAATTAGTTATGGTTGTTGTATCCATATCTTGCATATTACATTCTACTTTATTCCATCAATTATGACACACACAACAAAGTCACTATTTTGTCTCACAGCAAAGGATGTTTGTTATCACCGAGTCCATGCCACTGAAGTACACCACATTGTCACACCAGAACATTACACACTTGAGACATTATTGGACATCTTAATTTCAAATTCATGAACATTAACATGCAGTTTGCTTCTATAACTGCTGTCTGCTCCTTTGGCAAAGCTTTTCACTAAGCAAAATCTGGCACAAAACATCTCTTCTCAGTTTGAGATTGTTGTTTTTGTTTTTGGATTTTTTTTATGGTCCCTGTGTAGTTAAGTGTTTATCAGTTGTCCATAGATATTGTAGGTTGAAGTATCCTTTGGTTTTCTCAAAGACTAAACCCATCTGTATAGAGAAAAAGGGATGCACATGATTCCAGACCCCTGTCATATTTTCCACTGATTGTTCAGGGCTACAGATATTGTGATCTTTACTGTACGTTTGATGAATGCTGCTAAATAATATCATTTAGCTTTGAACCTGATTTGTAATTATGATCTAATTTCTTCTAAGGTAAATTCCTGTTTCACATGGTCTTCTTACCAAAGTCTTATTGTTTTTCAAAAGTCATTGCTGTCATGCCTGCTAAAAAGACTGCGACCAAGAGGAAGTCTGTTTCTAACCTGAAGGATGAGAGTGATTCCAAGAAAGTGAAAGGTAAGGTACTGATGCTTTAAAAAAAAAAAAAAAAAAAAAAAANATATATATATATATATATATATATACATACACACACACACACACATATATATTGAATGAATAAGACATTTGATCCATTTTAGGATTGTTTCACTGCCACATTGAGTCTTATTAGTGTAAATGCTTGGTACCTCAGGCATAAGCAGGCAATAGCTATCCAGTACTTTGACTTAAATGGTGGCAACAGTGAACAGGTAAACTTTATGTCTGCTGTTCACTTGTGACAGTAGAGCCACAGTAAACGGGAAAAAAAACGGGAAAAAAGATTTCCTTTCTAGCTTAAAGATAATCAGCTTGTGCTTTGCTTATGCTTTCAGTAAATACACTTTGAAAGAAGTTATAGGTGGATTATGAAAGAAAAGCACGTGGGCATAGCTTAAGTAACTAAAAAGTTGATGTCATTCTCTAACACAGTATTCTGTAATGCCACTCGTAGCATCACAGAACTAATAATGGCTTAACTCAATTTAAATTCAACAGAACATGCTATCAAGTTGTTTTTGTTTATGGTTCAGTGTCCCACAGGAGTCACGGCAAGGAGAGGGGTCAGGTTCTTGTTCTGGGTCAGGGCGATGTTGGACAGTTAGGTTTAGGGGAGGACATCATGGAGAGGAAGAAGCCAGCTCTTGTCACCCTACCGGAGGGCATTGTGCAAGTAACAGCTGGAGGCATGCATACCGTGTGCATCAGCGACACAGGCCATGTAAGTCCATGTCAGTCCTATTCCTTTTAAACTGAAAATTCTGGTATTTTAGCATTGAGCCAAGAAGTTCCCAGAAAAACCGTGATATGTATAACTGTTATAGGTCTACACATTCGGCTGTAATGATGAAGGTGCTCTCGGTCGGGATACATCAGAGTCGGGGTCTGAGGCGGTTCCAGGAAAGGTGGCGCTGGAAGAAAAGGTGGTGCAGGTGTCAGCTGGGGACAGTCACACAGCTGCTCTCACAGATGATGGAACGGTGTACATCTGGGGCTCCTTCAGGGTTAGTTACACCTGCTGTTGTAATCTGCTTCTCCTTGGTGGTTGAAAATAAGCTGTCAATTGCTGGCTTTAAAAAAAGTAAATTTTGTGCTCCTCATGTATGGATCATCAGTATGTGTCTCCATGGAGTCGGAATATTCTCTTTGGAAAGGATTTTGGTGGGAATACTTTATCAGCAGAATCAGTGCCTTTCCCCCCCTTTCTGACTTCCATTATAGGGAAAAAAACTGTTGAAATGCTGCAAAGCATTGTGCTGATTGGGTCATAACAGTATGACTCTACTGGTTCCTCTGCTGCTCGTTTCAGAACAAACTAAAACTTTTAAATGTTCTCACCAAGGCTAAAGGACCACATTAACTTTGTATCTCTGTGACTATGATGGATTATGATGCACACAAGCCTTGTATATTGTTTTTGGTGTAATTTATTCACATGTTGCACACTGTTTTTGTACAGGATAACAACGGTGTTATAGGACTTCTGGAGCCCATGAAAAAGTGTGATCTTCCAGTCAAAGTCCCCATTACAGAACGTGTTGTGAAAATTGTATCAGGTAAGAAATGATCCAACTAAATGCCATATGTTTTAACTTTTATGCTACACATGAAGTCCTGACAGTCTTTCTGGCTCATTGTCATGACTGCTTTGACAGGTAATGACCATCTTGTTATGGTGACAGTGGATGGAAAGCTGTACACATCGGGCTGTGCAGAGCAGGGGCAGCTGGGAAGAGTGCCTGAGCATTTCTCCATGAGAGGAGGCAGAAAAGGCCTTTGTAAGTAACAGAAGTTTTCCAACAGAAAAACTCCAATGCATGAAGGAGTAATAGAGCAGACAGTTTACTCTCCGATTCATGTTTGCATCAAAGAACAATGTTCTCGTGTTATTCTGTAGCTCACTGTGTGTCCTTTGGTTTCAGCCCGATTGCTGATACCCCAGGCAGTAAAAATCAAAGGCAAGGTTCAGTTCGTCGACGCCTTTTGCGGGGCATACTTTACCTTTGCTGTGTCAAAGGAAGGGTATGTGTATGGATTTGGCCTTTCCAACTATCACCAGCTTGGTTCGTATGACACCTCTGTGTTCTTGCCATCTTGAATGTTATAAAAATGTGAATTAGACGGATTTTTAACCATTAAATGTAGTGTTTTCTCTTTTACTTTTTTGTTGGCTCCGAGTCATTGTGTTACCCTGAGGTCATTGTGTGGTACATTAGGAGCTTATTTTGTGTGTCTGTGTTCTTTTTGTATCTTTTCCAGGCACTAAAAGCAACAACATGTGTTTTGTCCCGGCGAAACTGACATGCTTCAAGAACTCTACCACCTCCTGGGTTGAATTCTGCGGAGGACAGCACCACACACTCTGCCTTGATGCTGAAGGTAATTTGCTGTCAGACCATGATTAATCCAGATTCATTCTGTGATGCTGCCAGGACAACTGAAGACCGGCATCAAGGGTAAATAGCAGATTTGTAACATCAAATGTATGTTACTTGTAGCAAGCTAGTACTATTTTACAAGAACGGACTAAGCTTGTTGTTTACTTAGTTTCAACTTGGCTTCATATTGGCTTTGCTTGTCTTGAACTGTATTCAAATGGTTTTTTGCGAAAGCACTGCTGACAAACCACACACAATAAATCTCTTTTAGGACAGGTATATAGCCTGGGCAGGGCAGAGTATGGTCGTCTGGGTCTGGGTCAAGGGGCTGAAGAGACGAGTGAGCCCGCACCTGTGACAGGAATGGAGCCAGCCAGTGGAGTGACATGTGGAGCGTCTGTTAGCTACGCTGTCACTAGAGAAGGTGAGAAAAATCAAACGCAGAACAGATCTGAAGTGTTTTAGCATATGCTTCCACATTGCCCATCACTTGTATTTGTCTCAGTTTATACCAGCTGGAAATGAAAGAATGATACTGACTGTCCTTGTTTCAGGATCTGTGTATGCCTGGGGTATGGGCACCAACCTCCAGCTCGGCACAGGTGAAGAGGATGATGAGTGGAGCCCTGTAAAGATGACAGGCAAGCAGCTAGAGAACCGTGCAGTACTAATGGCATCCAGTGGAGGGCAGCACACAGTCCTCTTGGCCAAAGACAAACAGGAGAGCTGATGGGCTGAGGCAGAGAGTGATCTTTTCATCAGTTTCAAAGTGGGGACTTGTTATGATGCCTAAACATGGGGAGCGGGTTAAGCTAAACGTGATTTCCTGTGCTGAGCCAATGGAATATAAGAGGAGCAGGAGAGAGGTGAGCTGTTGCCCTTTTAAAGAGCGCTCTCCTCCTTGGTATGGAGAAATATTTTCACTGATGTTTTCAGTAGGCCATGACAAAAGAGAGACTATTTTTTTAAATCTAGTTTTTGATGATCCCTCTGAATTCTTTCCAATAAAAGTCTTTAGTATGACTGTAAGATGATGTGTGATTGTGTCTGTGGGCATTTCAGTCAGGGGAAAGATGGTGATGCCTTTTAATAACTTTTGGAGCTGTAGCCTTTTTTATTTTTTTCTTTGAAGCAATAATGGTTCAGAAAAGATCTTCATTCTTTATTTTGTTTAGTAAAGTTTTGCTTTAATAATTTTTAATCTGTGAGACTACTGTTCATTTCGCCTAAAGCACACAGAATTGTTGTTACTAACATTTAAAGGACCATACAGATCATTTTGCATGTTTGAACTTAATATATTAAATTTTCATACATGTAACATTACTGACAATCATTTCCCAAAGCATACTACTGGAANAATATATTAAATTTTCATACATGTAACATTACTGACAATCATTTCCCAAAGCATACTACTGGAATGGTGAATAAATTTTTTTATTTTTTTTGTTTTTTTTCCCCTGCCTTCCAGACTGCCATTGGTTTCAGTTCATTCTGGTACGCTATTAAAATCAACTTCTTGATACTTGAAACNTTTTTTTTTTTTTTTTTTTTTTTTTTTCTGAATGCATAGTTTTCGCATGTAAGCGCAATAAAAAGCACGGAGTGAATGTATGACTCCACTGGGGGAATATAGTCCCAAAAGTAGACCTGTGTTTATCGAAAAATTTAAATGACCTTGACTTCATAAGGCTGCATAACTATTAGCAGGAAACATCAGTTTTAAAGTGGGTGTATCGCCTTGAATATTTGACTTTTAAAGATTAAGAGATTTTGCAAAATAACAGGAAAGCTGAAATGCAGTAGTACGTTTTGGTAAATGGTTGTAACGTAACACGTATGAAAATTGAATATATTAGGCTCAAACATGCAAAATGGCTGGTGTAGTCCTTTAAGTAACAATTCATGCTGTAGCCTACATTTTCTTGGTTGTACCTGTCTTAAAATAAAGATACAATTTTAATATTTCATGACTTTTACTATTCTATGCAGTAACACAAGTGACACTGGCACAGTGGTAAATCTAACACCACATCTCTTAAAGGACAAAGTGAAGTAGCATTTTAAGGTGAATTTTTCCCTTTAAAGCACCATAGTGGTGGTTTTGCATATTTGAGCCCAGTAAATACTGCATGCATACACATCACACACTGCCAACCATTTTCAAAAGCATACTACTGGAGCGGTACGTTTTCTAATTGTTTTTCCCTTCCTTCCCGGCAGCTATGAAAATCAGCTTGTAGGCTTGAAATGTACTTGGGATACATAATCCATTACAGTAAACTACACACTTATTTTTTTTGTTGTAATTACTTAATTTCGATGATCCAACATGGAACTACACGGGAGAAAATATATGTCTCCACCAGGAGATGTAGTCTCAGGAGGAGACTGTTTTTGCAGAGAAATCAAAGCAACCATGCCTCCTCAGACATGACATGTATGTTAATGCTTTGGAAAATGGTTGGCAGTAATGTAACAGGTATGAAGGTAAGATTTATTGGGCTCAAAAATGCAAAACTACTGGTATGGTCCTTTAAAGGGAAAATCCACCTTAAAATGTGCACTATTTCAATTGAAGTTTTGAACCAGGTATAATAAAAGCTAGCTGATTTTATCATGCCTGTGTTAAGGATATAGGATACTTTTTTTTTCGTACCTTTAATACCAAATTACAATGAAAATGTGAAATGCCATGCATCATCTTATTTAATGAAGGTTTTCTCATTACCATAGCTGCAGAGAAAAAGTGAGCCGCTCCATTGGACATCTTAGTTGTTCATACATAATTATGTTCTGCTAACAGTAAGTGCAACTGCCCAACATTTGCACTCTAGTTGTTTTATGTGTTATTATACATGCAAACAACTCATTCCATACACATACACCATGAATGTAAATCAGAAGCACTTAAGAATGCAAATGGTGGTACTAGTGCATACATCAAAGCCACAAGCTTTTGTGTTTAATCTGGGTGGAATATGTCGGGTTCTTGGAATATGACGGGCTCATCGTGCTTTCATCTGCCTGAAAGGACGTGATGAAGTGTTAAGGGATGCTTCTTATGAAAAGCTCTTGTGGCTCTTAAAAAGCACTGAGACACTAAAGTATCTTTCATAAGCAGTTAATTGGCTGGAGTGAACTTCTTCCATTGTTTATCAGCTGTTTGTTCTGAGACTAAGTCAAATATGAGGAATAAATGTATTTGCTCCATTCACTGCCACTCAGTAATGGTCGCACCGTTTTGTTATGCTTATAAGATTATTTTGAAGGAAAGATGGATGTTATGGACTGTTAGTTATAGTGCACAATGCTTCTCTGGTTTTTTACTTTTTTTCAGTATAAAACCTGGAATGATTCCGGATATTTAACGAGCTCAGTTGTCTTAGTTTTGTGCAAAGAACCCAAAGATGATAAGGCTTACTATTTTGTTTCGATCATATTCTCATTTTATACTATGTAATGAAAGAAAACCAATTATAGTCTGTCATGATAATGGCTCGAAAAGTAAATTACACCTTGCATGTGGAAATGTGACTGCCCTTTTGAATTATGGGTGAACCAGCTCCTTGGTATTAAGTGGTTTTTTTTTTTTGGTTTTTTTTGTGATATCTAACCCTTAACAGCCTGTTGATTAATGTGTCAGGTGTAAGTTTGCTTGTAAATGTTAGTACTGTATGTGGAAGCAATCTCCAGTTATTTCTGCTTTGACATGTGTTATTCAGCAAGTTCTGGTTCATTGTTAAAACAATTGCTGCTGACGTAGCTATTCAGATGGCTAAGATATTTGAAAGCGGCTATTAAAACATGTATCTGAGCCATCTTTTAAAAGCTGAGGCATTCAGTGAAAATGCTGTACATTTCAAGGATAGAGTTATTCATACAGATATGACATCTTTTAATTGCTTTCAGTGAGAGAAAACATAAAGGCATTTTTCATAATACATGTAGGATATAATCACTGTGTCAACCTAATCAGAGGAGGGTGATGAGTCTCCGACACCTGCAGCACCACATATTCCCTGATAATGGAGGGAGCCAAATTAATCACAGCAAAGTGGCTGTCTCACTCAGCTTTACATAAGGCTTTCATAACCTTTTGTGTAGTAACACCTGCTGTGTGATGGCTTTATGCTGCACTTTGGATGCAGGCATATGACACGCTTCATAATAAACTCATAAAAAACAACTTGATGCCATTAAAACTAACTTCACAAAACTAAGTGGTCATCATTTTGCTCTGCTTTGATTGGGATGTGGCATCCCTTGAATGATTCCTGCTGCTTTTTTAATTAACTTGTCATTTAGAGTTGAGTGATGTTCTGCCAGTATCATGAAGACATTTAGAGATCTGAGATGATCTGAATGCCTCACATAGGTTTTATTGTAGGCTTGTTTCCATCAGTGTTTGCGGTCACATCAAGCCTTGCATATTATCTCTATCTTTCACAAGAAGACACAATAAATATAATGTTGGGTTAAATTCATTTTTAGGTATGTGAATGTATGAGTTATAAGATGTAAAGAGAAAGATTCATTTAACAGCATATGTAGCCTCATACTCTGCTTTTTTATTCTCTTCTGAAATACCCATCAGTGGCCTCCATCTTTGAAAACTCATTTTGTGTATCCAAGCATTATTCAAACCCTGCAAGCTTATATTTACATTCTAGTAAAAATACCAAAGTTTCTATATATGCCAAATATGGCCATCAAACCAAGCCATTAATAAAGGTGTCTAGGAATTGACCAATTGTTAGTATCATAGCTTCAACAAAGTGTTGAAACAAGCAGATGCAGGACATGTACTTTCATTGAGACACTACATTTACAGGAACTTAAGGGTAAATTTAAGGGATAAAATTAAGTTTAAAGGTTAACATCTTGCTTTTACAGTTGCAAATGAAGGGTCAGAACTTGAAAGTAATTCCTCATCTGTCAAAGTCTGACATTTATCACACGTCAGAAATATGTCATATTCTCAATGTATGTAGTATGTGTCAGTGTAAAGTAAAAGAACATCAAATTGCTGTAAAGCACTGTTAAATTTCAGCAGTTCTACCAAAACAATAACAAATGCTCCTACCAGCTTGTAATGACAGCTGAGAGAGAGAGAAACAACAAATGTACGAAGTAGTCAGCTGTTGCCATGGCATAACGCATATTGTTTGTCTTTAGCATCTCAAAAGCCTCGTTCATTAATGGAAGACGGCTTTGCACTGAGCAAGCATGCTTTTCTGTGAGCATGTACACAAGAAACCAAATAGGATATTATTGGTAAATGAATATCTCTCTTGCTGGCTATTTGCTGGTGCTCCAACGCCTGCTGCCCACATCTGTAATTACTCAAGATTGGTTTGATAGATTGGTTTCCCTCGTCCACCGGGCCAAAGGTCTCTTATGAACCCCTCAGAGAAGGACCAGCAGCTGTGCAGGAGTCTGGAGTGCCCGTTCTCTTCAAGGGATGCATGTTTACAGATCTGTTATGTTAGCCAAATGAGAACAGGCACCAAGCACCACTGCGTGACTCATCCTGTTAATGATTTTTCTTGTTAGGTCCCTGATGTTCGTGTTGTCTAGTGATTCTGTGCTAATTAGTGGCAGAGGTTCACCTAAGCTGTGATGATCTAAATCTCCTTTATGGTTAGCTGAATTGAAAAACAGTATCAGCCTTCTGAGAGACCGAGTAGATTTAAAGCGATGGATGCAAATGGATGAAAGCGAGAGCCTATGAAGCTCTGACTCTTATGTCTGTCAGCTGACAGATGGCTCCCAGTTTGAGTCCCAGTTTCTCCTCTGCAGCAGGGCAGAACCCACTATTTTAAACATTCAGTCAGGCTGCCTAGGAGCTTTTGCACCTCTGGCATTATGTAACACTTCAGACAACTGATGATCTGTGTTATTCTGATAGACAAATCAGTTGGACAAAACACACAAATCTCTACATATCTAGACAGTCTCCAAATAATTGATCGTATTTGGTTTGAAGAAGGCTTTTCCATGTTTAGTTTTTAGCTATATAATTTTTAGTGATAATAGTAATATTGCTGAATAACAGAATTCAAATCAGGCATCTATCCAGGATTCCATACAAGATAGTTGTTGCATTTACTCAGCAAATCTGTGTTCCATGTGGAATGAGGCAAACATCTCTCTTTTAGTCATATTGCACAACTGACAGTCTTCCTTAGAGACAAACTGTGACGTCAATACAGGTACTGTCATGATGAAGCAGAATAAACAGAAAAAAAGCTTCAAAAATATTGGATGAGCTCATCTTGTGAGGCAAAGAAATAATAGTACTGTAAAATAGAGAGCTCTCTCTTCACAACTTCTCCCCATCTCTCCCCCCNCCCCCCCCCCCCTTTCTCTTACTGTCTCCCTCTGTCCCCTCTGTTTTGTCTGAGTGCAGGAGCAACCATTAGTTAGGGTCAAAAGATGAAAGCACTGAATTATCTGCTTACAAAGTGGATGGACTACAGGTTTTGTTTGCATTCAGCATTTGCTAGTATAGCATACAGATAATATATCCACTGATATGCTGTAAGTGCCTGTTGCAGATGCTTACAGGCTCTGTAAAAAAAGAGATTTCAACTCCTAAAACAATTCTGTGTCTGCAGAGGCAAAAGTTGCAGTACAAATTGCAGCTGAGTGAATAGTCTAAATGTGAAAGCGCTGTCAAATGAGTGCACTTTGGGATTCACAGTTTAAAGCCAAAGTAAAGTCTAGTCAGGTCAGGAGCCAGCTGGAGATGCATTAAATTATTCATTCTGTTGGGTTTTTCAATCATCTTGTACACAGGGAACAGGTATACAGAGCCATGTATATTTCATAAGGAACATACTAGATGGTCTTTCATTGTGGCATAGAGGAAATCTTCAGTCCACCCTGTCTGGTCTCTGAAGCTCGTGTGCTGATTTGTAAAAGAGCTACAGAATAGCATTAGATTGAACATACCTCATTCTGATTTAAAATATTTCACCATTCCTGTAACCTGCAGGGTTTTCGCCCCTGGTCCAGAACTGAGATTGTATTCACATCAACCACTTATATGAGGCCTTACTGGCATTCTGCATCTGCAGTAAAGACAACAGGAAAAAAAAAAGTACTGGATTAAACTGAAAGACTTGTACAACAACTGTATATTTCAACCTAAAAGCACATATAAAACACAAACTTTAATTATGCCAGTTGTATTAATATTTTCAAACAACAAAATCAGTTATTACAGCTATACAATAAAATACTGTGCATATCTGCTGAAACACAAAATGTGAAAAATAATCACTTTTTCTACTTCACTTCATGTAAAAAGGGACTAAACAGAGTACAGAATAAGGCTTTATGGTACAGACAGTATTGACATTCAGCTGACCTTATATATTTTATGATAGTTCAAACAGATGACGGGAACAATTTTAAGATTTAGAACTTAACACTTAAAGTACTTCTTTTACTTAATTTAAATATGCAGTTTTTATAGCACATGGACAAAATAATCACTTCATCACTTAACATATTTGTTAACATTTACATGTTACTAAACAGTTATTCTTTTTTACATTTTATACCCTTGAAGAGTGTTTTCTCATCATAGGCAAAGAGAAGTTTGTTCTCTCAAAATCTGCAAAAATGTCTTCTGTGTCTCACCTTCCAAATCTTCTCTCCCTTAAGTGCTCAAAAACCAGAAGCAGAAATTGTTCATTTGCTGTAATACGTAAAGGAAGCCATTTTTGCTAATGTATAACCACTCCAGCCTGCAGCTTTTCAGTCCAAATGTTTTCTTCTTAAAAAACAGAAACAGCAGCCTAGCTTCTGGTGGAGTGTAATCATTTCTTACTGTATCAAGAAAGTGGATACATCTTCCAATCAGTGCATCACATAGAGTCAAAACACAGCTTCACATTATCTTAAAGGGCCATACTGGTGGTTTTTGCATGTTTGAGCCTAATAATACTACCTACATATATGTTATATTACTGCTAACCATTTTCCAAAAAAAATACTGCTTGAGGGGTGGATTGGTGAGGGGATATTACATGAAATCAAAAGCAAAATCAATAATTTACATATATGGACAGTCAAAATCCTGCATCGGTAGACTCAGAGCTCTGTAGTTGAGAACTGTGTGACCTCAGTCGGAAGGTCATCCTGGACTATTCTGCAGCCTCCCACCCTATAATCCATTTCTAGTCAGGCTGGCGTTGTTTGTAGCACTGCAGGGGCACAAATAGAAACGGGCTCTCGTGTACTATTTCGTGCTCTGGAGAAGCTGTTCTGCTCCATGCGGGAGCGATAAGGCAGGCAGAATTCCCTGAAGCACTTCTTGAAGTTTTCATCCAGGAAGGCATACAGGACGGGGTTGAGACTGCTGTTGAGGTAACCCAAAGCGATGCAGAGATGCCAGCTGGCCACCACCAACATGTTCTTATGATCAATTTTCACTATGGTCTTGACGATGATGAAGATGTGGATGGGAGTCCAGCAGATGATGAAGGCTGCCACAATTATCAGTACCATGCGGGTGATCCTTCGCAGGTTCCTGTCCTTCTCTTTGGAGCCAGACAGCAGACGGACACTCTTCAGCCGCAGGATCATAAGACCGTAGCAGATAGTGATGACCAAGACAGGAACCACAAAGGCAAAGATGAAGACACAGATTTTTGTCACTGTGTCCCAGTACCACTCAGGTTCAGGAAATTGCAGTGTGCATACAGTGTTGCCTGAGGAATTAGAAGAATTAGAAGTTAAATAGAGGCCCATGTGGAGAAACTAATTTAAGTTAATAACCCAGCACAAATGTATTCTCTTACAACATGGTTACTCCCTGAGATCATCAGCGACATTTGCCACTATAGGTGCTAAAAAAGCCTGTGTGAATAGCTTAAAGGAGTATACTGGTGATTTTGCATGTTTGAACCCAATATATACAACCCGCATACACGTTACATTACTTCCAACCATTTTTCCATAACATGCTACTGGAGCGGAACTTTTTTTTTTCCTACTTCCCAGATTGTCATTGGTTCATTCCAGTATGCAAGACTTGAAATGTGCTTGAGATTCACAGCAAACCACAACAACTATTACATTTTGTGTCAAATAACTTAATTTAAGTGATCCAACATGAAGCTGTCTGGCAGACAATATAAGTCTCCGCCAAAGAATATAGTCCCAGGAGAAAATGGCTTTTACAGAGAAATTTTTTTAAAAACCATGTCTACAATTGTGTGTGCTAGCAGGTGAAAAATTGAATTTTAAAGTGGGTGTATCATCTGAACATTTTATTTTGAAATATTAGGGGATTTGGAAAAATAACACGGAAACTAAAATATGATTTTATGTTTCAGAAAATGGTTGTCAGTAACACAACGTGTATGCAGGTAGTATTTATTGGGCTCAAACATGCAAAATCACCGGTGTGCTCCATTAAGCTTTTGTACAATGAGAGTGATTTCCAGTACTGCTGCTACATTTTGAAAAGCCTCTCACCTTTATCTGTCACCTTGGTTACGGCCATTACCACAACAGGCACTCCAATGGCAGAGGAGAGGATCCAGATACACACGTTGATAAGTTTGGCTTTAGCAGGTGTGCGGAAGTCCAGGGCCTTCACGGGATGGCAAACGGCAACATAGCGGTCCACGCTCATCATGGTGAGAGTAAAGATGCTGGTGAACATATTGTAGTAGTCAATGGCGATGATCGCTTGACACAACAGCTCTCCAAAGGGCCATGTGCTCATCAGGTACTTGGTACTCTGGAAGGGGAGCGTGCTGGTGGCCAGGGCGTCCGCTAGGGCCAGATTGAAGATGTAGATGTTGGTAGCAGTCTTCATCTTGGTGTACCTAATTGAAATAAAGTTACTAAGCTTATGCCTTATTATGACTCATAGTCATTGTTAGTTTTTCAAGGTCTGACTGCTGCAAGCCACAGGTGGTTTGAGTCCAGATTTCCATTACAAATGCTGCAAGGTTAAAAAACAATTGATAATTGGGCCTAAGCAATTTCCTGTATCAATTCAATAATCTGCTATTTCCCCTATAAAAAATATCAATCTGCAACTTTGTAGTGTGTGTGTGTGAGAGGGAGAGAGAGAGAAAGAATGAAACTAATGTACAATGATTTGTCTTTCTTCATTATTTAAAAGGTGTTTGCAGACAATAAAGATGGATAACTCATAAAAATAGATAATTTCTCTGTATGTAGTAATGTTTTAGAACAACATGAACAGTCATGCGCTTTTTACTCAGACAAACTCAACAAAGGAGAACAGCTCAGAGAAAGTGGTCAGCAACCTTACCAGCAAGCTGCAGGAAGAACAAGCAGCTAATGCCAATCTCAAAGAGCATGTTCAGATCCACTGGAACTAGCTCCAGGCTGAGAGGTTCATCTGGCACCAGCTGTCAAAGAGGATGCAGGCTCACTTAGCTGGGCTGCAGGAAGGCCACCGCAATCTCAAGACAATGAACAGCAACCTTACCAGCAGGCAGCAGGCAAAACATGCAGCTTTGTAACATATGGAACCAGCTCCAGGGTGAGAGGACCTTCTGGTACCAGCAGTCAGAAGGGATGAAGACTCACCTAGCTGGGCTGGCCGTAGAAAACTGCAAGCTACAAGAGGTGGTGAGATTTTGGTTAAATAAGGCAAGCATGAGACAAAACGTTCTAGAAACAGAAAACCTGATGGCCTTGGAGCAGCTTGAACTTCTGACAAAGAGGGCAAAGGATCAGAAAAAACAAGAACATTTCTTGAGGGAGGCAAAGCTGGTCAATGAGGAAAACCAGATTCTTTAGGATCTTGGTGATGAGACAACTGTCTGGTGTGCCACTGCCCTGACAGCTGCAAAGAAATCTAACATGGAAGAGAAGAAGGAACTTTTACAGGAACTGGAGCAGCTCATGATAACGCACAAGGGGACTGTGAAGACATTCACCAGGAGGACCATAACATGGCTTTTGAGAAAGACCTGGAGAAGCTCAGTACCACTGTCGAGGAGAGTCAACACCAGGTCACAGAATTCCAGGAGCTCTCTGTTCGGTATAAAGAGGCTGCGGAGATGCTCACTGATCAGCTCAATGAGGAGTCTCAGAAGAATGAAACCCTTGCAGCAGAGCTAAACCTGCACAGAGAGAGAAATGTGGC
>VXCM01001245.1:0-118041 GCA_014773175.1 Lucifuga dentata
CACACAGAACATCATACAATAATTGTTGACTAAGTTGGATGGATTACTATTACAATATCTTAGTAATTAAGACTTCTTATGCAACAATGCTTTATACATTTATTTTATTAAATTATTATTATTATTATTATTATTATTTTAAGTGTTCTGTGTCCTGTGTTATCAAAATTTAGATCTTATCTAAATTTTCATGAATCCCAAGAGCTATCCCTTCTCATATGTGACATCTTCAGCCATCGTCCGCACCGTCTGCACGTGAGCCATGAACACCGGGTAGTGTCCGACTTCACAGCGGACTTTTAGCTCCTCCTCCTGCTGCTGCCTCCTGCTCTCATCTGTTTTCCAGGCGAGGCACAGTTATCTTGAACGAGCCTAATTTCAGACTGGTAGACTGATTACTGAATGCTTACACCTGTTGATTGACTCACCTTTTTCGTATAAGTTAGTTTCATCACAGATTAGTCTGTAACTTCTTGAAGAAGGCTGGACGCCGAAACGCATAGAAGTAATAGTTTTTAGTTATGCTCTGCCTTTAGAACCTGCCAATTTAATAAAGGCATTTTAACCTTTTTTTCATTGATGAGTGCCTTGGTTTCTCCCTGTTTTTTATATTTTATCAACAAGTTGATTTTAATAGCGTACCAGAATGAACTGAAACCAATGGCGGTCTGGAAGGTAGGAAAAACATTTTTAATTTGCTGTTCCAGTAGTATGCTTGGGGAAATGATTGTCAGTAACGTAACATGTATGAAAATTAAATATATTAGGCTCAAACATGCTAAATGGGTGGTATGGTCCTTTAAATATGACTGAGACAACAAAACCAGCTTAACCCTCTGAAGTCTAAAGCCACATTGTTTGATTTTTGGAGACTTTCCTTCATTTCCATAATATTCTAGAATCAAGTAGAAAATTGACAACTTTTTATAATTTGGGTTAGACTTTTTTTTTTGCTCAATTTTTTCAGATTGGTTTCTTTTTTTTTTCAAGATGATTTTTTTTCACGAAGAATTTTCTAGAAAAAAATATGTGAGACTCCAGAGGTTTTTAACACTGACAGTGAACAAAGTATCAACGTTCATTGATCAGAAAGCTAATAAGAATAGTAACAATCCAACCACATCACTCAACGTTACTTCATGACGCGTTATCAATCCTACTGCTGGGTGTGCGTGTGCGTGTGTGGAAGGGGGTATTTCTGGTCAAAAGTAACAGCAACATAAAAAATGTTAGAAAGCGGCTGTTTCCGATTTATGCGTGACACGATAGTCTGTTCTCTGTCCAGCTGCAGCCAGAACACAACTGGCAGAAATGTTGGGATGCCAGATGTGAAGCCTAATCAATGTTACAATGTCAATCAAAAAAAAAAAAAAAATCNAAAAAAAAAAAAAAAAATCTGTGAAGATGCTAATTGTTAAAGAAATGAGAGGATGACATCAGCTGTCATTCCAATGAGTTTTCAACAGGAAGTGCTTATTTTCCTCTGCTCTGACGGTGAAAGCTTGTCAGGCCTGAGGTTAGGCTGCTCAGACGGTTAGTATGTACACCAGCGTGGTGGTGGTGGTGTGTGTGCGTGTGTGTGTGTGTGTATTCTGGGAAGGAAACCACTGCAGCAGCAGCAGGGACTGATAGGTTATCAGCCTCCAGCCTTTAACAAAGACTTGCTAAAAAGCCAGCCTGTTGACACATTATCAAGAAAAGCAAAGGAATGAGGAGATAAGTTTAATAGTGGAGGGAAAAACGGTTGTGTGCCTGTTTTTCAGCAGGAGAAGTTTATCCTGATGGACTGTAAACTGGACTTGATGTTATTTAGCGTGTGAAGGGAAGAATGAAGCATAGCTGAGGTGTGGCTGCTCTGTCTGAATGGCATTGTGATGAAAGAATAACACAAACGCAGCATTGTGGTGTCATTTTGGCAGGGATGGGTGCTGATGATGAAGTATTGTGTTTTTTTTCAGAGGCGTGGCGTCCCGTCTCTCTCTGATTTATTCAGCATGCTGCTGCCTCAGCATGAGAGAGAGAAGGAGGTTAGAAACACCGCAGGGTCATTAGACATAAATCTAAAGTCCAACATCTCTCTTTTCTAGAAGCAAACTTACACTTTACACGCACCAAGAGGGTTTTAAAAGGGGTTTAACTTTTGGAAACAGAAGAGAGAGGTGAACTTTTAGGAGAAGGGGGGAAAAGACAGAAGTTATAAACCCTCAGAGTCTGTGTGTCTATACGTGTGAGGGACTGATGAGTTCTTAGGTGGATGTTTAGAATATATTATAGGTCCCGGTGGTGTGTGTTGTCAGGAGTCCACCAGGACCCAGTTCACATGCCCAAATCTCTTCCAGATGTTGAATAATCAATGGAACCTTTCGACTATTTTTCATCTACGAGAATGCTTGGGAGACCCCCTCCTTCCTNATAGAAATGTGCAAAAATCAAACAACACCGCTGCACATTTGACAAAACCGACAGCTCGAGAATAGAGAAACAAACCCAGCACATCAGCCAGCAGCCGCCTGACGGATGAGCTGGTTATTTTGGTCGTAGCTCCTCCTGAGGGGACGCTACATGCCCAAATAAACAGCCATTAATTCAGCAGCAGCCACTGCAATTGCTCCTGCTTGTCACAACCTGGTACTTTCCCTCAGGACTCACCAGCCCACTACAATCCCGCCAATTCACTTCTCCTTTATAAGCATCCTGCTCTCTGTGTACATTTTTCTTTACATTCCCCAAAGGTCTCCCGTTCAGGGCCTCGACTCGAAAGAGTGCTTTTACAGGAATGGTTTGGCAGCTCCTGAGGTTTGCAGGGCGCCGCAACAGTTTTGATTCCTTTTTTGGCCTTGTTCTCAGAACGCAGAAGCACCCTGCCCACTGGCTCCAGCAGAGGGGAAACGCACTTCATTTCCTCAGAGCCTCATCCCTCTCTCCTCAGCAGACCCTCTGAAGGAACGCAAAAGCCTTTAAAAAGTTTTTACTGTGTTTCGACACTGTCCTGTATAGAGCAGGGTATTGTAACAAGCTGGCTAAATTTACCCGTCTCTGAAAAATCTCCTGAGTGTGTAGGAGCGGGAGGCAGGATGGATGTTAGCCAGCTGTAGCTGACATCACCGCTTTGCCTTAAAAGGTTTTCTTTACTTTCTATATAAAGCAGTGAGATCCAAACAAACACCTTTCATTCATTACTCAGCCAAATTCTCTCTCTGAGGCCAACTCATATGGTCAAGTCATCCATCCATCCACCATAAAATGTGACATGACATTTGATGTCTATCAAATATTAAAGGACCATACCACCCATTTGCATGTTTGAGCCTAGTATATTCAATTTTCATACACATAATGTTACTGACAATCATTTCTCAAAGGATAAAACCATATTTCAACTTTCCTGATATTTTGCAAAACCTGTTAATCTTTCATATTTGATTTCAAAATCAAATATTCAAGCGATAGAAAAAAAAAAAAAAATCGTTGTTTTGCCTGCTAATAGTTACACAAAATTTGGAAGTCATGGTTGTTTAAATTTTTCCATAAATTATGCTTTTGGGACTATATTCCCCAGTGGAGACATATTCACTCTGCACTTTCTATTGCGCTTAAATGCTAAAATTACAAAACTTCTAAAAACAAAACCTGAATATACGTGTTGTTCATGATGATGGATTATCTATCCCAAGAATGTTTCAAGTATCAACAAGATGATTTTAATAGCGTACCAGAATGAACTGAAACCAATGGAGGTCTGGAAGGTAGGAAAAACATTTTTAATTCACCGTTCTAGCTTAGCAGTATGCTTTGGGAAATGATTGTCAGTAAACTTATGTGTACGAAAATTGAATATATTAGGCTCAAACATAAAATGGGTGGTATGGTCCTTTAATCATAATAGAAATCTATTTTTGATTTAGATTTTATTCTCTCCGCTGTGTGTGAAAAGGTCATATCTTGAGTAATTTGCAGCTGCATGAATAGTTTTATGGCGCACTTCCAGGCCCATCCAGACTCTGCGACCCTGCAGAATTGCAGCCTCCAGCTCCAATCGTCCAGACCAGCCCTGACCGCAAACTGCTAGGAAACGTTGCCGTACACAGTTTGTACTGGGATTCTTCTAAAAACAGCATGACTTCCACTAAAACCCTGAGCTGCGCCTGTGAGAATGATGTCAAACTATTTACAAATGGCTCCAGAGGCAAAACAGACTTAATCTCTGTTCATTTACGGGCTTCCATCGATGTCTCCGTCTTTGTCTCGTGGCGGAGCGGGGCTGAATTAAGAGGGAACTATTCCTCTGTCACCATGCCAACAGGACTGTGTTTTGCTGTTCTCGCTCTGAGCCAACTGGCCCGCAGAGCGCTGGGCCTTGGAGAGAGAAAACGCTTCAGCCCCTCTGTCATTCCAACTGCAACTTTCTCTCCTGTCTTTGCCATTTGGTTTTTATGAATAGGCAAAGCGGCTAAGTGTTATGTCTTCCCATCCTCATCCTGCAAAATACTTCCCTTTTGGGCTACTTCCTGTCTGTAAAAGTAACAAGAGGACAACAGGAGTTTAGCGAAGGATTCTTGTCTAGAGTAACTTTGTCTCTTCGGTTCCTGCATGGAAACGTTACGAGCTCTGCATCAGTTTTACAGTAACTTCACTGGAATTTTCTTTTTCGATAAACCCAGGCAGACCTGACACAGTGGGTCTAAACATGTTAAATGGTCATGTTTACTTGTCAATGCTTGTTTGTGCTTTCTGGACAAACAACCCGGGGTGTGTGACAAATCCACGACTTTAACTGCTGCCCATCTTGTGCGGTCTGCAGCTGCCTGGATTAACAGGATGAAGAAGCAGCCGTTTTTATTAGACTTGTCCAGCTGATGACAGGAAACGCGGGAGACCAGGACAGGAAGTTGTTGGGTGTACATCTCCAGTAATGAGCGTTTCCTTCTGTAAACAACAACATGCCCTCATGTTTCCTGCAGGAGCCATGTTTGTCTTGTAAAAGTCTGTAAGCTTTTTTGCTGAACAGAAAAAGTGATAAAATCAGGAGGGAAAGCAGCCTGTTTTCACACTACAGGCCTGATGTGTTTCTGCACACACACGAGGTTTATGAACAGCGTGTGACCTTGCAAAACGTAAATGATTTATACCCAAACGGGCAAATTAAGCTGCGGTATCACACCTACAACACAAACACGTCCCGACGCGGTTACACGGGGACGTGGATTAACCGGGCAGGAGTTTATCACAGCAGGAACGCAAAGGTGTGTGGAAAACAACTGCACACACACATCCACGTCACACCGAAGTGAGGTGTGTGTTGTTTTGGTGCGGCTACATACACACACACCTGGATCACAGCTCAGTCACGCAGCGTTGCGTCATCGTTACAGTGCGTCAACACGAACGTGTCTGACGCCCCCCAAACAGGAAGAGACGATCTGATTGGCAGATGACTGAGACTTGCTGTCTCAATCAGAATCTGACGGACGGACGGAAACGTTGTGTCGTCTGTGACTGGAGACGTTTCACCGCCGTTTGTACACTGACACACTCCTGATCTGCGTCTCTTTCTCTCTCTCTCTCTCTCTCTCTCTCTCTCTCTCTCTCTCTCTCTCNNNCCCCCCCTTTTTTTTTTTTTTATAATCTCACACACACTGTCTGATCCCCTAAAACACAATATAACACACACACACACAAATACAGTATAAAATCTATTCATTCTTCTCTCAAGCTATTCTCTCTTTCTTCTCCTGATGTCCTCAACTTATTTTCAAACCTGGAGATGTTTCTCCTTCTCTTCTCCTCCTCGGGTAACCCACCCCCCTCTCCAGCTCTAATTGCACACACACACACACACACACACACACNCCCAAAAAAAATGCAGCACAGAGCGTTTTTCTTATTCCAACCACACCGACAGTTCAGAGCTGCTCCAATCACCCATCGCCTCCCTGCCCCACTTTCTTCTCTTTCACTATTATTCTATCCTTCTATCCTTCTCTCTCTCTCTCTCTCTCTCTCTCTCTCTCTCCAGGATCGTATTTCATGTAGAAGTGTAGATGAAGAGAGCGCTCCACAATCAGTCAGCGTTTCTCTATCTACATCCATCCATCCCCAAACTCTTCTCCCCACTCCTCCACCCGTCCCTCTTTCTGTCTGGTGAGACAGGAAGTTTTTTTTTTTTTTTTTNTTTTTTTTTTTTTTTTTCTATAGCAGGAATGCTGAAGACATTCTTCCCTGGATTGGAATGGGAAAGACATCGGCATCAAATGGGATTAGCAGCAGGAGCGGAGCAAGAGGAGGAGGAGGAAGGGGAGGAGGAGGAAGAGGCAGATAGAGAAGAAGAATTCAAGTCAGTGGAAGAATAACAGCCAAGTCTGCCACAACTTTTCTCACCTAACAGACTCTATTGCGTTAACTAATCCGCCTGACTCCGATACGGAGCTCTGCAAACAAACTAACTCAGCAAAAAAACAAATAAACAGCAACTACAGACTTCTTTCCTTTTTTATAGCCACTTACATTAACGTTACTCTTCTCAAAGCCACAGAAAGACACTTTTATGTTCAGGACTGCACTCACTACCTTTCCAGAGTCTCCAGAAAATGAATGGGTATCTCATTCTGCCTCTCTGAGCCCAGAAACACAAAAACCACACATCCTTTTAGAAAGCTGACATTTACCAATTTGATCAACCAAGACATGGATTAAAAAAAAAAAAAAAAAAAAAAAAAAAATCTATTTCAATTTGAATATCTCATCATTTTTTCCACTTCCCTCATTCAATTTCATTTTAAGGACAAACTGGTGTTAAACTCTTATATTGGTTATAATGCTTTTTTAATTTTAACGAAAAGATGAATGTGTACAGCAGTTTTTCAATTAATCCATGAAATGTTTTTCCTCTGAGACCCTCAAAAAGTAAAAGTTGATAAAAAGCATCATTCACTTTATCCCTTTATCATCACTTTTTTCACTTTTAAATCTGAAGCCTGTTGTCAGTTTACTCAGGAGGAGAAGGAAAAGTTTTACCTTGGCGTTGTGTTGTCGGCGTGCAGCAGCTCTGATTTTTCCCTGCAGGATTGTGAACAATGTCACAGCACTGCTCTGCCAGGTGTGACGAGCATATATAGAGCAGGAGCACCCAGACGGTGACAGACGCACACACTCTCTCTCTTTGTGTGAGTCAGTCTGAGCTCCTCCTCTACACAATAAAAGCCCCCAGCCTGCCCGAGACCGGCCCCTTTCAGAATAAAGCTCAATCCTACACTGCATTGTGGGCTGCTGACCAAGGAACTTCCCGTTCAGAGTCAGGGAGCAAAAAATAACAGCATGGAGAGAGACAGATACACCCAGATCTTCTTTCTTTTACTCTTCTTTCTGAGTCTGAAATGATACTGTTTCCTTAAGAGATTTTCATTTAAGAAATTAATCGTGAAGAAAGAAAGGTGACAGAATGAAATATGTCCATTGTAAGATATGACAGCATGTCTGGAAATAAAATCCATATTCTGTGTTCTCTTAATGGCCGCACAGGAACATTATCTGCCTTTCACACACCAAGAGGAGAGTCTCTATTATTAACACGCCAAACGTATAGAACGCAGAAAACAATAGGCAAAGTTTTACGTAACACTTCCATACCTTTGGAATGGTTTGACTAATGGACACAGAGTTAAAGTATCACTATGTGTGCAAACAATCCCTTTACCTCCCCTTAGAGCTGGTTTCATTCAATGAAATATGTACAAAATATTCAGTTTCTCCACAACAGATGTTCCTCCTTCATGATTGTGGGCTGAAACAAAACTTTTGGGGAATTAATCATTTCTATTTTTGTATGTAATGTGTGTGATATTTTTAGAGGCGTTCTGTGTTTTCCAGAGCTCCTCTCTGCTGCTCATGTCATCAGTGGCTGGAGTTTAGTCACAGCATGATGGAAGGTAGGGGGCCAGGAATGGTGTGTGTGTGTGTGTGTCTTTATTGGAGAAACTGCAAAGTATCCTCTTTGGCAGTGGGTTCTCCTCTAGAGATAAGAGTGAGTCATCGCCTGAGATGTGACTCGTCGACACGTTAAAGTCGAGTCAGCAAGCGGATCTCTTCTGCATTCAGAGTCGACATGAGCGACAGTGGTGAGTACATGACAGAAGAGTGTGTGTAAGTTACACACACTCTGCAATTAACATCCACAAATAGAAGTAGTTGCGTGTGTGTGTTCAATGGCAGATCGTCTCTGCGGGGACCGGGGGCTCAGGGTCTAATCAGAGGATGATTGACTTCATCTGGAAACAATGTGATTCTCTGATTGTGTGTATGTGTGTATGCTAATGTGTGTGTTTAAAATACCAAAGTGTGTGTTCCTGGGGGAGAGATCACGACAGGCCTTTTAGTTTCCATGCTGTCAACTCGCAGACGTACACCCTCATCTCTCCGTGCGTCTTTTCATCGCTCTCTCTCTCTCTTCCAGCCCCCTCTCAGTGTTATGAAGGTCCAAGAACTCTCTTCCTTATTTGGAAAGCTTCTCCATTCCATGCAGGTCATTCTAGCCCAACTAACCAATCCAGTGGTTAGTTGGTCTGGCGTGTCAGCCAGTCCTGTTTCCCCCATGTCCTTTTAAGGACTGCCCATCTCTCACAGTGAAAGTTGATGTGAAATTATCTGCTTTCCTGCTCTCTAATGTTCCTCTGACTTCATTTTACTTTTTTTTTTATTCTGTTGCGCAATCTCTTCCCCTTCCCTGATGACATTCCTCAAACTTTTCTGGTCTCTGCCTCTTTCCGTTTTTTGGGATAATTAAATTACATTCACTATGACGAAGATCTAGCTCGAATGAAATGATCCAAAGTCAATGTTTTACTTCCATTTTTTAATTGGATGTTTGATGATGATCATGAACCGCAAACCCATGTCCTCAGCGTGTACTAGCTCCATATGTGGTTCTTGAACATGCGTGTTTCCCGCTTCCTGTAAAACCACAAGCAACACCTCGACAAGAAAGTGATTGTTAATACTTCATTAGAGAGTTCATGAGTTGCACCTCGTAAACACAAACATGCTGCTGAGAGGAAGCATTGAGTCACGGCACAGATATGTGAGAAAACCTGGCAGCCAGCTCAACACAGACGGTATATAGATGCTGCTTTAAAGGGCCATACCAGTGCTTTTTCCATGTTTGAGACCAATATATACAACTTACATAGATGTTACGTTACCAACAGCCATTTCCCAAAACATGCTACTGGAGTGGTAAATACTAGAATTGTTGTTCCTACCTTCCACACTGCCACTGGTTTCAGTTCATTCTGGTGTGCTAATAAAGTCAACTTAGAGAGACTTGAAACTGCTTGAATATTTAAAAAATGTTTTGTTTTTTTTTTGACAAAGTAACTTTATTAATCAGTTCAACACAGAGCTGCATGTCTCCACCAGAGATGACAGCAGAAAATGGCTTTTACTGATAAATTAAATACATCTTCTACATTTGGATCTACAGTTAGCTTTTTGTTAGTTAGCTACATTGAATATTAAGGTGGGTGTATCACCTGAACATTTAATTGTGAAAGATTAGGGGATGTAGCAAAAAAGCCAGAAAACTAAAATACAATTTCATGTTCTGAAAAATGGTTTTCAGTAACGTAACTTGTATTTATTGGGTTTAAACATGAAAAATCACCTGGTATGCTCCTTTAAACTACCTGACCTAAATGTAGCAGGGCTCAAATTAGCCCAAAGTCCTACTAATAGTCTGAAAATAAGAATACAGATGTTAGGAGTCCTGCTACTGCATTAGGCTTCACTCAATAAACACTTCTGAAAGGAAACGTCCTGTGTGTGACAGTATGAGACTGATGATGGCGGCTGGCAAAGAATAGTTTGTTGCCTTCAGTTTGTGTGCCGTTACCGTGGCAACAACCTCACTGGGGATAAAGAGGTTTGGAGCTACTGCAGAAATCATTTAATCTCAGCGGTCTGGGAATTATGTCAGCAGAAAGGTCAAACTGCATGCAATTCATAGCACATGAAAGCGGATTAGGCTATTTCTCATCCTCATCAAAACAGTGTCTAAGTATGCAGAGCGGTGAAATGCTAAAGGACCATACAGGTGATTCTGCATGTTTAAGCCCAATAAATACTACACGCATACACACTGCGTTACTGACAACCATTATCCAGAACAGAAACCGTATTTTATTTTTGTCCAAATCACCTCATCTTTCAAAGTCAAATGTTCACAAGTGTTCACAATGTTCACAAATGCAAACAAGTACGTTCGAATGTAGAAGGAATGGTTGTTTTTAAATTTCTCTGCCTTCTCCTGCCGGACACATACATTTTCTTCTGTGCAGCTCCATGTTGGACCAGTTAAATGAAGTTACCTCGACAAAAAATGATAATAGACATCATGTTTGCTGCGATGGATTACTTATCTCAAGCACTTTTCAAGTCTCTACAAGTTGATTTTAAAGGACCATACCACCCATGTTGCATGTTTGAGCCTAATATATTCAATTTTCATACATGTTACGTTACTGACAATCATTTCCCAAAGGATAAAACCGTATTTCAGCTTTCCTGATAGTTTGCAAAATCTCTTCATCTTTCAAAATTAAATATTCAAGTGATACACCCACCTTAAAAATTGATGTTTCTCCGCTAATAGTTACGCTGCCTTATGAAGTCATGGTCGTTTAAATTTTTCGATAAACACAGGTCTTCTTTTGGGACTATATTCCCCGGTGGAGGCATACATTCACTCCACACATTTTATTGTGCTTAAATGCTAAAATTACAAAACTTCAAAAAAACCTGAATGTACGTCTTGTTGGTGATGATGGTTACCTATCCCAAGAACATTTTAAGTATTAACAAGTTGATTTTAATAGCGTACCAGAATGAACTGAAACCAATGGCGGTCTGGAAGGTAAGAAAAAAATTTTTAATTCGATGTTCCAGTAATATTCTTTGGGAAATGATTGTCAGTAACGTTATGTGTATGAAAATTGAATATATTAGCTCAAACATGCAAAATGGATGGTATGGTCCTTTAATCACATACTGGAATGAACTGAAACCAATGGATGACTGGAATTTCAGAAAAACAATTCTAATATTTACCATTCCTGCAGTATGTTTTGGGAAATGATTGTCGCTAAGGTGTATGCGGGTTGCATATATTGGGCTCAGGTATGGTCCTTTAATACAGGTGATACACACTGTTGTTGTATTGATCTCAACTCTTGCATGTTTGGGATTGCTAACCCTGTTTTTGCGTATGTGAGTTGAAGAACTGCGTGATGGGTCATGACCCTACGACCTGGCATTTTCTGGCAACATTTTAACGGCAACCTTTGATCTATAACCCCAGGAAGCTAATTGTTACATGCCGCCTGCAGTGGTTCCCTCAGAGATGACCCTTTCCACTTCCTCCCTTGAAACATGCAGGCATAGCTTGACCTCTTGCTTTCCTTTCCTTTCCTCTGGACTAATTCTGCTTTAGCTGCACCTCATTCACACATCAGTTCAAAACACTGAAATCAGTGAAGGCAAAACTTGAGGTTCTGTTAAGTGTTGAAGTGAGTCTGTTTTTCATCATCTTAGCACGAGTAAAACTGAACACAGAGCTCCATTTAAAAAAAAAAAGAAAAAAAAGAAAAAACACCCACAAGAAGCGTTGCTAGGAAGGATTCCACTTATACTTAAAAAGCACTNAAAAAAAAGAAAAAACACCCACAAGAAGCGTTGCTAGGAAGGATTCCACTTATACTTAAAAAGCACTTTGTGGAATGAAATCTGTGCAAGAGAACAATTTCCACTGTCAGAGTGGATTCCTGCTCTTATGAAAAGCTATGAAACAGTTAGAAGATAATTGTTGCTTCTGCGAGAATGCTCGATGTTTGGCGGCCACCCACAGATTATCCCAGTCTATAATATAATGTTTTGCCTCTATTATCATGGTCAACAGCACGATGATCACACCTGGACATGTTTCACTCTCTTGTTACTTTTGAATGATTGTCTCCTCCTCTGTATTACAGTTTTTGGATCTCATCATAGTAATTTCTTGGAATCATTGTCTACATTATTATTAGCAGAATTATACTTAATGTCTCATTAAATCACACTGGCACACTTATCTGACATAAACGTACCTGATGTTACAACAATAAGGCGGTGCACATAGAGCATGTTAAAGGACCATACCACCCATTTTTCATGTTTGAGCCTAATATATTCAATTTTAATACATGTAATGTTACTGACATCATTTCCCAAAGCATACTACTGGCAATCAATGGTGATTTACCGCCAATGGGTTCAGTATATTCTGTTACGCTATTAAAATCAAGTTTTTGATACTTGAAACGTTCTTGGGATAGGTAATCCATCATCGCCAACNACGCTATTAAAATCAAGTTTTTGATACTTGAAACGTTCTTGGGATAGGTAATCCATCATCGCCAACAACATGTGTATTCTGGTTTTTTTCAAAGTTTCTCAATTTTAGTGTTTAAGCGCAATACAAAGCGCAGAGTGAATGTATGTCTCCACCAGGGAATATAGTTCCAAAAGAAGACCTGCGTTTATCAAAAAACTTAAATGACTGTGATTTCATGAGGCTGCTAACTATTAGCAGAAGAAACATCGGTTTTTAAGGTGGGTGTATCACTTGAATATTTGACTTTGAAAGATTAAGAGATTTTGCAAAATATCAGGAAAGCTGAAATACGCTTTTATCCTTTGGGAAATGATTGTCAGTAACCTTACATGTATGAAAACTTAATATATTAAGCTCAAACATGCAAAATGTGGTATGGTCCTTTAACAGATTTCCCTCTGCATCATTTTGTAGTCGCTAAAACTTGATTTAACTTAATTTGTATCATTTGTGTTCGTAATCAGGCAGAAATAATTAATGTAGCTCCTCTGCAAATGTTTATAACATTCACAGACCTGCCATGCAAATATGACCTTGCTGTGAGCATCCATGTTTTTCTGATCAGAAGCACTGGAGTGTGTTTAGATTGGAACTTGGATGAATCGACTTTGGAGCTTTCTGAGTTCCAAAGACAATGGACTGCAGTATCTGGCAACATTTTAACAGTCACCTTTGATCTATAATCCCAGGAAGCTAATTGTTGCATGCCACTAGCAGCTAACATTAAAAATTTTCTGTGTAAAATTGTGAAAATACACAAGCATGTTCATATGCACAGCATCTGTCTTCCCATATCTGGAGACAGGCCAGAATAAATGAATGAAGAGCAAAAAGTTCCTGTGAAATGTCGCAACAGGTGAACATGTAGTTTTATTAATACAGGAAAACTGACACCAGCACCACTGAGACCTCATCTATCAAAACACACACACACACACACGGAAACAGACACACAAACACAGAGATTTACAAGTTCCAGGTGTCAGATAGATTTTCACTTACGTGCACTTAAACCCCCGTGAGCTTTGCACAGAGAGGATTTCATTATAAATCATGTGAAAACATCAATCTCTCCAAAATGGCATTTATGGTATAATGGCACTGACCTTACACTGCGATGTTAGGTCTCATCCACAAGAATTATGACTTTTCTCACGATTACAACAGCCACAAATCCGCTCCGATCTGCATTTAGACCCTTCTGTAGAAATGTCACTGGAGCCCATCCAAACCAGCTCACACAAAACAGCCTGTTCTCTGTCACTTTTTTTCTTGCTTATAGTCTGAACATCACACTTTTATCACATCCACCAATTAAAGGACCATACCATCCATTTTGCATATTTGAGACTAATATATTAAATTTTCATACATGTAACGTTACCGGCAATCATTTCCCAAAGCATACTACTGGAACAGTGAATTAAAAATGTTTTTCCTACCTTCCAGACCNCATTTCCCAAAGCATACTACTGGAACAGTGAATTAAAAATGTTTTTCCTACCTTCCAGACTGCCATCGGTTTCAGTTCATTCTGGTATTAAAATAAACTTGTTGATACTTGAAATGTTCTTGGGATAGGTAATCCATCATCATGAACAAGACGTATATTCAGGTTTTTTTCAAAGTTACGTAATTTTAGCATTTAAGTGCAATAACAAGCGTGGAGTGAATGTATGTCTCCACCGGGGAATATAGTCCCAAAAGAAGACCTGCGTTTATCGAATAATTTTAATGACTGTGACTTCATAAGGCTGAAATTATTAGCAGGCAAAACATTGATTTTTAAGGTGGGTGTATCGCTTGAATATTTGATTTTGAAAGATTAAGAGATTTTGCAAAATATCAGGAAAACTGATATATGGTTTTATCCTTTGGGAAATGATTGTCAGTAACGTAACGTATGAAAATTGAATATACAGTATTAGGCTCAAACATGTAAAACGGATGGTATGGTCCTTTAAAGACTATCCCAAACACAAGCTACTGCTCAAAAGTTTAGAATCACTTGTCATTTAAGTAATTCTTGCTATTTTACTCAATAATAGCGTTTTTTAAAAAATTTTATGAAGCAAACACCAAAATGCATTTTAAGATGTTTTATTTAGTTCTTCAAAGTTTTTAAATGATAAATAACACTATTTTAGTGATTTCTCATCAAAGTATCCACCGTGAGATTTAATGACTGCTTTGTAAATATGAAGCATCAGTTTCTAGAGCATCAGGGAATAATCTAGAATTTCCTAATAATCTCTGGTACCACATACACCTTCTCTACATGAATTTAGAATCATCTACAACTCATGTCATGATTCTGGACAATTGTAAAATGTCTTNTTCTCTACATGAATTTAGAATCATCTACAACTCATGTCATGATTCTGGACAATTGTAAAATGTCTTGATTTTTTTTTTACAGCTTCTTACAACTTATTTTAGGCCTGTGTAGGTGCATAATACTAACAGACATAGTAGAATCATTTTATACATACATACATGAAACAAAACTAGTTTGACATGGCTGGAAACATTGATTCTATGTGAAAATCACTAGTGATTTCAAACTTTTGAGCAGTGCAACGTGTTTCTGCTTTCTAGCATCACTTTGAAAAATCTGTTTAAAGTGGGAAAAAAGCCAGAATTCCAGGGGTGCACACACAGACAGTGCTGCCAATTTGCTGTCAATGCTTCATCTATTCACTTCTAACACACAGTGAAAGACTTCGCTTTCTCTCGAAACTTGGCGCTCGGTTTGGATCCATCCAGCCAATCTGAGCCCACCCTCCCAAGAGTTTCCTTTGATTTCTATCCTTGAACTTGGCACCAACGCTGGACATCAAACCCAAATACCAACCAGCCCACCTCTTTCTTTCTTCAAAGCAGAAAAAAAACCAGGCGTGTTTTCACAGCTCAGGTCTCCTGCAGTCGGTGCAGCCTGCCAAGTCAAACAATCCCTCCCTCCATCCCATCAGCTCAACATCATTAAAGCAAAAGCCATCCTTTACATCACCTTTGCATCTGTTATTCCTATGATTTGAAATAATTTAATCTAGATTTGTATAATAGAACGCATCTCTCCAATAGCTATAAACATAGATAAGAAGATTGTAATGTTATTTGATTCAGCTCTATTCTTAATAGTTAGTAGTGAAAAACCCAGGAGTTTCTGGGATATCAGCATTTATTTCATTTTGAAACCTTTGTTTCTAATGTAAAATAATATTCACTTGGGTTTAAAGGACCATATTGGCCATTTTGCATGTTTGAGCCTAATATATAAAATGTTCATACATGTTACATTACTGACAATCATTTCCCAAAGGATAAAACCATATTTCAGCTTTCCTGATATTTTGCAAAATCTATTAATCTTTCAAAATCAAATATTCAAGCGATACACCCACCTTAAAAATTGATGTTTCTCCTGTTAATAGTTACACAGCCTTATGAAGTCACAGTCATTAAAATTTTTCCATAAACGCAGGTCTTCTTTTGGGACTATATTCCCCAGTGGAGACTCCATGCTTTTTATTGTGCTTAAATGCTAAAATTACATAATTTTGAAAGAAATCTGAATAAATGCCTTGTTTGTGATGATGGATTACCTATCCCAAAAACATTTCAAGTATCAACAAGTTGATTTTAATAGCGTACCAGAATGAACTGAAACCAATGGCGGTCTGGAAGGTAGGAAATCAGTTTTTAATTCACCGTTCCAGCAGTATCCTTTGGGAAATGATTGTCATTAACGTTACATGTATGAAAATTAAATATATTAGGCTCAAACATGCAAAATGGCCGATATGGTCCTTTAAAGGCTCAAGTGAACAGAGGAGCATCAAAAGTAAAACATAAAGCATCGAAAGTAACGTCATAACTTGAGTTTTTCTTCCTCAAGTAAAACAGCCTCCTTTAAACAGATAATGATGCCCCCTCCTTTTTGTATAATAGCAGTGAAAATAATGTGGCTATTTTACGATGTTCCCTTTAAAAATACATCAGGATTATTGTTTCCACTCTTTACTCCATTTAGAGTAATTTAACACAGTTGTTAGAAAATTATAGCTATGGTGCCTTAAAAACATTAAAACAAAAGCTACTAAAAAGGAAGAAAACAGGATCGTGTTTCAAAAGCTACAAGCTTTGCTGTTGATGTTACTCAGCAACATGTGGCTTATACCGAAGAAACAATATATCAGTCTGCACAGGATGTGCTGCACAACAAACAGGATATTATGATAAGCTCAGGGTTTTTACTTTATGAGTGGTCAGCCTGAGTTCCTAAGTGTCACCTGAAGAAAAAGAGCAGAGCCTGACAGAAACATGGACTTTCAGTAATGTCAGGGCTGCTGTTTTTTACGGCGTACTTAGAGAATTTAAATGTGAGAGGACGTAGTGAATGCTGACTGGACAGACAGGACAGAGAAATGCAACACACGGCCCTCATTCATCGAGCTACAAACACACCTGATCTAAAGTAGATGTGCACTGACTTCTCTGAAAAAAATTCCATCTTAGTCGTAGCCCGAGGATTGACAAATATATATTATCAAAGATTTTTTTTTACACTGTACATTGTAAACTATGGAATTATATACTGTCCTTATGCTCTGTGATGAGGCATGAAGGCAAATTCCACTGATGAAGCCAAGCCAGCGTGCTAGATCTTTCGCTATGTGCTATCCTGTATGGATGCAAATTTTGCAGAGCCAAATGTGAATCATTATCACTTGACTCCATACAGCTCTCATCCCATGGCTTCCTCTGATTGATCTGTCGTTATGATTTGAACTTAAAGGACCATACCAGCTATTTTGCATGTTTGAGCCTAATATATTCAATTTTCATACACGTAACGTTACTGACAATCATTTCCCAAAGCATACTACTGGAATGGTGAATTAAAAATGTTTTTCCTATCTTCCACACCTCCACTGGTTTCAGTCCATTCTGGTACACTATTAAAATCAATTTGATGATACTTGAAATGTTCTTGGGATAGGTAATTCATCATCGTGAACAAGACGTGTATTGAAGTTTTTTTTAGAAGTTATGTAATTTTAACGTTTAAGCACAATAAAAAGTGCGGAGTGCACTGGAGAATATAGTCCCAAAGGAAGACCTGCATTTATCGAAAAAGTTTAAAGGCCCTGACTTCATAAGGCTGTGTAATTATTAGCAGGCGAAACATCAATTTTTAAGGTGGGTGTATCGCCTGAATATTTGATTTTGAAAGATTAAGAGATTTTGCAAAATATCAGGAAAGCTGAAATATGGTTTTATCCTTTGGGAAATGATTGTCAGTAACATATAAAAATTGAATAGGTTAGGCTCAAACATTCATGATCGCCAGTAAGGTCCTTTAATTCAGTAGGAAAAATTTCATGGATGTGGCATCTACATTAGCACCATTTCTGCCGTTCAACTCTGTGCTATTTTCTATGCTATTTTCTTCATTTTCTATGACAGTTGATGAATGAGGGTAATTTTGTCAACATACTGAGCTGCTCAGCAAAGTTTGATGCCACTCACATCACACCCAGAGCCTCATCCTCACAGCCAATTCTTTACCTGTCATTTTCTGCCTCCTCCTCTACATCCTCAGCTCTGGAAGCACAGAATCGATAAAGATTTAGGTCAAATAGGAAAGAAATCCAACATGCATGCAGTGGAGTTTAGACTGCAAGAGATAAGCCTCATTATACAGAAACTCAACTCTCCTCTACATGCATCCTGACATCGCAGCTATGAGGTAACAATTTGGTTGTTGATGGACTACTGCACACAATGTTGTTGAAACATAAAAAAAATTGATAAAAATAATTGTTGGAAGTGGAGAAGAGAAGAGAAGAGAAGAGAAGAGAAGAGAAGAATGTCTCAATCAATAATTATCCATTTTCACATGGTCCGCATTTGGATGTTCAATCAGAAATGCATCAACAAAGTGAGACTGAATCCATGCACAAAAGAGATGCTCAGTGCATACAAGCCCCAAACACAGGACAGCCAAAACCAAAGCCATTCACCACCACCCGGTTCCCCTGATATCCTACCTGATCCCTGTAGCACTCACAGAAAGGTGCTAAGTAATAAACACAATGGTCCTGTTCTGGGCTGGGCATGCAGACGGAGGTCAGACAGAAACAATAGGAGCCATTCAGCAAAAAGCCACACAGATCTGTTTTCAGGCAGACAGACAGCAGCCGGCATGTCTGCCCTGGCACTCGTCATGGCACATGGACACCAGCACAAAGGCAGCGGAATGCTTTTGTCCTAAAAATTGGCTGGGATTTCCCCTTTAATCTTTTTCACAAAGCTGAGACACAACACTATCATTTCCACAAATCCTGTGTCGGTTCTCCCAGCCTATCTGCCTCCCACCCACCCACCCACCCTGGTGAATAGCCGACCCTCAGGGCACAGAGACAATGTGGGGACATGAGAGATACTCACAGCTTGGGCTTGGGTTTGGTAGGCAGGGGAGGACCGTCCTTCCCAGGGGATGGAGACATCTTGCCTGGGGATGGAGGTGAGTCTGGGGCCACCTGGGCTGGAATTTGGGCTGTGGCTGCATCTTCTGTCACAGGGGTGGACTGTGGTAGAGGTGGAGGTGGAGGTGGTGGCGGCGGCGGCGGTGGCGGTGGTGGTGGGGGTGTCTCTTTAGGCGGGCTGGAGGGTGACGGTGGATTTGGGGGTTGACCATTCTGTATAGTGCTCTTGTCCATGTCCTCCAGCTGGGAGCCCATCTGTACTGGAGGAGGAAGGCCCGCCACGCTGGGCCAGAGCTCCAGCTCCTGGACATGGAAACCTTCAGTACTTGCCTGAGGTGGCATCTTGGGTGGCAGCTCCAAGAGGCTGATCTCAGTGGGTGGGGGAGGAGGGGGGAAGGCTGCAGCATCCTCAAACTCTGAGCTATCACCAGACNATCTCAGTGGGTGGGGGAGGAGGGGGGAAGGCTGCAGCATCCTCAAACTCTGAGCTATCACCAGACTTGCTGTTAATGGATGAATCTTCAACAGCTGAGAGAAACAAACAAGGGCAAATGTGGAAGATGTTAGACTTTGTTTACTTTTTTGTCCTTAGTCAGTAGATAAAGAGTACACACACACACACACACACACACACACACACACACACACACACAACTGTATCAAAGCTGATCTGAACAGATCTAAAGCAGCAGCTGGGTCCAGGAAGGCTGATGCAATTCCTGTTTATTGAGCTTTTAACTGTGTGCTGAGTCTGTACTGTACATTCACATAAACAGGACAAAGACGACCATTTCCCAGAGAGAAATCCTGTATAAAAATTACAACTGACTGCAAACCACAGGACTCTGGGAAACTATCAGCGCAATGACCAAAATCCTGATTTATTTAGCAGATTTCATTTGTAAATTCGAATATGCTAATGGGAAAATATGAGTTTCATTTTGATAACACTTAAACTTTTACTGTAATCACTTTGGGTTACCTGATTTGCTTAAAAAATGTTGCAAATGTACCTTTCAACCTCTTAAATGACCATTCTGGCCATTTTGCATGTTTGAGCCTAATATATTCAATTTTCATGCACGTAACGTTACTGACAATCATTTACCAAAGCATACTACTGGAACGGTGAATTAAAAATGTTTTTCCTACCTTCCAGACCTCCATTGGTTTCAGTTCATTCTGGTACGCTATTAAAAACAACTTGTTGATACTTGAAACGTTTTTGGTATAGGTCATCATCACCAACAAGACGTATATTCATGGTTTTTTCAAAGTTACGTAATTTTAGCGTTTAAGCGCAATAATAACCTTAAATGCTAAAATTACGAGTGAATCATAATTGGAGTGAATGTATGCCTCCAACAGGCAATATAGTCCCAAAAGAAGACCTGCGTTTATTGAACAACTTAAATGACGTGAGTTGTATGAAAACTCAGTCAGGTCAACTGGATTCAAATTTTTAATTCTGAAATATTTCACCATCCATCCAAATGGCTTTGTCAGTCAAAATTTTCCATTTCATTTCAAATTTTCATTCATTTTCTGACTGACAAAGCCATTTGGATGGATGGTGAAACATTTCAGAATTAAAAACTTGAATCCAGTTGACCTGACTGAGTTTTCATACAACATATCTACCGCCTGGATGACTGAGAATCTTCATCAAAATTAAACAACATGACTTTATAATCCTGTGTAACTATTAGCAGGCAAAATATCAATTTTTAAGGTGGGTGTATCGCTTGAATATTTGATTTTGAAAGATTAAGAGATTTTGCAAAATATCAGTAAAGCTGAAATATGGTTTTATCCTTTGGGAAATGATTGTCAGTAACGCAATGTGTGAAAACTGAATAAGGCTCAAACATGGAAAATGGCCGATATGGTCCTTTAAACTCACAAGTCGATGCTAATTCGAATGATAAATGATCAGAAACAGCAGTTTGCTATAACTATATCGAAGTTATATCATGTCATTCTAACATGTCAAAAGATGTTTATAGGATGGTCCTGTGCACCTAGACTGTAGAAAAATACAGACATGAAGTCTGTGACATCCCTCTTGGGTTTCTGAGTTCTGAGCATTTTGAAGCCTAGAGTTTGGCTTCAGGCTTCACATTTGCCCATTACTCAAACCCAAAAATCCAAATTTGGACAACATGGTGGAGCCTGAGTGGAACTGAGGTCAGGGTGAGCAAGCCACAGAAGAGTGTGATAGCCTTAGAGACCTGTCAATCAAGACAAACACACTCCAAACCATTCTTCTTATTAAGCCTTAAAGGGGGACATACATGTGCTATATGTTATGTATGTAATATAATGTGCTTGTCATTGTCAAAGTTGCAAAATAAAAAAAATGTATCTAGTGAGACAAATCCAAAGATCCTGCAGTGTCCTGAATGCTTCATTTTTGGTGAGGCCTTTACTTCCATAACATGTTGACATCAACATGTAACTTTTGTTGGTCACACCTGTTATGATAGGATTGTAGGGTGAAGCTTAGGGCATGAATAGGGATTGAAGAGTCAGAACTGATGTCAAAGGGGGGGGGGNGGTTTGATGTTTTATGAGCTGCTGATGCGACTCACCTGGAATGGGAGTCACCACGGCCATCACGCCACTACAATCCTGGGAAGCGCGAGTGAGACTGCTTCCATTTGCCATCTACTTTTGTTAAATTTATTAAATAAAATCTGAACTATCTAACAGGAAGAGCGGGCTGGACCAAGCCAGCGCGGCCTACGCTGGATTGACCATGTCGAGCAAGAGCAAGCTAACTGGAGGGATTGCGTCCAGGATCTGAGTCGGGTCCTGTGGGTGAGTCAAACCTGAGTGCAATCTCCCTGTCTGGGAGATCAGATAGCATCCGGCCTTGTAACACACCCATTAGGCACACGGTTTTTCATTTTCAGGATGCAGACTGTAAAGAGACATAACCTAAAATGCTGTTTTCACTCTCAAATGTGCACAGCAGTGCTGCAGCAAGGGAGAGAAGTGGATCAACATGTTTTTTTTTGCACACATTGCAAAGATTTCAAAATAGATCTCCAACAAAAAGAAAACAAGAACATCTGTATGTCTTTAATTTCTTTGGAATGGAACAATAATTTTGAAAAACCCCACATAGACACTCAATAGAAGAAGAAAATTGACTATGGAGAACCTGACTTTGTACTTGTAGAGAAGTTTTGGGTTTTCCTAGTAACTTAAAGGACCGTACCACCCATTTTGCATGTTTGAGCCTAATATATTCAATTTTTATACACGTAAGGTTACTGACAATCATTTCCCAAAGCATACTACTGGAATGGTGAATTAAAAATGTTTTTCCTACCTTCCACATCGCCATTGGTTTCAGTTCATTCTGGCATGAATCAACTTGTTGGTACTTGAAACGTTCTTGTGATAGGTAATCCATCATGGCCAACAAAACGTGTATTCAGCTTTTTTTTTTTCCCGAAGTTTTATAATTTTAGCGTTTAAGCGCAATACAAAGCGCAGAGTGAATGTATGTCTCCACTGGGGAATATAGTCACAAAAGAAGGTTTATCGAAAAATTTAAACGACTGTGACTTCATAACTATTAGTTGGTGAAATATCAATTTTTAAGGTGGGTATATCGCTTGAATATTTGATTTTGAAAGATTAAGAGATTTTGCTAAATCCCAGGAAAGCTGAAATACAGTTTTATCCTTTGAGAAATGACTGTCAGTAACATTGTGTATGAAAATTGAATGTCAGGCTCAAACATGCAAAATGGGTGGTATGGTCCTTTAAATAAAATCTGAGTTTTTTTTAAGCCAGATCTAGAGGTCATTACAAGAACTGCATCTTCCACACTAGCTTTAACGTTCAGCTTGTGGTGTCTTGCTTTGTAACAAGACCTCATCTTTCGTCCTGTGTTGGACACACCTGCGGTGACGGTGAGATGTGCTGTGCTGCGGACAGAGCCGTGAGGGTTGGTCGCAGTGCAGTAGAACAGGCCTCCATCCTCTGGAAAGGCCTCAGCTATCACCAGGGTGCAGATCTCCTCTGATAAACAACCACCATCAACACACCTTTAACAAGCAAACTGAACTAAAAGTTAGATTTCATTGTTGAAACAGTGTGAAACTGTCCAGAAAACAGAGTATGTGCAGTGAATCAAAAGTTACAGATGTGAAATTAATGCATGAAAAAGCATGAAACAGAGAGACATGTTGACTTTGTAATGATACGTGATGGACAGGAAAACAGATAGTGTATTGATGATGATGGATTGGTCATGCGGACTGGTGACTCAAAGGTGCACAGACAGCAGTTGGGAGAGAGAAAACAAACATATAAAGAGTGAGCGCATACGTAACGATCCAGGTAGGAAGAGAGAGAGACAGACAGACGCACATATGTAAACAGTGAACCGCAGATGTTCAGGAATGTCTGAGTGACTCACAGCGCTTCTGTCACTGCCTGAAAGCAACACCTGAAATGGCCCGAGTCAAACAAGTAGGAAAAAGTCTGAACATAAATTAAGATGTGTGTCAGCATGTTTTGCGTTTGAGGTGGAGGCTGATGGCTGCTAGCTCTCAGACTTTCCCAGGGACTCCCTCTGACTGTGCTAAGTGTGATGATGAGTGTCTTGTGAGACATCACAGACCTACTACATTGTGACTTTGATGTAGTCATAACTTGCTGAAAAGTCACAGGTCTCAGTTTCAGGTGCTGATCCATTATTTGTTTCAAATTTGGCTGATAACAGTTGGGGAATGTGGATTAATGTCGTCACTGACAAAATAATGCTGTGATAGTACTGGGAGGAAGTGGAGCAACGTACCTGGCTCAGCTGCAGATCGAGGCTCTGGTATGAAGTATGTCACAAGCAGGAAAAAGGAGAAAAAAATATATATGTGTTATTAGGATATATTTTTCACCAATTATATGCTAATTAAAGGACCATACCACTCATTTTGCATGTTTGAGCCTAATATATTCAATTTTCATACACTTACCATTACTGACAATCATTTCCCAAAGCATACTCCTGGAACGGTGAATTAAAAATGTTTTTCCTACCTTCTAGACCTCCATTGGTTTCAGTTCATTCTGGTACGCTATTAAAATCAACATGTTGATACTTGAAATGTTCTTGGGACAGGTAATCCATCATCGCGATCATCACGTGTATTCAGGTTTTTTTCAAAGTTACATAATTTTAGCGTTTAAGTGCAATGAAAAGAGCGGAGTGAATGTATGTCTCCAACGGGGAATATAGTCTCAAAAGAAGACTTGTGTTTATCAAAAAAGTTAAACGACCGTGACTTCATAAGGCTGCATAACTATTAGCAGGAGAAACATGGATTTTTAAGGTGAGTGTATCGCTTGAATATTTGATTTTGAAAGATGAAGAGATTTTGCAACATATCAGGAAAGCTGAAATACGGTTTTGGGAAATGACTGTCAGTAACATGTATGAAAATTAAATATATTAGGCTCAAACATGCAAAATGGGTGGTATGGTCCTTTAAAACCATTCAGCTAGAATGAAAAGCTAAGCAATCACTAAGTAAATATCTCACTTTTCTGGAGAATTCGAAAATCTGGGGAATCCAGGATCTCCTCTCCCTGGCGGTACCACTGAACATGTAAAGGGGGGCTTCCCCGGATCTTGCACTCCAAAACCACCACCTGGCCTTCAGAAGCCAGGGCATCCTGTAATGGCTAACAAAACAGGGCTCGACTAAACAAAACTTCAATCAGCATTTAAGCAATAAAGAGAGATAATGGGGGAAAAGGAGGGGAGAGATGAACGAGGAAGTTAGGAGAGAGTGAAAGAGATAATGAAAAGGGTGAATCCACTCCAGAATGGCAGCATGAGAGAATGGAGAAAGAGACAAGGAAGGAGACAAAACGCCATTTGAGGAGCTGAGAGACATGCAGTGACTCCAAAATACAGCCGTTCTGTTTCCCCACGGGACGCTGTGCCACCCAACCAATCAGATGACGGCTACTAGTGTTGCAGAACCAAAGCAAACTATCCGTGTAGGTGCTGACTGAGAAGCCATTGTCAGCATTGTGTTGATTCTTCCGCTACTTAACAGAGAATGAGGGACACGGGCCAGTATATCCATCAACAAGAGGCACTCTACCCCTGTCTGACACCCCCTCCTCTCTCTCTCTCTCTCTCTCTCTCTCTCTCTCTCTCTCTGTGAGTGTGTATGTGATGGGTTTATTTTGGGAAGACCGAGGGTGGAATGTATATCATGAGCCTGACAGTAGATGTATGTGAGTGTGTGTGGCATGGGTGACATCATTGGGGTGACTTCACTAGAGGCGAACATCCTCTCATTGAGATGATTAAAGCCTGTAACAGCTCTTGAAGGAGGCAAGTGGGGGGGGCAAAGAAAAAACAAATGTCTTTTCGTAATGAAGCAGAAAATGATTTAGGGTCTGACTGACTGGATGAGAGTGAAAGAGACCTGACCCTTGTGGGTTTGGCAGGGCTGTTTGAAGCTCTGACTCAGTCCGTTTCAGTCTCACCATCACAGAAACCATAGCTGGGGGGNTGCTGAACAGTCTGAGGGTGTTTTGGAGATGGAGGAGGAGCTCGCATCAAAGCCGAAGCCAAGCCATGCTTTTTTTCTGACCCCCACCGGTGAAAGCCACAGCGCTGTGTGCTGTTATTACTGGAAAACAAAGAGTCTGAGGGCTTATCTGTGTCTGTATGTATTTATGTATGTTCTGTGAGCAGACTTACTTTGGTGAATAGTGGAGGACCTGCCTCGCCGCCGTACAGTGACGACACCGAGCTCTGCATCTGAAACCATTCAGACATGCATCTGCTCATTTTGCAGAAAAGAATTTTGACTGTGTGTATGTGTGAGCTTGTGTGTGTTTTGTGTGGTCTACCCGCTGTGTTGGCTGGGATAGGGCCTGGACCAGCGTGGAGCGATGAGGAAGGATGTCAGGGGTTTTGGGTGATGATGAGCGGATCGTCAGGGACATTGAAGTCATCTTCTTCTGAACTCTATAATAAACAAAGCACAGACATAACTTTGTCTCTTTTCATGGCGGCACACAAACAAAAGCATGTTTTCAATTAAAATATAAAGGAGAAGCATTTCAGCTCTGAATGCCTTCAGTGCTTTTTTTTTCCCAATATGATTATTGAATCAAAGGACATTGTTAGCAATTAAGATGATATCAGTGAACTTGGCTTCAATGTGTAAACAGAAAGAGAATCAGGAAATAGTCCAGATGGAGACAGATTAAACAAAAGATAATGACCGAAAACAGAGAGAGCAAAAGCAGCAAGACAGAGAAATGCAACAGAAAAGGAGAAATCTGAAAGTTTAAAGTCAAAAAAGTTACAATCTTGACAGGGTTACATGTTACCATATTAACCCTTTGTGTGCGTCTTATTAGTGAAACTGCAGTCTGTGCAGCAGCTCAGGGTTATAACTCCTTAAAGGACCATTTTGCATGTTTGAGCCTAATATATTCAATTTCCATACATGTTACTGACAATCATTTCCCAAAGGATAAAACCGTATTTCAGCTTTCCTGATATTTTGCAAAATCTCTTAATCTTTCAAAATCAAATATTCAAGTGATACACCCACCTTAAAAATCCATGTTTCTCCTGCTAATAGTTACGCAAAATTACGAAGTCACGGTTGGTTCAGTTTTTCTATAAACACAGGTCTTTTTTTGGGACTATATTCCCTGTTGGAGACATACATTCACTCCATGCTTTTTATTGTGCTGAAATGCTAAATTACGAAACTTAAAAAAAAACCCTGAATACACGTCTTGTTGGCGATGATGGATTACCTATCCTAAGAACGTTTCAAGCATCAACAAGTTGATTTTAATAGCATACCATAATGAACTGAAACGAATGGTGGTCTGGAAGGTAGGGAAAAAAATTTAACTCACCGTTCCAGCTTTAGCCCTGTTTCAGGAAATGATTGTCAGTGTCGTTACGTGTATTAAAAATTGAATATATTAGCCTCAAACGTGCAAAATGGCTGGTATGGTCCTTTAAGGGTCCTTTAAGGGTCTAGTTAAAGGCAGCTGAGGAGATTAGCTGCTGCATGGTTCAGGTAACCTGTTCCAGCAGTTCATGAGGTCATGAGGGGTCATAAGGGGTCATGCTGAAAGACACGTACTGAGGCATGGCTCCTGATCTGGACTTTGACCCTCCTCCTTCTCCTTCTGAATCTGATGATGATGCTCCTGCAATGACATAAAAAAAAAAAAAAAAAANAAAAAAAAAAAAAAAACATTACCAGGGATTTTTGCACTGCTGTCTTTAAAGACACTAAATTTAATATTTTTCATTAGCATAATGTATCATTGCTCATTTGTCAAAATTATGACCATATATTTCATTAGTCTTGTGCAAATGTTGCCATCTGTCCTTTACAGTGTGATAAATCATAAGCAAGATGTCAGCATGATGTCAGGTGAAAGCATAACAGGTTTGGTGCCATAAAAAAAACTCCCTTTGTGCTGTCAAGCATTCCAGCAGATTTTCTGCTATTACATGCTGATATCAAGTGCAGGATCGTGGCACTATTGTCATTTTAAAGGACCAGACCAGTGATTTTTGCATGTTTGAGGCCAATAAATACAACCACATGCATGTTACATTACTGCCAAAACATACAACTGGAATGGCAAATATTAGAATTGTTTTTCCTGCCTTTCCAACTATCACTGGCTTTAGTTCATTCCAGTACACTATAAAAATCAACTTGATATGTGCTTGAGATATGTAATAAATCAATTTGTTTTGTCAAAGTTACTTAATTTAGCCAATTCAACACAGAGCTGTACAAAATAAAATATATATCTCTCAAAGAATATAGTCCCAGGAGAAGACTACGTTTACTGAGAAACTAATACAACAGAGCCTTTTGCATTGGGACATATGTGTTAGCAGGCAAAACATTGAATTTTAAGGTGGGTGCATCACCTGAACATTTGATTTGGAAAGATTAGGGGACTTGAAAAAATAGCACAAAAACTAAAATACTGTTTATGTTTTGGAAAAAGATTGGCGGTAACGTAACGTGTATGTGGGTAGCATTTATTGAGCTCAAACATGCAAAATCACTGGTATGGGCCTTTAACTAACAGATGTATTGGAAGTAAAAAGGTAATGATTTAATGATCCGAAAAATGGTACGTGTGTGTAAAGTGACTGTAAGCCGCAGACTGCTGTTCTGTCCTGACCTTCGATGTAGACCTCAGCGGAGGTGTTTTCTGCGCCGAGACTATTGGATGCCACGCAGGTGTAACGTCCCGTATCGTCCTCAAAGGCCTCAGCAATCACCAGTGTGTGTAAGTCACCATCCCTCCAGATCTGAATGTCAGGAGAGTTGTGCAGCTCACGGCCCTCACAGAACCACCTGGCAGAAAAGGTGAATCCTAAAGGTTACTCAACATGAGCCAAGCCGCAGTGTGACAATCTGTCAAGATGGAACGATACCAGGACTATCGAGTAGGAATATAAACTTTTAACTCATAAAACCTTTGTTGTTTTTGGCCTTTAATGGAACATAATTTAACAAACATACACTACAATAATGTCCTGTACCATCAAACAGCAGCAACCAGCAGATTAAACTGTTGTCGACACAGGACGTGCTGTTGGTCCATAATGAGTCCAGTCCATCATATCTTTGACTAGTGGCCAACATGTACAGGACTACAGCCGCCTTACAGCCAGCTTCTCAAACACATAAAGGCTAAATGAGGGGTTAGCAGGGTTAGTACCCCCGTGTAAAACATGAAGGGGTTCAGTAATGTTGTGGGGGTGTTCTGGGGAACAGAGACCTGGAAACTTGGTCCAAGTTAATATGAAGAAAGAGAATTACCATTCCATCCTTCAAAAACACGTGATTCCATCTGGTTTAAGAATTATTGGTCAAAATTTCATTCTTCAAAAGAATAACAATCCAAAACACTCATCAAAATTATGCCAAAATTACATCCATTCAAAAGAGAAGCAAAAGTTTTAGAGAATTATGACTTGGCCAGAGGAGGTTACTTTGACGAAACCAAAGTCTGAGCCTGAATGACTTTAACGTGCTTTGATGTTGACAAATTCTTCTTGAAAACTAATAATTTCCTGTGAAATAAATTGTAAAACAAACAGTGTATTGATGATTTTTTTTTTTTTTTTTTTTTAATCTGGGGGTGGCCTCAAACTTCTGGCCTGTAGTGTAACTGATTAGTCTAGCTTTATTTTATTTTTTTTAACAGATGTATAACCACAGTATGTATTCATTCACTGTGACTTGTAGCTGTGCACAATCAAGCCATGTGCCACATAGATTTGGCCATCCGATTAGCAATGATAACATTTTATACGCCTACTTCATTACTGAGATCTTGGAGCTTGTGTAAAGATCTGCCCACTTGTGTTGTTCACTGAAATCTACCATATCAACAGATCCCAGCTACGAAGATGCTACATAAAATGTTAAAACTGGGTGATGGAACACTGCTAAAATAATAATTTAAAAAATATGTATCGTATTTTTTTTTTTACTCATCTCCATAAAATGTTGGAGAAAGAGGTGCAACAATTTCTCATTTTCTATTTTTATTGTTTCCTCTGCCAAAGAGATTATGTGATCATCGGCATTCATCACTCTGTCTGATTGTTAGCAGGATATCTCGAATATGGACAAATTTGGATATAAGGGACAGACAGATAATGTTGAGAGGAAGAAGTGATTACATTTTGGAGGTGATCTGGATCATATTCTGGATCCAGAAGAAATTTTTTATCCTATAAAATCAATGCTAATGGGCTTATTTCAATGAAATTTAGCATGATAGCTCATTTCAAAAATAAGAGCTGTTTATTTTAGTGGTGATCCAAATATGGAAAATTTTTAAAGTGATAAATGCTGAGACTTTTACAGTGGGAGTGGGGAGGGTTTTTTATAGCCTAAGTGTTGGCTTTGGCAGAGGCATGCACTTCTTGTTATTCTTCTTCTTCTTCTTCTTCTTCTTAGTATTATTATTATTATCACTCAGTATAATAGACACCGATGAAGTTGTGTAGCATGTCAGTGTAACTATTAAAGAGACACACAGGCGCTTCTACTGTCATTGTTCACTTCACTTAACAGAGGTGCCATAAGTTGTCCATCTCCTAAAAACTAAAGAAATGGTCTTCAGTATCAACCACATTATTTAGGCTACCTTCTTACCAAAAGAAACTAATGAAAATTTTGTAGGAAAAATGGTGACTTGTGTTTAAATCATGCAAGAGAGATTGATGTTTGTTCAGTAAGATGAGATGAGATTGATGTGTGTTCAATAAAGCCATATCTGACAAGCCTGGGCCATTACGACTCTTGACAAATACAGTACTTATATTTAAATATGATAGAAGCCTGCCAATCCCCACACGCACGCACGCACGCACGCACGCGCGCACGCACGCACGCACACACACACACACACACACACACACACACACACACGTCTGAGACTGTCTTTTGTACCTGCTAAACATCAGCCGCCCTGAGGCAGTGACAAAAACCACCATTACAGGAAGCAGACACAACCTTGCCACCCCGTCCCCTCCCTCCAATCAGAGGTTTGTATGTCTGGGTGGGAGTGTGGTCTGTGCCCCCTCCCTAGGGTGTGACCTTCCTGATTTTCAACCCAGCAGGGATGAGGGAGTCTACAACAAATCAGCCTGATCTGTCTGGTCTCTCTTCACAAAGTTATGATTCAAGCAGGCTCCCCCACCCCTCAACCCCACCGCCACCATATTACCACATCAAATCAGGACAACATCTCACTGGTCATATCAACCATTCTTTACACACACACACACACACACACACACATGAACACACACTTTTTTTTTTTTTTAGAGCGTATCAGCATCCCATTAAAAGTGAGGGGATTCTTGTTATTCACCTCATGACCCCGCACTGAGAAGTGCAGGGCAGAAATTCCCAAAATTCTGAATGAGCAGCTGTTCTGCCCCATTAGAGCTTCAGCCTGAAGGCATTCCAACGATCCTGGAGAGCTTTATGAAAAATCCCTACATCCTGTTGCACGGTCATTAGTTGATTTTTATGCTCTCCGGCGTGTCAGTCAACCAGAAGGCCCAATCCTGTTCCAGAAAGCAATCCATCAGCCAAACATACTTAGACAACACTTACGATTTACACCTGACAGAACCAGAGCAAAGTGAATGAAAGGCAAGCGTAGGAGCCAGAGATGAATGAGAATGAGACAGGATAAATGATACGCTCTGTCATTTTTTTTAGACAAATTACACTGAGTGATTCATTGGGAGTAGTGACAGGTGGTGGAGGCTCGTCACGCTGCTCCCGCTGAATGAAACTTCCACCACAATGGAGTCAAGGGAGTTCCTCCGCCTTATCTCCTGATGGAGCAAAACAACGGAAACTTGGCTGGCTGTATCACGCAGCCAGACGCTGGCGTGTTATATGATAGGAAACAGATCATGACACGAGACTAATAAAGAAGTTGTTCATGGCACGAGCGGTGGAGACCTTATCCAGGCAAGAGAGGTCAAGCGTCATCTGCGGCTCTCAATTGTACAACGAGCAGACAGAAAAACGCTGCAGGATCCTGTATAACACGATTTTATTATATGTCGCAGTTTCATAATGGCAGTTAAAATCAAAGGCTAAGTTCTTTGGTAACGAGCTGACAGCAGCTGACAGCCGAGAGTAAAAAATGGATTGTTTCAGTGAAGCAAAATGTCCTTGTGGTTTTGAAAATCAGTTTTCAGATCATAACAGGGAGAGAATAAAAGGAAAATAGCTTGGCTGGGTGAGTGTGTGTCTGCTGGGAATTCAGTTAGGACAGAACTCAGGTTTCTTTTTTTTTTTTTTTTNTTTTTTTTTTTTTTTTGGTGAAACCTCACGACCTTCTTGTAAGTCACTCATTGTTTCATCAGAATGGTTCACTCTGGACTTTGAAGCCATATGCTCTGACTTTGAATGCATCACATGTGGACTGCATAATGCAAATCCTCTCTATATAGCAAAAATCATTTAGACGTCGTCTGAGCACTTAAATCAAACACATACTAGTCCAGGTGGTATGAGCCAAATTTGAGGTGATATGTGATATGTTCACTTTTTCATAAAAGCATGAAACTTGGTACACTTGTACAGTTTGGGGCCCTGAACATTTNTCACTTTTTCATAAAAGCATGAAACTTGGTACACTTGTACAGTTTGGGGCCCTGAACATTTTCAGACATGGAGCCATCACAAAATCACATCGTGGCAGCTATTTTACTTTCCACCATAACCAAATTAAGTATTTTGCATCATATCTCCTGAACCAAACATGATAGCACAATATAGGTGATGTTTAACCCTATGTTTTGATGGTTAAAGATTACAGTGATACCATATACAACATCATAAACTGTTCAGGTGAATAGTTAATTGTGAATTCAATGACTTTGTGAGCAGGAAATGACTATTTGAGAACCTAGGCAACACTTTATAATTTTTTGCATGTAAATTGTGTAGAATTTTAGAAGCTTAATCCTTTTGTTCATTAACTCTGACAATACAGTGACTGTAAATAGTAGAACAATACTCAATATGACCTTAACAACTTAGCTAATAAAGAATGTGTCAAACAAAGTGGGTGCCATACCAGAGCCTTCATGCAGCCTCTCTATATCTAAAGGGATTGGCAATTGGTTCAGGCCATGAAATCTTGTGATGTTTCTGGAGGATTTTGTTTGATGTCTTTTTGCTGTATGTCAGATGTGTTTTACTTTAGTTCATCCACAATTGTCCATTTTATTTACAATTGTTAAAATTAGCTTAAGTTCACATGCATCCACCCTTTTGCCGTGTTTGCTGTGGAGGATTTAGTTTGATTTCTTTTTACTTTATGTCAGATTGTAACGGAGATCAGCTCCAAAGAAGCCCTGCTGCCCGGTCCTTTCTTTCATCATAATCTCAAAAACACAGCGCCAAGTGAGAAAGTACCGGTTACATGAACTAAAATACAAAATTTGAGTAATAATTCAAACATTCATGAGTGGGAGTGTTTTTTTTTTTTTAAATATGTTTTCAAGTTTCCATTCTGATTATATNTTCATGAGTGGGAGTGTTTTTTTTTTTTTAAATATGTTTTCAAGTTTCCATTCTGATTATATAGTAGGTCAGCTAAGCTCTGCTTATCATCTGCTTTGTGGAATTAAAGTAGTGGAAATGTAAATTTGTTTAAGCATGATTTGATGAAACGCAGAGCGGAGCACCAGCTTGGAGCATAAACTAGGAAGCACAAATCATTCCCAACGAGCATGACAATAAAACCCAATATTAATCAACCTTAATCATCTCCCATTACGCCTAATTACTGAGTAAACTCATTTAGTGACAGACGGCAATGTTTATTTAATCCCCTCTCCATTTCTGTGGAATGTGCTGAACATGGTTTGTAGGCCTAAACACTGTGGAGTCTTTTCTCCAGTGGGAGTGGAGTGGGGACGCTGTAAAGTCATACACAAGCTGGCGGTAAGACGCAAGCAGGCAACGAAGGAACTCAACCATCAATAGCTTTGCTTGGAGGGGAAGCAGGGTGTGTAAGAATCGGGATAGCTCTGAGAAAACCGAGTGAAGGTAGAATATTTTGGCAGAAAGAACAACCATTTGTATGAAATAGCAGAAAGCAAATGGATTTCTTGACTGTATCTCCCAGCCTCTTCGTTTATCTCCCACATGAAGGCAGCCGGCCAAGCCTGGTCTACATTCCACCATCACACCAACCGTCCTCCACATCAACTCCTCAACCACCCTGTCACCAGCTCGCTGAACAAAGACTGCATGTGAAAAAGCAACTATGCACAACTACACACAAGGAAGATCTCTCTTGTGGCACTCCCTGCATGAAGTATTCACACGGCCACACAGAGCATGGAGAGAGCATTCCTCCAGAGAGGCCAAACCGGTGCCTGCCGCCCTGGATTCTACGGTGCGTGCTGAGGGCCATACTCTCCTCATCTGACCCTGTTGTTATTTGCTGCTGTTGATGGAAAATTTTATGAAGCAGGGCTCAGTTTCACCGCAAACCCAAAAGCGTGGAGGCCAGAGCAGAGAGGGAAGAGAAGAAAAGAAAGAAAAAGGGTTCAATTATAAGAATGACCTTGACAGTATGTAGGAGTGATGGGGTTTAGTTGTTTGCAAAAACACACCCACCAATCATTCAACAATCAATATAGGATGTACAGAATGGGTGGACTACGTCTGTAATTCCTGAGATATGTTTGTTTAAGCTTTGTTCTCAGGGTTCAGTTTCTAAGATACAGACCACAGAAGTCAACCAAAGCGCAACTGGACTAAAAGCACGGCATCCAGGCTGTCTTTATTCCTAATTACAAACTACAATAGAGGTCAAGTGAAACTGCCCAAGCAAGCAAGCAATGTTGGTTTTATTACCCACGACAGGGAAATCTCCTAATTCATGCAAACACAAGATGGAGAGCAATTTTATTTTCCTTTTCTCAGCCTGAGAGAAACATCTAAAAGCACAACTTGTGATAAATACTTATTCCAACCACAGCTTTCTTTATTATGACAATTAACCATAATAGCACTAAATGCATCATTTACATGCCCTCTAGGTATGCCAAGGTGCCAACAATGATAAATATAGGATACTGATACTGATAGAGCAAAATATTCCTCCAAAAAAAAAAAAAAAAAAAAAAAAAGCCATATAACAAGCCAGAAATCAATGCAAAGGTGCTTGATTCTCTAACACCAAAAGTAGTTTGTTCTATTTAGCTGTGGAAAAGTGAATTTTGTGTAATTACCTTAATCCAGTGATTATACTTTATTTTGTTTAGCAGTTAAACTGATTGTTAGCATAAACTACTACATAAAAGGCTACATAAAAGGCTATTGTTTGTAATGTTTGGTTTCTGAGTGGTGTTAAAAAAGGACTACATTGATTTTCACTTTTCCAATGTCAGCACACTCTGATGTAATAAAACAATTAAATCAGAGATTGTGTAAAATTTAGTTGTGCTACACTTAGAGACGCTCAGTTAACTCTTAAAGCCATGAGGGTCTGGTGAGCTGCAAGCTAGGTTGACAGGTAATGTAAATACCCACCTTTTTGTTGAATTCAACTTCTAGAGTGGTTTTAGTTTTGAAACTTGCTGTCTTGTGGTATAAATTAAATTTAAAAGAATACTGAAGCTGACTCTATTATCATTGCAATCATAGCGTCATTACTGGTAGAAAAAATTACTGTTTATATTTAGACTTGTGTAATCTGTCTTTTTCTGTTGTGTGATGGATTAAATTGAAGATGATTAATGTTGGGAAGGATCCTAGATAAGCCTGTGGCTTTTGACCTCTCCCGCACGAGAACTATGTTATGTTGATTATTTTCCCGAGTTTTTGTGATTCTTTGTTTCTTTTAATTGTGCAAATGAAATGAAATAATAAGAATCAATTTTCCTGACTTTACAGAGAACCCTTGAAAGCCACAAGAGCTTTCCCATGACCAATAAACTGAATCTGATGTGTAAAATCAGTGGAATCCCCCTTTAAATGGTGGAAACAGAATGGTGGAACAGCATGGAACTGACATGGTGCTATTTTGTCCTGTTTGATGCTAATTTTTTGACGTTGACATAGTATCCTAAATTATAACACAGTTATGACAGAAATGTGAAAAAAAACTGCAAAACTTGTTTCCATACGTTTGTAATCTAGATAAATTTAGATACCCAACTTTTACTTGCATGTTATATTTGCACTGAAAAGGACATGGACTCTGGAATTGAGAATGATCTTAATCTATGTGTTCTTATTTAAGGATTCTGACCCTTCGAATGGAAGCAAACAAAACACTGTCATAAGAAGCTACATGCAGGAATTCATCTTTATGCAAAAGCGGAAGCCATTTGTTGATGAAACAGCCTGAATAGGATCATGGGTCAGAGTTCACTGGAATATTTCAGACAACAGACAGCTGGGGAGGTGGGCCGAGCGCTGACCGGAAACAAATGCGGCTATTCTGATGTGGGGAATTCAGGGGGGACAAGATCTCCTTCATGTTGTCCAGCTTCAAACATTATCCACTGCTAAACACATCACAGGAATACGTGGAGACCTCAGCGTCCGTGTGCCAACATGGCAAACGGCTGATTCATCACAGGCATGAATATAAAATGTGGAATTTTAATACTATGGTGGTTAATAGAAATTTATTAGCAATAGTTCCGAGAACTTGCATGTTTGATGCCGTTTCAATAAGCAAGCTAGACTATAATTTGTCTGTCATTGAAGATTGTGTGTGTGTGTGTGTCTGAGAGAGAGACAGAGACAGAGAGAGAGAGAGAGAGAGAGAGAGAGAGAGAGCAAGAGAGAGACTGCGATAGTGACAGACATGTGCAGCAGCTGAGCTACAAATGTGCACATTTAAAGGACCAGACTGGTGATTTTGGATGTTTGAGTCCCAAAAAATTACCCTAGTACATTACTGCCAACCATTTCCCTCAAACATACTGGAGCAGTAAATATTAGAATTTTTTTCCTACTTTTCAAACTGCCATTGTGTCTAGTTCATTCCAGTAATGATTTTTACCATTCCAGTAGAAATCAGAGACTTGACACGTGGGCAATTCATCACAGCAAACACAACCTCTGTTAAATTTTATTGTCCAAGTTATTTAATTTAATTAATCTGACATGGAGCTACACAAAAGAAAAAGTATGTCTCCGCTGTTTTTACTAAGAAATTAAAAACAATTGTGCAGATGTGTTACCAGACAAAACGGAATGATTTAAGCACCTGGACATTTTATTTTTAAAGTTTAGAGGATTGACAAAATAATACAAAACTAAATATATGTTTTGGAAAATGGTTAGCAGTAACATAACATGTATGCAGGGTAATATTTATTGGGCTCAAACATGCAAAATCATCTGTATGCTTGTTTAAACACTCTTGGGGATGCCCACATGTGTACTAATATGCACACACACACACACACACACACACACACACACACACACACACACACATGCATTCAACTTCAGTCAGTTTTGTCAAAACTCTCAGGGGAATCAGTGGAATCAAGAGGAGGAGAAAGACAGATTTTCTTCCTTGTCACAGAAAAACACCCACTTCATGAGCTCCCATTTCATGGAGCTGCATCACATTTTTCCTGAGTGAAATACAACTGTTTCAGTGACAGTCGTCACTGTTTTAACAGACTTATGGTAAATCCTCAAATCCAGGCTGAGTGAGATGTAAAAAATGTGGCCCTCCACTTTCTAAATCCTTAATCTCTGCATCTGAGTCAACTTTTTAAAACTAATGTAAGACTAAACTGTGACGATTCACCTGAGTATAACCACAAATGACATGACTACCGAACACTAACTTACCTGAATTGCCGTGCTGCTCCCACTTTTTTTTTTTTAAAAACTACACCAACAATAGTGATTCCCTTAAACTCAGGTTGTTCACAGAGCCTCTCTCCTCCTGACAGAATGACTCTCACACCACGGCCGCCACTCTGAGTCACCATCAGACACACACACGATGCTCAGACTGAGCAGAGAGAGAGAGAGAGAGAGAGGGAGGGAGCAGCTGAGAGCCGCCAAATTCCACACAAGTGGCGAGAAAGACAGAAACAGACATTTAAGACTGATTTCAAGAAGAAAAAAAAAACTTTCAGTGCTGCCTAAGCTAAAATCTGATTCCTTTTCTCTTCCTGACAACATAAAAAATGTAAAATAAATCACATCCAACGCAACTCATCATGTCTGGACACGGGTAAAACTGCACTACACTGGTGTGCAATAAATTTTGTGACCTATACAGCTGATCATTAGGCGGCGTGGAATCTATCTCCAATAAGTAAGTAAAAATAATCTATGTAGCAGCCTTCATAGACAAAGCCACAAAGTGCTTCACAGATAAAATACGAGTAGCATAAAACAAATAAAACATGGAAATTCAAAGAACAAAGAACATCAATACCATTTAAAATACTATCCAAAAGCCTGTCTAAACAAGAAAGTCTTCAGTTGCCTTTTAAAAGCGGTCTCAGAATCAGAGGAGCGGAGGGAGGATGGGTGCTCATTCCAGTTTTGGAGCAACAACCTGAAAAGCACGATCTCCACGAGCCCTCAATGGGTACAGGGGCACCTCCATAACCTCTGACCTGAAGACCTAAGGGACCTCCTGGAGGTATAAGACTGTAAGAGGTCTGAGATGTACTGGGGTGCCTGACCACGCATGGCTCTAAAGGTTAAAATATGAATCTCAAAATACAAAAACAAAACTTGCACTTTTTTTTTCTGCTACAACTTTAGCAGCCTGGGTCACAGTCTGCTGGTCGTCAAAGCCTGGGCTCTGGCCAAAATGAATTATCCAACCTCTGCGGCTCTGATCTGTGAGTGAGGGGGGAAAATAAAATAAAAGATGACAGTACTGAAGTACTACAGGGTGACAAAGAGGGAGAGCGCTAAATATATGACACCCTTATTTAATAATTCCTGCATGCCAGAACTGACGTGGCCACTTAAAAAAGACCAGTTAGGGCTGAGCTAAAATAGACGCAGACCACTTTGAGTTGGCAGCACCTGGCAAGTACGAGACAGATGGCTGTGGCTACTGTGTCTGGTCGTGCTTTGTACACACACGTACACACACACACACACACACACACACACTTACACACACATAGAGTCAGCAGGGTTGATGAACAGCTCAATGCAGAATGTAAGCATGGGTGTTTCACAATGTTTTGCACTGCAGGGGCTCAATTCATGTTCCAGGGCTCCAGGCCAAACAATCAATATTTTGGTCTCTGTCAATGAAGAGTCTGACAGCCGACCGCCGGGACATGGCAGGTGGGATTATTTGTGGTCCTTGTTACTAGGAAGGTCTTTTGCCAGACGTTCTGTGTGTTTGTGTGATTGCATGATGGAGAAATGTGGGATGAAAACACACTTAAAGGACAATACCGGTGATTTGGCACGTTTGAGCCCAATATATACAACATTACTGATAACTATTTTTCCCCCTACCTTTCAGACTGGTTTCAGTTCATTCCAGGACTCCGTAAAATTCAACTTGTAGAGGTTTGAAACATGCATGAGATCAGTAATCCATCACAGTGAACACGTCTATAAGTATTTATTTAATCGGACAATGCGGAGCTGCATTAAAGACAATGTACTGTATGGCTCCGCTGGGGAATATAGTCCCAAGAGAAGACGCCTTTTAACGAGAAATGAAAAAAACAAAAAACAAACAAAAAAAAAAAAAAAAAAANAAAAAAAAAAAAAAAAAAAAAACACGACTGTTCCTTGTACATTTGGACATACGTGTTAGCAGGCAAACTTAAAATTTTAAAAAACAATTTAAATTCTATTATCTTTGATTGCTGTTTTTCTTTTCTTTTTACATACAATCCAAGGGCCTGTTGGGAAGAACATTTCACTGCAGTGTACTTGTACTACTGTATGTGACAAATAAAACTATATTAGTATTATTAGTAGTATTATTATGAACTGAGCATTTGATTTTGAAAAATTAGGGTATTTGAAAAACTAACTAAAATATGGTTTTATTTGTAAATTCATTCTCAGTAATTAATGTATGCAGGCAGTATTTACTGGGTTAAACATGAAAAATCACCGGTATGGTCCTTTAACACAAATTAAACAACATGCTCTCCCAGAGGCGCACATTGGAATCATGCGACTCCTTTATCTAAATTCCTCTGGTTGGGAAAGAGCTTACTCAGTCATTCCATCTGTAGCGATAACAGCATGAAAAGCATCGCGCTGCCTAAGTGACTGTAAAATGCAGGTTAATAAGAGGAAGAGCTTTTAGTTTCTGCATGTTCCCATTAATTACATGGAGACTGACAGCGGCCCTCTAAGATCCTCTGTCTCCTTTAAGAAAGACAAACAGCGGAGAGAGAGAAAACAGAAGTATGCAGACGATAGCAGAGCGTGTGCCTTCAAATTATGAGTCGACAAGAAGAAAGAGATTCCTCCGCTAAAGCGACACGCTGGGTTTATTAAAATGCAACCAGTGCAACATGTGCGCGCACACACACACACACACAAAATGATTTCTCATTCACATCACAAACAACTAAACATCCATGTATAGTCATGCAGACAGACACTTATGCATAATACTTTGTTGTGTAAAAAGGTCATTCAAGGGTCAGTTGACATCCCCAAAAAAAAAAAAAAAAAAAGNAAAAAAAAAAAAAAAAAAAGGGGAGAAAATTGTCATGGCAACCTTCTGTTTTGCTCCTTGGACACCAAAACAACACAAACAAAAACAAAGATGATGTCATGCTGCGAAGACAATATATCCTGTGAAATGTCAAATAAGTCGGGTGTGACAAGCAACAAAAGCAACATTAGAAGAGCCCAAAATCAATCATATCAGCCCTATGAAATACATTATCCCACACATTTACACAACAGGAGCATGAAGCCTCCACTAAAAGGCACGGGACAAGCCAGAAAGGTCGATCGGGGTTACTCGCTCACTATTGTTAAAACAATGGTGAGGTTACAGGGATGAATTATGACTAAACTAGGTGAATAAAGTTTAGGTTTAACAATAGAAGGGCCTGTGTCTTGGGTCTCAGGTACCAAATTCAGACTCTCACCGATCCTTTATTCCTCCAACGTCCAAGCTAAGCCGAATAACACGGGGGCATGTTAGATCCGATCTTTGCCCTAGTAAAGTTCTTCAGGTTACAAATGGATGCGTTGTTCCATAATCATCATCAAATATCATCAATATCCACCTAACTCACACACTGAGTAATCACAGCTGGAAATAAATCATGGAACAATTTGCAGCAGTACTAATTTTAGATATGTATCATGACTTTCTGGAAAGAACACGTTTATTTAGGCTGAGTAAATTACAGTAATATCCTTACAACTATGATACTGTCGCTCCTGTTCCTACACATCAGCAACTGACCATCTGACAGAGAGTTTTTATACAGAGGAAGCTGCATACTCTTGGCCGTTTGCGATCCCTGACAACTAAATCTACACACACACAAACACACACAAAAACCAATAAGACCCACCGAACCAGCACAAACCCACAAACATAAAACATTTGCTTCCATGCTAGTCTAAAATCAACATCTCTGACCTATGAATATATTAAGTTCTAAAGCCAAAGATCAGACAAATCCTTAAAGGGCAGCAATTACGGCTGTGATTAATAGTTATTTCCATTATCAGTGACTCAATTATTATTATTATTATTTTTTGTTAATCAATTTAGTGTACGAAATGTCAAAAATATGTCGGAGCTCAAAGCCCAAAGTGACGCCTTCAAGATGCTGATTTGTCTTATCAAAAGTAACAAAAAATTAAGACAGACAGATAAATAGATAAATAAATAAATAAATAAATAAAAATAAAGCCAAAAAAGGTAACTGCTGTGATTGCTGGTGAGCTGACTCAGCCAATCATAACCCTCTATTCAGAGAGGAGGGGTCCTGATTCAGCCGTTACAAGGTGCGCGTCAGGTGTTTTATGTATCGGTCACATACAGCTTAAAGGACAATACTGGCGATTTTTCCATGTTTGAGCCCAATATATCCAACTCGTAAACATGTTACATTACTGACAACCATTTCCCAATGGTTGTCAGTAATATGCTGGATTGGTAAGTTTTAGCCTTCCAGACTGACTTTGGTTTCAGTTCATTCCAGCTTGCTATTAATCAACTTGTAGAGACTTGAAGCGTGCATGAGATAGGTAATCCATCACAGTGAACATGATATCTATTCATTTTTTTTTTTTTTTTTTTTTTGTCTAAGCAACATTATTTAACTGGAGCTATGTGGAGCTATGTGGAATTGTATGTCTCTGCCAAGGAATATATTTCCAGAAGTAGATGGGTTTTACAGAGAAATTAAAAATGCCCATCTCTTCTACATTTGGACACATGTTAGCAGACGAAACATTGAATTTTAAGGTGGGTGTATCACCTGAACATTTGATTGTGAAAGACTAAGGGATTTGACAAAATAACAGGAAATCTAAAATACAGTTTCATGTTTTGGAAATTGTTGCAGTAACGTAACGTGTTTGCATGTTGTATTTATTGAGCAGTATGGTCCTTTAAGCTCCGCCCACAGACTGTGACACAACATCATGATCATAAAATTAAACATGTGACACTGTCCTCTTCAGCTGTTTTTGCAGTTTTTTCAGTTTGGTTTCAACAGTCACCAATCGCATTTCAATTTCTTTAGGATCTGCACTTTCTAGTCAATTTACAATTAAACTGATCAAAGCAGCAAGCTCCCACATCTGAGAAGGCTGAACCAGCTAATATTTAGCATTTTTCTGGATAAACGACAACAGTAAATCAATGAAACTATTTTGAAAGCTGTTGTTAGCTAATCCACACTGGTGGAGACGGCAAGCAACATGCTGATCAGTCACTTTGGAAAATTCATTAGTCAGCAGCAAACTCAAGTAGTAACTCTCTGTATTGCTTTTTCTGTTTTGAGATAGTCTAATACTTTAGAAAAATAAGCTTATGGTCAAATTCTGATTTGAGCAGTACAATATGGGTTAGGCTATGAAATGAAACAAGCTTAAGTTGCTGCATGTGACTCAATTCTCCTCCTTACTCCAAATTTATGGGCTTAGATTTATGCTAACACACGAGGCTCACATGTGGACCTTCTCTTTCCCATGTATGAAAATGAATCCCATGGACATACGGACCCCCCCCACTCTAAATGTCTCTCCCCCATGAGACCTCCAAGCCTCAGTGAAGAACTCAGAGGGCAAATGTATTCCAGTGATGAGGCAGAAAAAAAAGACGAGCAGAGAAATAAAGATTCACATCTTCAGTTTCTATGTTAGACAGTTTAACTTTTACAGCTGTTTTCCTGTCACATGTACATGGGAAAGAAGACTTGAGCTTGTTTTTACGAGTCCCATTTGACCTCTTGTCTGCTTGTAAAACATGCATCCACACAGTCTCCAGTTTTCGCACAACACACGGCCAAGTGCATAATACACACACACACAAATTACACCATGTTAAAGGACCACATCGGCCACTTTGCATGTTTAAGCCTAATATATTCAATTTTCATACATGTTACATTCCTGATAGTATAATCCCAAAGCACACTACTGGAACGGTGAATTAATTTTTTTTCCCTACCTTCCAGACCGCCACTGTTTCAGTTCATTCTGATACACTCAGTGCTTGAAGTGGGCCGGTACTCACTGGTATGCAGTACCGGGACCTCAGTGATTTCCATTTCAGAGTACCGGGACATTTCTGGGAGTACCCAGGACCTCTCATAAATCTTCCATACTCTACTGCAGAACAATGCAGAGGAAAACAATAGCAGAGGTTGCAGCCGGACAAATGAAATCGGGGGGCCGCGTATTTATATATACCAGGGATGGGCAACTTTGATGAGGAGGGCGGCCAATAAAATGTCATTCTCACGGTCAAAGGGCCACATATTAAATTAAACAAAAATCACTGTAAACTCAGAACATACCTGTCAACATTGAGCTTTGAAAATAAAGGAAATTTTTGGACCCCCCACCCCGACTTGATGACCAGACAATGGTGACCACCACATGGATAAGGGGATGGAACCGTTTTTGTCCAGCCTTCCATCACTGGGTACGCTATTAAAACCAACTTGTTGATACTTGAAACATTTTTGGGATAGGTAATCCATCATCACCAACAAGACGTATATTCACATCTTTTTAGAAGTTATGTAATTTTCGTGTTTAGGTGCAATAAAAAGCGCGGAGTGATCTGAAAATGTTCAGTTCTTCACTACAGCACTTGAATGCACCACTAGGAAGCATTTTCAGATCACTCCGCACTTTTGATTGTGCTTAAATGCTAAAATTATGTAACTTAAAAAAAAACCTGAATACACATCTTGTTTGCGATGATGGATTACCTATCTCAAGAACATTTCAAGTATCAAGTTGACTTTAATAGCGTACCAGAATGAACTGAAACCAATGGCGTCTGGAAGGTAGGAATTTTTTATTTTTTTTTTTTAAATTCACCATTCCAGTAGTATGCTTTGGGAAATGATTGTCAATAATGTTTCATCAACTTACATGTATGAAAATTGAATATAGGCTCAAACATACAAAATGGGTGGTATGGTCCTTCAAGATTAAGTCTGTCACACAAAAAAGAACACAGAAATTCTTTTGTTGTTTCTGTATGGAAAAAAAAAAAAAAAAAANAAAAAAAAAAAAAAAAACACTCTGAGACATGCAAACACAACAGCCCACACGGAATTCCATGACATGGAAGATGCATAACTAAATCAGGACAACATCAAACACGATGTTTTGGCAGCCACACAGGAATCCTACTCAGGAAACATAACAGCCTAAAACATCTCATCAAAAGGCAGATTACTGTAAGCTGAATCTAATGGCCCGTCTTATCAAGCGTGATGAATAGCAGAGAGTCATTTAGCAGGTGAACAGAGGAATGTAACCCAGCTTTCTGCTCACGGCCCAGCTGTGGAACAGATCTGACGCCCTGATGACTCAGAGCGACAAAACCCAGCTCAGAACAGATGCAGACAGGAGGCATGTACAGAAAAGTGGGTCTGCCAGACTGAAGTTTATCCGTTAGGACCACATTTTTGTGGGCCTGTGTTTGAGGTGAAGCTTTAAAGGGTCGCACCAGTGGTTTTGCATGTTTGAGCCCAATATATACAACCTGCATACACGTTAGATTACTGACAACTATTTCCCAAAACATACGACTGTAGTGGTAAATATTAGATTTTTTTTAATACCTTCCAGACTGCCATTGGTTTCAGTTCCAGTATGCTATTAAAATCAACTTGGAAAGAGTTGAAACATTCTTGAAATAAGTATTTGACCAAAGCAGATATGTCTATTAATTTTTTTTTTTTTTTTTTTTTTTTTTTTTTGTCAAAGCAGCTTAATTTAACCAGTCCAAAATGGAGCTGCACTGAAGAAAATGCATGTTTCCACCAGGACAAGAAGGCTTTTACTGAGAAATTAACAATAACCGTGTCTTCTACATTCAGACGTACGTGTTAGCAGGCAAAACATTGACTTTAAATGGGTGTATCACCTGAACATTTGATTTTGAAAGATGAGGAAATGTGGCAAAATTAACAGGAAAACTAAAATGTGTTATTATGTTTTGAAAATTGGCTGTCAGTAACGTAACATGTATGTGGGTAGTATTTATTGGGCTTAAACATGCAAAATCACCGGTACTGTCCTTTAAGTTAAACGAGATGCTGTTAGCTGGTTCTATAATAGAATATAATAGTTTGAGTTTACATGTGTCAGTGACTAAGAAAAGCTTGACGGAGTTGGTCAATGATCACAGTAAGTGTGTGTGTGTGTTTACCATTGGGGTCAAATAGGCCTGCTGACACTAACAAAATGTATAGAGCATCTTCTGTCCATCCTGTTCTTCACATTGTCTTAGATCACCACTGTCCTGCTTTACATCAAATGTGGCACTGATCCAATTTCTCTCTCCTTTCACTCTTTTTCTTGATTTAACCCTTTCTTACCTGACTGTGTAGTTGCATAGTAATTTCATAATCCCTTCCTTGGTTGACTGTATTTCAGACATCAAGATTGGGACTGAAAAAACAAACAATTTGTTTTTTAACTGCCTCAACAGCAGCAGACAGAGACATGGTCACATATTGACTCACACAGACTGGTCTTGGCTGTGTGTAGCAGAAGTTACATCACAACACAAACATGTAAAGCCTTACTCTAGATTCCTGTGTAGCATCATTTTATCCTTGATGTCAGCAAGCAGAAAAACAAACATGACATTTAAAGCTATCTAGCTGTGTATATATATGGAAGATTATAAGAGACACAAAATAAAAAAATACAGTGAAATACAATACACAATTTCATTTGTATTTCATTTCAATATATGCATTAAATGTGGCATAATTACGGTAAGTGAAAAACATATGGTATAGTGCAAACTGTTTTTTTTTTTGAATGGTTGTATTAATTATTTTTCATTGTGACATGAGTGTTTCACTATACCATGTTTCTCACTTAATTATGACACCATAAATGCGTGTATGGAAATGAAATATAAATGAAAACATGTATTGTATTTCACAAATGGTGTTATATTTCACTTTATGTTTTTTTAAATTTTAATTGTGTCCTTTATAATTTTCCATATATTTATCTTTCAATGTGGGCATGTCCGTGTTTTGTGCCATTTGCATTTAAGATGGAGGCAAGCATGTATGAACGGATAAGATGGGTTTTTTTTGTGAATACTGGTTTTAAGAGGTCAGGAGCCTCCCAGACTCTGAGGCTGGATGAGGAGCAGGAAAACTCTCACCTCCTTGGGTGAAACTTCACACTTCAAACTTCTCACCAGGCCAGCAGAGGTCTGGCTGAGATTAGACAGGACGGCTCCATTCATCACAACCGTTAACGTCCCGCTGAGGAATAGTGTGCTGCATGTCCATCTGACGGTTTTACTGCTGATATTCTGATGTGCGAAAACTTGCAATAGGTTACTGTCAAGAATAAATGTAACAGTGGTAGACTGATGGTGCAATGCATTATAGTCTAATGTCTAAGCTTTATAACCTCACTAAATTCCTTAGCAGCCTGGTGTGAACAAGCTAAAATGTATTCCCACCTTGAACTCATCTTTGCACGTATAACACACTTAGCTATGAACACAGTTCAGCTATCAGCACAATGTCAACATACTAACGCGTCAAACAGACCACCTCACATCAACATGCAAAACCTCCAAACAGTATTTGCAGTCAGGGTTCCACCTTTTTTAAATGTTTTCGTGTTTTGGGAATGTGAAATAGACCTCATTATTTGCAGCTTCAATACGACATTGACATCATGCTTGCAAAAATCTTTTAAAAAGCAGGTATGAAAATGCCAGCGCTTTTGCCTTCCCCTTCCTCCTGCAGAGATCAAATTAAACCCACGAGGGAAAAAGTTAAATTATGGCCCCTCCAGAAACAGGCCAAACAGTCAGAATTACAGTCAGGCTACGTCATGAGTCAGCAGCGGGTCACCTGCTATGACCTCATACCAAGACTGTTTCACTCAGCAGGAGAGGAAGTGCGGCTGTGGATCTTTGGGAGTAGTGTAAATACTTCTACTCATACACTTTCTGAGTTTGTGCGACAATATACAGTATATGAAAAAATCAGCAAGGAATTAAAACAACAACAAAAATGATAGCTTAAACGTGAAACAAAATCAAATATAAGAAAAGAGTATGTCGTCAATAACCTCGTTTTCTTTTTGCAAGCTTCTTGCTGAATATATTAGCTAAAAAAGAATAGTCTAAATATTTTTAAATAGTATAGCAGTGGAACAGTAAAAAAAATACATTAATTAAGAGATGACCAGTTTGATTGTTTTGCCATTTCTATGTTTCTATTTGCTTTAAACAAGTGAACTGAGGATCTATGTGTGGTCATTCACTTGGCTATATGTTGTTATAGGGCCCTTATATACAGTATATAGGGACCAAAAGTGAAAGTGTGAAAATACTGGAACAGAAGATAGTATAAGAAACATAGAAAGAAAACCATATCTTAACCTGGGAGCCAGAATGACCATTTCACATAATGAAACCAGGATAACTGATTTCATGACAGCGCCTGATGCAACTCTTTCATTTCTTGTTTTCTTTGGGGTTTTTTCTGGTTCCAGTTTTGGTTTTTTGATAACAGTTCTGTTGCTCCTTATGTTTTTGATTTTACTGTTCTTACTGTAGTGAAGTGAATCATTCCACAATTTAATAAACTAAACTACAAAGATGGCCATAAAAGAACTCAGAGCACAGGTTTGGTGTGCCAGACTGGACCATTTCAGGTATGCATTTTGAGGGTAAAGCCTTGTTTTGTGTTTGCACACAAGAAAGCAATTTACAATTTATTTTGAGCAGCCACAGGAAGCCAAAGAACAGGAAGAAAATAGGACAATTTAAAGAGAAGACAAGTTGTAAAAAAAAAACTGGGACTACATGTTGTGAGTGTTTTTATGTGTGAGCATGTGTGTGTGCATCCACAATGTATCTCTTCAGTAAATATTAACTCAAACTAGATTAGTATGTTTTAATTTAAACAAGGATCATATGTTTGACGGCAAATTCCATCATGGATGTATGGAATGTTGTCTCTTCCTGATGCTGGAGACGCTACCTTGTTTGGATTTCGCTGCAGAATTCTTCTGCGGTCCTCTCATCTTCCTGAAATTTCCTTCCTCTGCAGTTCTTTTTATTTGGTTGAAACTGGGTCAAGAAGCAGAGTCTGCTCTCTACCAAAGATGCCCATCTCTCTTCATTCAACTCCAAGTCGAGGTTTTAAAGGCTTTGTTTGCACAGCAGGCAGTTAGCGTAATGACATGGAAGAGCATCAGACAAAATGCCTAAAATAGCACATGGAGCACACCGCAACTGCCGATGGATTTTCTCTGTCTGCTCTGCTACACTGAAATAATGAAAAAGTCATCAGGCAACTTGTTTGGTGTTGCTATAAAAGCGGACCTCACACCATTATTTGTGTTTAGAAATGCATGCTCTCACACACACACTCACATACACAATGATCTTGGAAACCTACATGCATTCCCTCATGCCTGCCACTGATGTTAACCCTAAACTAGCCCCTTGAAGAAGTAAAGAAAGGCCAAAATGACCTCATGCTACAAAAATGCTCAAAGCAGTTCTCACAAGGATATAGCACACACATAAACACACACTTAAACAGAACACTGCATAAAACAGTATGTGTGTGTGTGCAAGGAGCGTGAGGATATACTGAAGAATACCAGGCGCGCAGCACTGTAAGACTTTCCAACCAAGAGAAATTGTGGTTGACCATGGAAAACCGCGCCCAGCACCCAACCACCAGAAATACCTTTCACTGGGCATGTAAAACGCTGGCATCAGCTCAGCGTCAACTCATTAGTCTGAATGAATGAGAAGGTAAAGAGGTGCACGTGTGTGTGTGTGTCTGTGTATCACCTGCTAGATCTATCAAATCCCCTGCCCACAGGAAATTAACTCTACAGTGGAAAGATTAGAAACATCAGAAGCATTTGGGTTCAACCTGGATGGCATTAAGAAATAGAACACTCACTAACACACATACTACGGTAATAACGCTATGCACGCAAACTTTCATAACCACAAAAAAAGATCAGATTGTTAGCAATGAGGAAACAATTAACCGCAGGTAAACTTTCCTGTCGAACACATTAAAAAGTATGCCTGTCGTGAGGGAAGGCTTAACAAGAAAGGTGGCATGAAGATTTCAAAGATGCCTGCAAATGTGCAACACATACCGTCTGTCATGCCTAGTCAACATAATTCTTCCTGGTATTTTAGTTTTTTAAATTTATTTATTTATTTATTTATTAGTTTGTCAGGAATAATGCTCACTGAGCAACAGTAAGACAGAAAAGTGTAAATGAGCCAGAGTTAGCCCAAAAGCTAATTTTCATCTGCAGTCCCTAGTCAGATGTTTAAAAAAGGAACCCTAAAATCTGATAAATGACATTAATACTATATTAGAACTATAAAATACCCATCATCAACTCAGTACTATAGCAAGAAACAACTAAAAAACAAAGACAACAATACAACAAAAGATATACAAATACAACACCAATGCATCACCATTTTAGTAAGTATTTCAGCTGATAGGACATTCAGGCAGATGTCTGGGTTTATACAGGAAAATATTCTTATAGTGCTCACAAGTCATGATGTTCAGTGCTGCACATATGTGGAATGCAGATATCATAATCAGGTCTTGTAGGCTTTGTAGTAAACCAATAAGAAATTCCATGGTTGGAGATATTAGTTTTGACACTTGTATAGGAAAAAAAGCTTCACTCCTTTGGTCATTTAATCTTTCTCCAACTGCTCCAGCCATAAACTCCTTTAAAACCAGGCTTAAAACTTTTCTTTTTAGCCTGCTTTTAATTACGCTTTGCACTGCAACTCAATCTGGGGCCAATTCATTATTTTCACACTGTCACCCACACTAGAGATTATTTTATTAATTTTACCTTATTTCATTTCTTACTTTATCCCATTTTACACTTGGTTTTTAAAAGTTGCTTTATTTTGTTCTGATTTGTCTTTTAAATGTTGTTTTAATGCATTTTGTTTGTGTAACGCACTTTGTGTTTGAATGGTGCTATATAAATAAATTTGTTGCCTTGCAAATGTTAGTATTACATCATAAGAAACCTCACAGTGGGCAGTTCTAGTAGGTTGTAACTGTTTAGCTGTGAGTTGTATTCAAATAAACTGCATATTCATCAACATGCACACAACTCAGGTTGCAGCAAGGAAAGCATTTTCTTTGGGTTTGTCATGCAGAGGACAAAAGCTCTCAGTATAGATTATACATATACTGATGATATAAATCTCTCCACATTGCAAATGCACATCTTACTACAAGGATATAATATATATGTAGAGGAAGATGCTTCCAGAAGTTTGACTGGAATAGTAAATAGCTTGCTGCCATCTAGTGTTCATAATGAGTAGATAGACCCATGCAGGAACTTGCAGCATGTTTAACACACACACACACACACACACACACACACACACACACACACACACACACATACATTACTGAGATACTGACGGCCTGTCTCCAAAAGAGCTGGCACTTAGGCCAAAACACACACAACCTATTAGACTGTATAAACTGCTGGAAAAAATCTATAACAACACACTCTAAAGATCTTAAAAAAAAAACAAAACAAAACTCTAAAAAACTCTAAAAAACATCATACACTTCCAAAATAAAGATCAGAATTACTTTCAAGTCGATACATGAATTATTAAATTATAGGCATTAAGGCAAAGCACTTTGCTTTATTTTCTTTTTTACTTTTCCACATCGCTGCTCTCTGCTTCCCATTAATTTTTTCTGTTATATAACATCAGTATTACCATAACGTCTGAAATATCTTGTTCCCTGTGCTTGAACATGCCGCACATTACCTTCATATTCCCCAAGAAGGTGCAGAGAGACCTAGTGATTGAAAACGCCTTGTCATTGCATTGTCGGCATTCCTGAGCCTGGCTCCCGTTGGCCTGCAGACTATTTATACAGCCCCAGATGAGGCCCCTCATAGCCTGCCCAGGAGATCCATGTCCCGGGCCTCTGACACAAACGCCTAAAAAGACACTGCCTGCTCAAAACGCCATGACACCTAACAGTGATCCGTACGGACAGTGGTGGTGTCTCAATGAATCCAGGGTTACTGTCCCTCAGCAAGAAAGGCTGATCAATCAGAAGGACAAACACACACAGACACACTGCAGAGCTGCGATCCTTACAGCGTGAATCATATTTCGATAGATCAGGTCATCAGGTCTTTAATTAGTTCTAGTTCAGGTATGTCTCTATAGTAAACAACCAGGACGTTGACTAAGCTCTGAGGTTGTCACATCTAGAAACAAGAGAGGAGTGTATTTTTAGTTTTCTGATGAACTCGTTGAAGTAAGCAGGCACAGGGGGTGCTGTCCTCTCAAACGAAGCAGCAGCTCATCCAGGCATGAACTCTCTGACTGACAGGATCCAGGTTCCTACTGGCCAAGGTACCAAAGGACAAATCTGCTTACATAGCGTGGAAATCCCCCAACCTGAAACCTCCTGCCCACCTCCCACTGCACTCACCTTATCTCTAACAGCTCGTCCAGCAAGTACCAAGAAGCTGGTCAACATCACTGACACTATGATGACATGAATTTCTGTTCATATGCATCGAGTGAAATGAACTGAATTCAAAAATGTTCAGTAGAATTCAACTTTCCTATTGTGTTGTCTGTATCGGATTTCATTGTACTTCAGAAGCATTTATATATATACGTATATATATAACTAAAAAAAACACATTATGGACATGGCCCATCTTAACTAGTTACTTCACAAACTTTTTTTTTGTAGTGGTGTCTACACTTTCAGTATCAGAAGAAAGGATGCCACGACCCATCATCCATCCATCCATCCATCCATCACCCATACCCACTTATCCTGTTCAGGGTTGTGGGGGACTGGAGTCTATCCCAGCGGTCATTGGGCGAGAGGCAGGGTTCATCCTGAACAAGTCGCCAGCCAATCACAGGGCTGATACACACATATACACACACCTAATTCACACACCCTCATTCACACCTATGGTCAATTTAGAGTTTCCAATTCAGCTAACCTGCATGTTTTTGGAGATGGGGGGAAACTGGAGCACCCAGAGGAAACCCAAGCAGACACGGGGAGAACATGCAAACTCCACACAGAAAGAGCCGAGTTGGATTCAAATCCAGGACCTTCTTGATGTGAGACAACAGTGCTAACCACTAAGCCACCGTGCCAGAGCCCCTGATCTTCAAATCATCCACCTCGCTATACATATGTTAGAGTAAATTGTAAGAGTTTAGGTGAGAGAGCAGGTATGCATCAAGAAAATAGAAATTATCAGTGGCCTCCCTCCATCGACCCAGAAAATCCAAATTAATAATTGATCACATATATAAAACATAGATAACAAAAATCTCTCGCATACAGAAGTTAATATACCTTTCTGATGGTAAACATTTTGACTTGCCATAGCAGGAAGCACAAGTTTTAATGATGTTTTGTTATGTTTAGTTTTGCTAGTAAGCCCTATTAGTAACCAGCAGCACACATTATACAATGCAGCCATTATTACTGCTATTAGTTACACCTGTATTTGTCAAATCAGTAAGTCTGCTGTGTGAAAAGTTTATTGTTGGGATTTATCTGTTTTGATTTAGCTAAAGGAAGAATTATTTTTTAATGTTTAATGCCCATTTTACGAAGCCCTTTTAAAACTATCTTTGAGAATTTACATACACATAGGATTGAGTTGAAAATAAGACAAGAGAAACTGAATAAGGGGACAGAAATTCAGTTGGTAAAATTGTACCATCAATAAAAGCTATGAGTTGATAAATGATCAGTCAACAGGCTAATCAATGAATCAATGTGCAAACTAGTTCTTAAATAGATAAAATAACAGACTAATTACAGCGACTTCATCAAAAATGTATTCATAAATAAACTGGTAGAAGTATAGCAAATTAATTAAATGATGGTATAATGATTAATTACAATTTTTGATTTGTTGAATGCCTTTTGTACCACCCTTTATATTTTTCATTTTTCCCAAATTGTGCCAGAAGGAGGTACCCAAGCTGCTGTCAATCATTTCTCCTGATGAGTGTCATTGATCAAACCTTTGTGGTAGCTTCTCCTTGTTTAAAAAAATAAATAAATAAAAAATTAAAATTTAATTGCCTGTCTTGTCTCAGCAATCAATGACTGAAAATTTTAAGGCTCTAGGCAGAGTATCAGCTCTGAGATGTAACTTCATGGAAAGAAACTCAATATCTTAACACTCCTATAAACTGGTACATATTTTATTTGCCTCTAAACCTGCTGTCAGATGAGAACATCAAAGTCTATTTTTATTATGGGCATCCACAAGTTCAGCCTAGCTTAGCTCAAAGACTGGAGGTGGGGGAAACAGTTAGCTTTCAGTACAGACAGAGAAGCAATTTCCTCCTGCTTGCAATCCATGTAGCAAGCCTGGATAAACATGTCCCAGACCTATCTCTGTACGCAGAGATGAAAGTCATATCAACTCAACTCTAAAATGATTGTGGAGTATGAGAATGTTTATTTTCCAAGTTCAATAAAAGAAAAAATAAATGAAAAAAAAAGTAACTCCTGCACTGGTTTGTGGATAATGAGAAACACTAATATCTGACAGCTTTAATTAGTGGTAGCTGCTGTAGAAGACTTACAGCAGTTTGGCTGACTTAAAAAAAATGCAATTGTGTAATGATTCATAATTCTATTACCAATACATTTATACATTTTTTAAATTAATTTTTTTTATTAAACGAAGAACTGATTTATTTATAAATTAATCTATCGATGTGCACAGTAGTACAAATGGATCTCCATTCACTGCACACCACAACTCATAACAAAAGTCATTTATAAATGAACTCATGCTATGGAAATACTACCAAATAAGGATGCAGTGAATTGACCATTGTTTTTTTTTCAATGCTTTTTCCAAAAGAATTAAGGCATGAAAAGGCAGATACTCTCCCTAAGTACCACTGAGCAAGGCATTAGACACAAGATCTATTCTAAGAGCCAGGCAACTCTGTGCTGTGACCTCTGTGATTTAATATCTGTGCAGGTTCGGTGTGTGACCAACCACTGAGCACCTACTCTCATATATGATCATTAAACTATAGGCCGTCGTATTCCCACATTTTACTGTAGACAAGCAAGAACAGAGGCTTCTATAAAATCATAATACTGTGAAAACTGAATCAGCAGTAAAAACAGTTGAAATATAAAACAGATGATACTGGCCAATTCCCACCCCCACAATAAAATAGTGCTGAGCAGGTCAATCCTTACCTAACTAGTGGCAAGGGATTTCCTCCGACTCGGCATTCCAGGCGAATGGGGCTCCCTTCTGCTACCTCCTGACTCTTTAGTTTCTGGGTGAACTGAGGAGGCGACAGCGGTCCAGATGTGGTCAGACCTCCAGAGTGCTGGTACCTTGTCTCTTCCACTGGGCCTGCTAGCTGAGGATCCGTGGCTGGCTGGCTGTATGGTGGCTCCCCTTGTTGGCTGGGAGGCTGAGAGGGAACGGAGACTGAGCCCTGCGGAACCGGCCGTTGACTCTTCGGAGACAGATAGCCGCTGTCAGGAGAGGAAGAGTCCTCCTCCACCTGCTGTTCCACATGAGCAGAACCTTTGAAGATGGAGGACAGCTCCTCGATGAAAGTGGCAGCTCGACTACAGAACTCTGTGGCCGAGGCAACCCGCTCGTTCAGCTCCAGGCCTTCGTGAACCAGTCTGGGCTTATCTTGCTTATAGACTGGCGGGACAGGCTTGTGGCGGATGACCTTCTCAGCAGAGGCTGGAGGGTCACTGGAGGCCTGGACGGGCTTGTTGAGGATAACATTCTGACCAGAGGAGACTTTGACTGCAGCATTTTCATCTGGGCAAGGGGCTTTGTTCTGGTGGTTCAGATTTGGATTTGTGGTCAGGTTTTCAGTAGTCTGGACAGGTATAGAGAAGGGAGGAAGGGAGGGGATCGAATGGAGAACCTGCTCCTGAGATATAGAATTAGGGAGGTCTGAATCTTCACTTTCACATGTGTCACTGAAGGCCTCCCGGGCCAGATCCAGACTATGATTAATCTCATCTGCACTCAAGAAAGCAGTGAGATCTGCAAAGTCCCCAGCTCCAGAATCCAGCTCTGTCAAGGAGTCCAGGTAAACATCTCCATCAGAGGATGCCTCAGAAAAGACCCCTCCATCGCCCTCCAGTATCCCACCTCCCGCCTGGTCCTTCAGCAGCAGCGAGATGGGGAGTGGCTGATTCCAACTCCCGTCCTGCATCCTGAAACACACAGCAGCTCTTCATCAGCAGATTACACCAACACATCATGGACAGTACGGTTCATCCCGAAGAATTAGAGAAACTATTAGCAACAAATACACACGGGAGTAGTCTTGCTTAAAATATAGATCTTACAATAACTACTGGCTCATCTGTTCTCTCAGCCATAGCTGGCAGGATGACTCAGGCCGATGTTGCCTGGACACAGTTGGTGAGGATTAGCAAAGGCCTTTGGTGAGTTCATACGAATATGACTGGCATTTCTCTCTGGCTCCGATCCTCTCAGTCCATTTTACTCCAACACTTGTTTTTTTTTTTTTTTTTTTTTTTTGTCTACTTACCTCAAAACGTTCAGAATTACTTGTCATTTAAGTAGTTCTTGCTACTTTATTCAAGAATAGTCTTTTCAAATTATATGAAGCAAACACCAAAATGTATTTTAAGATGTTTTATTTAGTATTTCAAATATTTGGGTGGAAAAAAAAGCTTTAAAATGATAAATAACACTACTTTAGTGATTTCTCATCAAGGTTTCCACTGTGAAATTTAATGTCTGCTTTGTAAATATGAGGCATCCATTTCTAGAGCATCAGGGAATAATCTAGAATTTCCTGATAATCTCTGGAACCACATGCAGCTTCTCTACATGAATCTGGAATCATCTTCAACTCATGTCATGATTCTGGACAATTGTAAAATGTCTTTTTTTTTTACATCTTCTTGCAAATTATTTTAAACTTGTAAATGCAAAATACTAACATAGTAAAATCATTTTATACATAAATATATGAGACAAAACTAGTTTGACATGACTGGAAACATTGATTCTATGTGAAAATCATTGTGATTCCACACTTTTGAGCAGTAGTGTGTATATACTGTATATATATATATATATATACACACATACACATATGCATATATACTACTGCTATATATACACTAAGACATACAAATATTTTATTTGAGAAACATATATATGTGTATGTATGGATATACAGTTACAAGTAACCCAGTATGTTATTACTTACATTACATTATTAAAATGCTTAAGGAGCATACTGGTGGTTTTGCACATTTGATCAATAAATACAACCCAACATACACGTTACTTTACTGCCAACCATTTTCCAAAACATAAAACTGAATTTTAGTTTTGGTATTATTTTGTTGAATCCCCTAATTTTTCCAAAACAAATGTTCAGATTCACCTTAAAATTCAATGTTTCACCAGCTAACACAAACATCCAAATGTAGCAGGTCATTTTTAGTTTCTCAGGAAAAGTTGTCTTCTCCTGGGACCGTATTCCCTGCCAGAAAAATACATTTTCTTTCTTACAGCTCTGTGCTGGATTGGTTAAATTAAATATTTTCAACTAAAAAAATAATAATGTGTGATTCACTGTGATGGATTACGTATCTCAAGCATGTTTCAAGTCTCTACAAATTAATTCTTATAACGTACTGGAATCAGCTGAAATCAATGGCAGTCTGGAAGGTAGGAAAAACTATTCTAAAATGTACCTCTCTAGTAGTTTATTTTGGAAAATTGTTGGCAGTAACGTAACATGTATGCAAGTTGGGGTTGTATTTATTGTGTTCAAACATGTAAAATCATCAATATGCTCCTTTAAAGCACAATTTTGAAGTACCCATACTTCACCCATACTTCTTTCTTTCTTTCTTTCTTTCTTTCTTTCTTGAATATATGAAAACTGAGTCAAGTCAGCCAGATTCAACTTTTTAATTCCGAAACGTTTCACCGTTCATCCAAATGGCTTCATCAGCCAGAAATGAATGCACAGAAGGATTCTTTCTTGAATTTCTTTCTTTCTTTTTGAATTTTCTTTTTTTTTTCTTTTTGGAATTCTTTCTTGAATGTTTGGTATTTTTTTTACTTAATAAGTTATAATATTGTTGAGTAGGTTTGTTACAATGAACATTTTTTTTTTTTTTTACATTTTGTAAGCAAATGATGGACAGCCTTTACATGGAGGCTACACCATTATCCAAAATAAACATATGAGCACGTGTACACTTTTGAGAGCACAACTAATGTACTAATGTGTAATTTTTTGACCCAGATATAAAATAGTTGCAGTTGTTTCCTTAACACTGATCTGTCAAGGCACTAAGTTCACATATTGTGTCACTGTTGGTATCAATATGACACGGTGTGACACTCAGTGCCTCATGGCGTCCTGAAGACCAGCTGTTGTTATTTTTAATCCCTTGGGCTATGTTTCACAGCAACAGCAGCATAACCCCACCCTGAACACAGGAGAGAGGTCCTTCAAACTCCGTCACTACCTTCAAAAACACACAGGCGTACGCAGACATGCAGTTACATATTCCCACAGAGGGATAGACTAACACATTCTCCTTTAAACTTGGTCCAAGGAGAACAATAGAAAGACAGCAGCATTGATTAAATATGAATGTGGAAAATTTCTAAAGCAGGGGAAGTTTCCATTATACAGTATCTTCTCTACTCTTAGATTTTATAACATGTCACATTATGTTAAATATATACTGTATTTCAAACTGATTTTTGGTGTATTTATGGTTTATAGAATGAAAAATATGCACATATTTTATTTGAGAAGCAGATTAATAAACTGTCCTTAAAATAAGATAATTGAGAAAATCTGGAACTGCCTAACAGAAACACAGCATGTTTGCATCTTGATTCTAATACGAATGCTGCATTTTAAATGCTTTCTCACTAAATTTTAGGTCATATTACGTAATTTGAAATTCCTGATGAAAAATCAGCAACCAAGTCATGAAATGCTACAAAAAAATATCAGTTTTAACAGAGCAGAACTTACCTTCAATATTTGTCCAAATGCTTCCTCCTGGTTTAATGGTTCCAGGTTTGTCTTGTTTTTTGACTGTGAATGAGACAAAAAAGATGCGTCTCTTTAAAGAAGAGCAGCCTTGCTGGTCGGGCAGTCAGCAGGAACACTCAGGTTCAGGGTCCAATTGCGTGGTGTCTCTGCAGTGGCCTGCTGTCCCATCTGTCCCAGGCTCTCACTGCTCACTGTGTGAGGCTATATTTGGCCCCTGGCTCAGGTTTCACAGCCAGAATACTGGCAAAAAGAGAGTGTTAAGGTGGTCCAGGGAAAGACAGGAAGGCAAACGGTGAGAAATTTCACAGAACTACTAAATTAAATACAGTAAATACATAAATACAGCACCTCATATGTAGCCATGCTGCAATTAAAGAAACTACTCAAAAAAGGTTAGAATATTTGATACCACTCACCAACAATATGCAAGACCTCAGCAATAAACCAGTATAATCTGCAGTCATGCAATATCCAGAAGCCTTAAAATTCAATATATACCTGCACAATACGCATCGGTCACCATTATACCCACAGTGGATAATGAATGTACTATATATTAGTCAGTACTGCTAAATAGGTTAGTTATGATGGGTTACAGTCACAAGTGTGAAAGTAGACTGACAGCTGTTCACCTGCGTCACACTCAGATGACCTGATGATCCCTGACCCACCACTTAGAAGTTACTCATAAGATATCTGAAACTGGGCATGGGAGGATTTTGCAGAACTGCAGTTGAGGTCAAGGGTCAGTGACTTGGTCAAGGTCAATACTGAATTCCCACATAAAGCAACAGAAAGGGCTGGAAAAGGTGTAGCTCTTTAGCAATTCACTTCTCCTCAGCCTGCTGCACTAAATGAAAGCTCCGATATTCAGTGTTATTTTTGTTGTCGTTCTTAATGTGCCAGACAACGATGCCTCAGGACTATTTCTAAATTAGTGGGTTAGAGGTACGCAACGTCGAGGGCCATGCAGCCTCACTTAGTCTATTTCTAGGATGCTATCACATAAAGTGCTCTCAAAGCTATTCTGGTTCTTCTTCAATCTACTGATTACAGCTAAGTGCCAGTGATAAGTCGAGAAGGAATTTCCACTGTAATGCCTTTGTCTATGCATTCACACCAGCTAATCAGTAACGTCCTAAAATTCAGTTTGCATCTGCGTGTCAGCCTTAAGGGCTATAGTTCTAACTGTGTAAGGCAGCATATAAAATTAACTTTTATTTAGTGGTGGATTCCAAAGCCACATGCCCACAGTCAAGCATGTAAGATCAGGTCTGCAGCTTTTTCTGCTCTTTTAAAGGACCATACCAGCCATTTTGCATGTTTGAGTGTAAAATATTCAATTTTCATACACATAATATTACTGACAATCATTTCCCAAAGCATATTACTGGAAAGGTGGATTAAAATTTTTTTTTTTTTTTGCTGCCTTCCAGACTGCCATTGGTTTCNTTTTTTTTTTTTTTTGAAGTTACATAATTTTAGTGTTTGAGTGCAATAAAAAGCACGTAGTGAATGTATACCTCCACCGGGGAATATAGTCCCAGGACTATAGACCTGCGTTTATCAAAAAATTTAAACAACTGTGTCTTCATAAGGCTGTGTAACTATTAGCAGGCAAAACAGTGATTTTTATTGTGGATGTGTCGCTTGAATATTTGATTTTGAAAGATTAAGAGATTTTGCAAAATATCAAGAAAGCTGAAATACTGTTTTATCCTTTGGGAAATGATTGTCAGTAATATAACATGTATGAAAATTGAATATATTAGGCTCAAACATGCAAAATGGACGGTATGGTCCTTTAATATAATATGTCAACAAGAGAACACGGTTCTCTTTGCAGTGTTAATATGTATCATAAAATTTTCCAGACATATTTGTTATGTATGCCACAATGAATTTCTTCCCATCTCAGACAGTATTACTCACATGACCGCTTATGAGCATTGATCTCAGACAACAGGCGGGCTACATCTGAAAAAGATGAAAATGTCTGCTAAGTTTAAATTAAGCACTGAAAATTTAATGTACTAACAACTGTCATACAACTCTATAATCATCTTTGTGGTCTAAATGAAATTACTAGCCTCTTTTTCTTTAATTAACATAAAGGAGAAAGGTCAATTTTAATACTAAATGGTAGATATATGAAAATGTCTGCTAATAAAGCCACAGAATTAAACGCCATCAACAGGAATTGTCTGGTTGCAAAATATTTGGAGTTCACCTGAGGTCACCTGTTTGGGAGAATAAAAATGGCCCATATGTATGCCGTTGCCATACTCGTGTGTATTTTTATGTTTTCCTCAGTCACACAAAGTTATTATCATTGCGTATGTGCTTTTCTATATTGATATTTGCTATTGTGTAAGAAAAGAGATCTCGGCTAGTCGTGTGTCTTGGCTAGTAATAGTAAACACAGATCTTAGATATACACTTTTTATACTTTATAAACTCTATTTTGGAATGAATACATTACGTAATATGTTTGTACTATTTTACAAACACAAAAAACACACAAAAAATACAGAATGACTACATGACAAACAAAATTCTCACCCGTTTTACTTTTCAGTCCAAGTTAACACATTTACGTTTTTTAAGCGTTTTCCCACTTACTAAGTTTGTCTTTTCACATTTCCCGTAGCTCCACGATGATTGGTCAAAGCAAAAATATGGCGCCGTCCGCGTAATTGTGAAAACATTACTATTTTATGAAGAAAATTGAAATGCTAAAACCTCCTAGAATGAATTAAAGCATCTCAGACAGTGTTTGACGCATCCATATTTCAGTACGGTATGTCGCAGCCATTTCGCTGCTTTTATTTTGCAGCACAGTAACAAGCCGAGATATGATCATTAAAATTAGCTCCGCTGTTACATCAAGCTTTCAACAAAATGCTAGCAAAGCATCTGACTTTAACACTTGTTGAGTTTATTAGCTGTCAATGCTTAAATATTTTGCTAATAAGCAATCAGTGTAGTGTTAGTTTAGCTTCTTATGAGCATCCGGGTGGTACTTTTTGTCAGCTGTATATACGAGCAACAATAAGCTGTGTAGCTTGCGGCTAACGATGCTGCTGCATATTTTCAACACTTATGAAGAGCAGTGTTAAAGATTAATGAGTGACCACTTTAACTGGTGACTTTAGCATGAGCGTTTGATGGTTGCTTTAATGACGCAATGCTGGAAAAAATGAATATTTGGTTAATTTTCATATTCTTAAACTGTAGATTTGTTACCTGTAAATGTTATTTTTTTAGTACCTGAAAACCTTACCAAAATACCTAACGGTGTATCCTGACAAGATTAAGTTTTCTTCTTCTTCTTTTCCTTTCGGCTTTCCCTTCAGGGGTCACCACAGCGAATCATCTGCCTCCATCTAACCCTATCCTCTGCCTCCTCTTCTCTCACACCAACTAACTTCATGTCCTCTTTCACTACATCCATAAATCTCCTCTTTGGTCTTCCTCTAGGCCTCCTGCCTGGCAGTTCCAACCTCAGCATCCTTCTACCGATATGTTCACTATCCCTCCTCTGTACATGTCCAAACCATCTCAGTCTGGCCTCTCTGACTTTATCTCCAAAACATCTAACATGCGCTGTCCCTCTGATGTACTCGTTCCTGATCCTATCCATCCTCGTCACTCCCAAAGAGAACCTCAGCATTTTAGTCTCTGCTACCTCTAGCTCTGCCTCCTGTCTTTTCCTCAGTGCCACTGTCTCTAAGCCATACAACATCGCTGGTCTCACCACCGTTTTGTACACCTTTCCTTTCATTCTTGCTGAGACTAATAAATAAATAAATAAATAAAATTGTGCTTTCTAAAGCTTATTGATAAAAAGTATTTTCATAGCAGAAGAAATAATTTAGTTGTCCTCTTGAATGCCCAATTGTCTTTTTTCAATCATAAGCTTAATCCATGGAGTAAAATAAAACCTTAGGGATAGTTTTAGTCTATTTTATCTTCTATTTGTATTGATAGTTATTTGTTTTTGTTAGAGTTGTTTGGCTTGTCTGTTAGTGTTGTTTTGGCACAAATATGTTTTTACGTTGAAAAATGAAGTGCAAATTTAAATTCAGTGCAAGACTGTTACACAATGCTTCACAAAAAAAAAAAAATCATTTGAAAGACTAAAGATAAACTGCTAACCACCAAAATAAATACATTATCCAATAAAGCAGTTGCTAGAATAATAAAATATGTCAATCCAATAAAGAGCTAATATCTAATTTTAATATATATATATATTTTTTTTTATTTTACTTTCTAATAGCCGAAAAAATGCCTGCCTTCCGGCAAGTGGGAGAGAAGCAGCTTCCTAACCCTCTCCTGTGTATGGCATGGTCTCCCAAAAGGGACCTTATTGCTCTGGCCAATACAACTGGAGAAGTAGGCTTAAAAAACAAAAGATTATCATTCAATCAGAAACAATGGGGTTGGTATCTTTTACTGTTTGTTATCTTATTATTTATTTCCACAGCTGCTACTACATCGTCTGGCTAATTTTCAGCGCGTTTGGAGCTTGCCACCTAATGAGTATACTGGAAAGGAGATTACTGCAGTCGCATGGAGACCTGATGGCAAAAGTAGGGAATGGATGGTTACATCTTGCACATTTCTTTATTCTGCTGGTTATTGATGGGATCATTAGTTTGTTATTCTATCTTTACTGCACACAGTCCTGGCCTTCAGCCTTGGAGACACCAAGCAGGTGGTCCTGTGTGATGTGGAGAAGGCAGAGATCCTCCACCTATTTCCAGTGCAGACCCCAGTCACTTGCATGCACTGGATGGAGGTGATGGAAGAGAGCAGGTGTGCATGAAGCTGAGGGATCAAACCAATGACACAATAAAAGTAGTTTCCAGAATAAAGTGCTTGTGGTATTTTTTGCTAAGACTTGATTTGTGTTTCAGTGCCCTCAGCTCCTTCTACAACTCTGAAGACGAATCCAAACATTTTCTCCCCAAATTACCAGCACTTCCTAAAAGGTAACAGTAGCACTGATTATACATTCAACAAGATGACTGAGTAACTTATATTTAAAGTGCAGTAAATGTTGTTTTGCTTTTATTCCAGCTATAGCACAACCTCAAAGATCTTCAGGTATGGTAACATTTTCATGTTTAACTCGTCAATCCTGTCTACATTTATATTGTTTCTAAAAGAAGCCAAATGTTTTCTTCCATCTGTGTTACAGTGAGGAAAAGTCTGACGAGATAATGAATCTCCTGGGAGATGTCAGGTACATAAGTGACCTGATGTCTTTATCTTTATCATTCTGTGTTCTTGTTAAATTATAATGAGAATAATTTAAACACCTCTTGTTTTTTTTTCACTCTGCAGGCTGAACATACTTGTTCTTGGAGGAGATGCTGGATTTGTAGAGCTGTATGCGTATGGGATGTACAAGATTGCCACTTCAGCTCGAGTAAGGCTCTTTAAATCAGTAATTCAAGAGATGTCCAGATTATATGATTACATTTTACAAAAGAGATCCTTGAATCAAGATTCAGCTGACATATGGGTCACTGATAAATTTAAAGAAAGCTATTTGTGCCAGATTGTTTTCAACGTTAAACGTTTCATGCTCATGAATTTGTGCTGAATTTTAAAAAAAAATTAATTCAAAATGTGATTTTTCTTTTTTTTAGCACACAGAAATTGAATGAATTTTTTTTTATTTTGCACATACATTGAATTGTATATTAACACTAAAAGGGATTACTGAGTTTATTTTAATTTTTTTTTAAGTTAAAGTTCTTCATAATTTACATTGTCTTGGAATAGATTATACAAACACTTTGATATAATATAGTTTAGTGTAACCATCACAAAATACAGCCTCAAAAATGACTGTACTGTATCTCCACACCTCTTTGTAAGAAAAAAAAAATCAATTGTTATAAGCTTCAGGCTTCACCATTGCTGGACTTTTGAATCACATAGCTTTAGATTCTAAGATGTTCATAATTGATTTAAGTTGAAAAGATTTTATAGATTTCTCCACCCTGTCAATGGTGCAGTTCTGGAATAAATACAGTTCTATTTTGTGGCACAAAATTAGTTGAATTTCAAAGCAGCTGAAAACATGTCAGCATTGGAGCTAAAATGCTCATTTCAGCAGAATGCCACTATAAAATATCATTTTTGACTAAAACTCTCTGGTCTTTCTTTCTAATTCCTTGCTATTCTAATTACTCTCTACAGGTTCCAGGTACCTGTCACAGCCTGAGTCTGTCCAGCGATCTCAAGTCTCTGTCTGTCATCACAGAAGTCAGGTCATCTGACAACAACCCGGAGATCTGTTACGTTCAGGTAAGAAAGACAACTTGGCTTTTTTTTTGTCCGTTTGCCAGGAACTTTGGTTTTTCACATGTTTTCATTTTACTTGCTCGTTATAACTGCCGTCTTTGTCTTGTAGCTGGACACAGGGTTGTTGTCGGACTGTTTGCCCGAGGTCACAAGGATGGCACGCAAGTTTACCCACATCTCCACCCTGCTGCAGTACCTACGCCTCTCGCTGACATGCATGTGTGAGGCCTGGGAGGACATCCTCATGCAGATGGATCTTCGGCTCACTAAATTTGTTCAGGTCAGCAGTCGTTGTGTATTGCCCAAGTTGAAAATTGAAAGCGTATCAACAAATACATGCAACTTGAATTTTTTTCTAAACCTCTGTTTTTTTTTAGGAAAAGAACACAAGTACTCAAGTTCAAGATGAGTTTCTGGAGCTTCTGCTTTGGGGACAATCAAGGTGAGATGCACTATTTGCATCCTTAGATTTGCACACTATCACGCCGCAGTGCTGTAGAAGGTAAGAAATATCTTGACATAATTTTCGTGGTAAAATTATACCACGAAATTTACAACATGCTGTGTCTTGCTGCCTTCATGTAGCCCTGAACTTCAGGCTCTTCTCATGAACCAGCTGACTGTCAAGGTGAGTAGAAGAGACAGGAAGTGCTGCTATTAGATCTTCCAACTAGAACTAATCTGCAGGCTGTATAACTTAAAGTGACATCTTGATTCTAGTTTGCTTCATCTCCATCATAGGGGCTAAAGAAGCTTGGCCAGTCCATCGAGTCCTCTTATTCCAGCATCCAGAAGCTAGTGATCAGCCACCTACAGAGGTATCTTCATCTTTTCACTTCTCAATGCTGCCTGAGCTTCTCTATTTCTCTATTCTAGTTTCTCTGTTAACATGTCTCTCTCCTTTTGTCTGTCTGCAGTGGCTCTGAGGCATTGTTGTACCACCTGAGCGAAGTGAAAGGCATGTCTTTGTGGAAACAAAAGTTTCAGCCCCTTGGACTGGATTCAGCAGCTATAGAAGGTACAATTTCCTTAATTATGCTTTGCATAATTTCCTTGCACAACGCTCAAAAATTAAGCTTTGTGTCACCATGTATGTATCCACATGTACTGTATGTTTTTGTGTTTTCAGATGCTATTACAGCTGTGGGTTCCTTTTCTCTGAAGGCCAACGAACTTCTCCAGTGAGTTTAAGGATAATCCTTCCTCATGGTGGACATTTTAACCTGTCAATCACAGACGGAGCTAATAAATGATCGCTGCATTAAGCTTGTCTTATCAGCACCCAAATGGAACAGAGCCATTATTAATTTTTATTAATTTGACCTGTGATTTTACTGACTGACTATGACAAATCAAAACATCTCTTTCTAAATTGCATCTTGTACCATTAGTAATGTTCACATTATTCTGGTTATAAATTCTAAGATCAGCATAAATGGCAGTGTAATCATCCACTGTTTTCCCCCGATGCCATTTTTATATACAGTATAATCTTTGTTCTTTATTTTTCACTTAGAGTGATTGATAAGAGCATGAAGAACTTCAAAGCCTTTTTTCGGTGGCTGTATGTAGGTAAGCATCAGATTTACTTTATCAAATACAATAAATGTGCAAGAGTTTGAGTTGGCAGTGTTGATATGGAGATATAATGTACTGGCACAGAAGCAGAACCTCACATTCAGTGAGAAATGGTAGACTACTTAAAGGGCCATACCTGTGATTTTGCATGTTTGAGCCCAATAAATACTTCTCACATATTGTACACCTTACATTACTGCCAACCATTTTCCAAAACACACTACTGGAGCTGTATATTTTGGACTTTTTTTTCCCACCTTCCAGACTGCCATTGGTTTCAGTTCATTCAAGTATGCTATAAAAATCAACTTGTAGAGACCTGAAACACACTTTAAATAGGTAATCCATCACAACGAATACTATGTCTATTAAGTTTTTGTTAAAGCAATTTTCTTTAACCGGTCCGACATGGACCTGCACAGAAGAAATTGTATGTCTCCCCCAAGGAATATAGTCGCAGGAGAAAAGATGGTTTTTATCAATAAATTAAAATGACCATGCCTTCACAATCTAAACTAAAATAAATATATAACTAAAATAAAGTTTTATGTTTTGGAAAATGGTTGGCAGTAACATAATGTGTATGCAATTTGTATTTATCGGTCTCAAATATACAAAATCACCGACATGGTTCTTTAAACTGTGTTTTTAATCAGCATGTGTATTTGTGCAGTCTCTTATCCTGTGGTTTGTAAGATCCTAATTAGATTAATTTCAACCACAGAATTTATGACTCAAAATCTGTTTTGATGTTTTATTTCTCCCCAGCTATGTTACGAATGTGTGAGGAGCATGTGCCACCAGAACTGAACAAGGTGAGGGGTTCAATCACAAGAGCAGGGTTTTTGTCATTTCAATAGCACATCATTTTTCCTAAAACTGCTTTTACATTTTTAACATTGTTGATTGATCTCTTAGATGACCCAGAAGGACATAGCATTCGTGGCTGACTTTCTGTCTGAGCATTTTAGTCAGGTGAGATCAGCATTAATGCCACTTTAATGGCAATTTAAAGGGGACATCTTAAGCTATTTTTGTTGTTTTTCCTGATTTAACAGTTTTAACATAGTAAAATGTTAGAATATTATGGAAATGTTAAAATAGTAGGGAGTATATATTGAAGTTAAAGTTAAAGTTGCAAAACTTGAGGTTCATGCATATACGCATACATCCAGTAAAACAAACCCCTGGGTCCTAAACTTCCATCAATGCTTAGTTTTTGCTTAGTCTTTACTTCCTTAACATTTATATGTAACACATTTGAATTTACCCTCAAATATTCATGCTATGCAGTCTGTAGGTTTTGCCCGCTCAGGTCTGATGTAGCTGGCAAATCAAAACAGAGCAGGTTTTGGCGTGGACCTTAAAGAGACAGTACCTAAAACGGCATGTTTCCACTCAGTGTACACAGTGATGCTGCAGCAAGGAAGAGCAGAATTGGATCAGTTTGTTTCCTGCATATTGAAGCATTTCAAAGATTTCATAAATACACCCCTAAATGAAAATTAGAAAATGCAAAACTGTATAATATGTCCTTTTAATCCAATTTAATTGCAATTTGTATAAANTTTTTTTTTTTTTATTGACCTGTGGTTTGACAGAATGAAGAGCTCTTTGATCGTAAAGGGAAGTACTTCAACGTAGAGCGAGTTGGTCAGGTAAGTGGATTTGTATTTGTTATGAACAGTGATTTTAAAATGAATGACTGTCCTACAACATTTTGTTTTCTCTTTCCTATGGACATGTACAGTACCTGAAGGATGAGGATGAAGACCTCATGTCTCCACCCAACACTAAGGGAAACCAGTGGCTCAACTTTTTACAGGAGAGCACACACCTGAAGGGTGACCTATGACCTTTAAGTTGGAAATACAAATCACAAATTCCATGTTGTACATGTGGTCAAAGTTTCTGTTTGTTGAAATCCCCATATGTCTTGTTTAACTGGAGGTTTTAGTTCAAAAGTCACTGTCGCAGATGAATAATATAATGTTTGGCTGGTTTATCTAGAGAGTTCTTTGCTGTTCCCTTCATATCCGCAAAAATCTTTGCACTTTGTCAAGAGGATGATGGAGGGTGTGATTGAGTTGTGTCTTCAGAAACCTGCAGTGAGTTTTTTGATGTATTTATTTGGCTTAAACTTACACATTTACAGTAACAATAACATAATTCCTTCTAATTTGTGGATATTTGCTCTTTGCTTATTCATCTGCAGGAAGTAATTGGGAAGTCTGTGAAACAGGCTGCTTTTTTGCCCCTGTACACTGTTCCAGAGAGGTATGAAATGTTTATGTTAACGATCCTTTTTTTAATTATTTGAACAACTAAACTAATTGATCTAAAGCTGCATTAAATTGTTTTTGTTTACTGTCTTTCCAGCTCTGAAAATACTCCACGACTTTTTGAACTTCCATCTTTGTACGTAAAACACATACATCCTGCAGTTTCCTAATGGTGTGGGACAGTCAGGTTTTATTAATATGCTTGGTTGGTCATACAGGTGGAATGACAAGAAGACCAACACACACTACATGGTGTTCTGCATGCCAGAGATTTCACCTTGCAAGCTCTACCTGGTACGGAAAGCAACAGACCCAAACAGGTACAGTTCTGTGACTGGGTGTGTTTGTGTGTACTGTCTCTTCCTGTTTTTATCTACATCTATCTTTTGTTTTTTTTTTTTTACAGATATATCCCCAACAGTGTCATGTCAGTTGACCTCAGCCAACAACTTGACAATGAGGATAATGAGAATGCTACAGACCAGTGAGTGTTTCTCATCTCTTTACTTCCCCTAAATTTTTTAAAGGACAGTACCACTTATTTTGCATGTTTGAGGCCTAATATATTCAATTTTCATACACGTAATGTTACTCTCAATCATTTCCCAAAGCATACTACTGGAACAGTGAGTTAAAAATGTTTTTCCTACCTTCCAGACCACCACTGGTTTCAGTTCATTCTGGTACGCTATTAAAATCAACTTGTTGATACTTGAAACGTTCTTGGAATAGGGAATCCATCATCGCCAACAAGACATATATTCAGGTTTTTTTGAAGTTTAGTAATTTTAGCGTGTATGGTCAAACACGTACAAACATGTATGGTCTCACTACATGGGATCCTGCGGGGGTTCTCCTGAAATGCCTGCCATGTTGGTTTACTTGTTTTCTGCATATTTATGGTTTGTACCCTCCTCCGGAACCCAAGCGATCAGGCAGCCAATCAGAGCAGCGCCTCATTAACATAGCATCCCTGCCCACTCAAAACAGCTCATAGTGATGGCAGGCAGAAACTGAGAGGAAGAAGAGGTCTCTCAGAGCCTGGATGTGTGNAAAAGCGTGGAGTGAATGTATGTCTCTACCGGGGAATATAGTCCCAAAAGAAGACCTGCGTTTATCGAAAAATTTAAATGACCGTGACTCATAAGGCTGTGTAACTATTAGCAGCAGAAACATCAATTTTTAAGGTGGGTGTATCGCTTAAATATTTGATTTTGAAAGATTAAGAGATTTTGCAAAATATCAGGAAAGCTGAAATACGGTTTTATCCTTTGGGAAGTGGTTGTCAGTAACGTAACATGTATGAAAATTGAATATATTAGTCTCAAACATGCAAAATGGGTGGTATGGTCCTTTAAACACACAAAAATCCAAACTAATGTCATACTTTTTTCTCAGCTGGTAAAGACCTATTGACCTATTTTTGGAATGTCCCTTTGCTTTTCAGGAGCCGTTATGTATACAGCTGCCTGGATGCTCGTTTCTATGACGATGAGACGTTAACTGTGGTGCTGCAAGGAACAGAAGAGGAGCGAGTCCTGGGTCAGCTTCCTCTCTCCTCCGCCCTCAGCTGTGAAACTGAATTTAACTGGGAGCCTAACCTCAGGTGTGTTTGTATACACACACATCATTTGGAATATATGAACTGTAATTTTCACTGCTGTGAAGTATATTTTACAACTACCACCCCTGTAACTTTATGAGTAACAGTGTATTATGCGAAAAGGTCGTAGATCAACAGTTTAGTCCATTCTCTGAACACGGCTCTTGAGATGCTGGCAGCAAAGAAGCATAGTCAAAGAGAAGATTTACCAGTGGAGACAACATATAACTCAGACATATTGTATATTCTCCTGTATTGTCAGGTTGGACCAGCAGAGCAGTGCCATCCCTTGTCGAGGTCTGGTACTTGGAAATCAGTGGCGGGACTTGGAGAACATGAAGGCTCACTTTGTAGCTGTCAGTGGAGTCCGCAAAGTGGCCTGTGTGGTACGTGATTTATTTCTAGAACTTCTCATTATATCTTGTGCATTGGGATTTTATTTTGGGATATGGATTAGTTCTTACATGTGATTTTGCCAGTGATTTAGCACATATGAGACCAATAAATACTACCTGCATACACGTTACATTACTGACAACCATTCTCTCCAAAATGTGAAATCATATTTGAGTTTTTGTGTTATTTTGCCAAATCTTTCAAAATCCAGTCTTTCAAAATCAAATGTTTAGGTGATACACCCACCTTAAAATTCAGTGTTTCACCTGCAAATACTTTGTCACAATTGTGAAAGCACGATTGTTTTAATTTCTCGGTAAAAGTAGTCTTTTCTCCTGGGACTATATTCCTGTGCTGGACCGGTTAAATTAAGTATTGTCGCCAAAAAATAAGAACATTGATTTGTTGTGATTGATTATCTATCTCAAGCAGGTTTCAGGTCTCTATAATAACTGATTTTTATAGCGTACTGGAACGAACTGAATGGCAGCCTGGAAGATAAGAAAAACAAATAAAAAATGTAGCGCTCCAGTTGTATGTTTCGAAAAATTGTTGGCAGTTAAGTAACATGTTTGTATGTATTGGGCTCAAACACGCAAAATCACTGGTATCCTCCTTTAACTACTGCAATATGTGTATGTTTGGTGTGGTGATCAATAAGGCCAGCATTCCAAACTTTCCCTGGCAATGGAGACTGTTTCCAAAAAGGTTCTCTCTCTTTCCTTTCAGCTAAGTGCCAATCTGAGGCACATACGCGTTTTTGAGATGGATGTAGAGGATGAGGAGGATGAAGAGGGAACTGAGTTACAGAATGCCAGTGCTATCCAGGATGGACTGGAAACAACAACAATTAGCAAAGCACCAGGAGAAGCTACAGCAAACGCAGAGGCTAATGATGAAGCTGATGCTGAAGAGGGTGTCGGGGATGCATCTCTAAAGACTAAGGAGCATCTGGAGTCAGAAGAGGTCCTGGAACTCTCTTAAGAATTCAATGGCATACGTAGAAACAGATTGAATTTAGGACCCCAGACAAAAGATTATCTGAGCACACAGGGTGTCATTTTGTAAAATAAACATTTTGAATGTATAAATAAAGATGTTTCAAATAAATTGTGGTCATTTTTTACTTATTTCTTTAATTTGAATTATTTTCTGTTATGTTTTTCTATTTTTATATATTTGTACAGGCATTAATTTGACCAGTACTGAATTCCTTATGCTTAACAAATAAACTGATTAATTATCTTGATCTAACAAACAATTAGAGTCGCAATATTAATGCATGTTTAAATGCAAATATGAGGCCTTTGTACTGAAGTGGGAAGCTGTGTACGCGCAAATAGGTGTTGGTTACGAGCTCGTTCCCGATGCCGAACGTGATGACGTATGCTGTCCGCCGCCTGTTGGTCTTTCACAGTTGGTGACGAGTATAGTGAAAATGGCCTCGACCCTACCCGAATGTACGAATAAACGAAGAAGATGACGGTGTTCAGCTTTTTAAGTCGGTTAAACACCAAAGTGTCTTTATTTAAAACCGTAAAGTAAGGAAAAATAAATAGACTGTCGGCAGAGAAACGATTAGCAAAACCGCAGACAACCGCGTTATTTTCATAGGGCTGAGGAGCCACCATGGAGGATATCAACTCAAATATCAACGCGGACTTGGAGGTGCGGAAGCTCCAGGACTTGGTGAAGAAGCTCGAACAGCAAAACGAGCAGCTTCGGAGCAGGTCTACCTTGTTGTCTTCTGCTGGGGCTATGTCAGGGAACCACAGACCCCTGAGCGCCGGCTACGACTCTTCCCTGTCTGCGGGGATGGCAGCCGGTCTGGCCGGCTTCCCTGGGGTGGGGTTCGGCGGCACTGTAGACTACGGTGGGCTCCTGGAGAATAACCGCTGTTTGAATCCCAGACTCTCTTACGATAGCATCAGTTTCAGGAGAGCATATGAGGGCGAGGGGGCATCGGCTGCCACCTCTGTGTCTATGAACTCACTTTATACCGGAGGCTTCACGGATGAAGGCGGAACGACCATCCTAGATGAAGTAGAAATCTTAGACCTTGAAGACATGGATTGCCTAAATGAAGATGAAGACAGCTGGTGAGTGACGCTTCACACGCAGGCTTGAGTTTGGTAACGGAGTTTGGTGGCGTGTCTGTTGTCCACAGTGCCAGGTGACAGCTGCTCCACGCATGATCTTCCACGACAAACGCATAAACAATCGTGTCAGTAGCTTATCTGGAATCTGAAGTCTTGTCTTCTGAAGGAGCTTTGTTGTGGATCGCTGCCTGAAGGATGTCTGGTTACAGAGTCAAGTGTGCTATTCCCAGCCATTTCTCACTGTGGGATTATATACGTATGCTTTGTCATGCAGCCACTGCCAAATGGCTAACCATGATGCAACCATGCTCCCTTTCACACACACATGCTACAGAAAGTTTCTGCAGTTTTTTAAGATCAAACACTACAACTCTGAGGTTAAGGTCTAGCTGTGAGGATTAAATCCCACATCATCTGTTTTAGTGTTTTTTGACAATCACTTAAACAGATGAGCTGGTCACTGCCATGACCTGCCATTGCTGGGCAGGTCATGGCAGTGGTGACAGGAGATGTGTGTGTGTACACTACACTAGTACTGAAAGTTGTTTGTCAGCCTAACAGCCATTTGGGAGGCGTAACCATGGTTATGTTCCTCATCTGAAATCCCTGTAGCACACCAGTTGCCACACACAGCTACAAATGATCTGCAGCACAAGTGAGAGAGGTGTGAGATGACAGTCATCTCATGATATAAGAATAAACACTGTGTCAGTTTAAAATAGTTCACCACGAGCTTTCTATTTAGAGAGTATTACTAAATATTGCTGTTGTGGCCATGGATGATAATTTGGCACCATGCTCTCTCTCTTTTTTTTAAAAAAAAGTAGAAACATTCTGGCAGCACAACCTCTACATTTGTTTTCTTAATCACATTGTGTTTATATGGCTTTGCATACATAGTATGTAGCTTTAGTGTAATCTTTGAAATGCGACACTGTGATTGGATTTGTGCAGTTCAGCAAATTTCGTCTCTCATCCCAGCATGAGGAAATCTTACACAGGGATGAGGCTTTGTTGTAGTTCTGTATCAGATGCATTTTCATAGTTAGGATAATAATGGAGTAGTTACTTGTAAGGCCACAGTAACTGACATGACATTACTTTAATGATGGACCTCTTTCAGAAAATGGCCCTTGTTATCCGTTTTGTTAAAGGAGGGTTTGTTTGACTGGCCTCTGATTTATAACAAAGGCACTGGAAACTACACTACATTAGGTTGTACGTCACTCAAAGCAATCTATGTTTATGAGGAGACTGATAACTAAATAAGGCCTTAAGTAAATTTATATAAGCGTCCGAAATGGGACTTTGACACCAAATAATCACTAATGTGAACATTACTACAAAGAAGGTTTTGTCTTGTCTGCTTTTCAAAGCAACTTCAACCATCAGATTCATGTGTCCCAGTTATTTGGTTTTAAAAAAAATGCAAATAATAGGTGAATAATCTCAAAACAAAAAAAAAGATGAGTGTATATGCCCAACATAGAAAGAACTGGCAAAGAGAAACATTAAACCAATCAACATTGACATGACAGATGTATACAGTATAAAGGTGATGCTGATATATATCATGCGACCTAATATGAACCACCATTGTAATAAAATCGGCAATGGTGCGTTGATTACTTTAAAGGACCATACCGGTGATTGTGAATGTTTGAGCCCAATATATAAAACCTGCATACATGTTACATTACTGACAACCAATTTCCAAGACATAAAACTGTATTTTAGTTTTCCTGTTATTTTTCCAAATCCCCTAATCTTTCAAAATCAAATGTTNAAACTGTATTTTAGTTTTCCTGTTATTTTTCCAAATCCCCTAATCTTTCAAAATCAAATGTTCAGGCGATCACACACCTTAAAACTCAGCATTTCGCCTTCTCACACTTATGAATGATTGTAGAAGGCACGGTCATTTAAATTGCTCCATGAAAGCCGTCTTCTCCTCGGACTATATTTCCTGCCGGAGAAATACATTGTCTTCAGTGCAGCTCCTTGTTGGATCAGTTAAATAAAGTGACTTTGACAAAAAACCCTAACAGATGTGTTGTTCGCTGTGATGGATTTCAAGTCTCTACAAGTAGATTTTTATCGCATACTGGAATAAAATTAAGTCACTGGCAATCTGGAAGGTAGGAAAAACAATCTAAAATTTACCGCTAAAGTAGCATATTTTGGGAAATGGTTGTCAGTAATATAACATGTATGTGGATTGTATATATTAGGCTCAAATGTGCACGACCGCCAGTATGGTCCTTTAAAGTCCTTTAAATGTTCATTTGTAAACCACTGTCCACATCATCAGAGCAGCAGAGGAAATCCTGAGATTTCACCCAAACACTTTTCACTGGTGCCCAACAAACCCACTATCACTGCCCTGGCTGTTTGTCTGCCCTCTGGATTAGATTGTTATCTGGGATTAGCGTGTAGTGCAGAGCTCTTGCCAGCCTCTGTCACCGGCTGCTGTAATCCCTGGTTTGTTAGTGTCAGACTGATTTTAAAACACTGCTCAGTCATTCAGTCAATAGAAACATGTCACACTGCTGCTGAACATGGGAATGATAATATAGTTTCAGAGTCTGGAGGTCGTGTAGGATGGAGCTTTAGGTCTGTAGATTTATAGGCTGTATCAAATCATTGAGTTGAGAGACTATGAAAAGTGTGGAGGCCTTTATTTCAGGTCTGTAATATTTTTCAGCATTAGTCCTCCTTTTTTTTTAAATAATTTTTTCTGCTTTCATCATGAAAGCCTTTCTTTACGGTTAAAAACAGCTGACAGCTGCTGACTCAGGTTTCTCTTCTGAGTGGATTCTCTCCTTTCCTCTCCTCTCCTCTTGTCTGCTCTCCACTTCTGTTCTCTTCTCTTTTCTTCTCTCCTCTCCTCTTTTCTCTTCTCTCCTTTCCTCTCCTGTTCTCTTCTCTTCTCTTTTCTTCTCTCCTCTCCTGTTCTTTCCTGTTCTCTTCTCTCCTCTTTTCTTCTCTCCTCTCCTCTCCTCCCCTCTTCTTCCCTCTCCTCTCCCCTCCTCTCCTCAGGTTTAGATTACATAATAGCCATCACAGAGGCCACTCAGGCTTATACTATTACCTTGCTCTTGTTTGACTCATCTGTGAGGAAGGTTATTAAAAAGATTTAACAGCATCAGTTGATGCAACTCACTATGCAATAAAGCTAATGACTTCTGCAAATAATTTAGGCTTTTAAAAGTTTATTCTTAGTTTGACGTAGCAAAAACTAATCAGTTGCATTTTCCTGATTACATTTGGAGACTCCAGAGAGATACAGCACTTCTTTCTGCACAGTCACAGCCAAAGCAGTAAAATCTGAACGTGAACTTACAGTTTCATGATTATTTTCACTTTTTTGGAGGTTACTACTGGTGGCATTTTTTTTATATCTTAAATGATGTACAGCCAAAATTTAAAATATTTAAAGGACCATACCAGCGATTGTGCAAGTTTGAGCCCAATATATACAACCCGCCTACAGTCCCTCCATGTTACGTTACTCACAATTCCAAGAACTCCAATTCACAAACTCTAATTCCAATTCCCAAAAATAAAGCTGTATCTTAGTTTCCCCTCTTATTTTTTTCAAAACCCCTAATCTTTAAAAATCAAATGTTCAGGTGACACACCCCTTAAAATTCAGCGTTTTGCCTTCTAATACTTATGCACAATTGTAGAAGGCATGGTCATTTATGCCATGGACTATATTTCCTGGCGAAGAAATACATCTTCTTCCGTGCAGCTCTGTGTTGGATCGGTTAAATAAAGTTATTTCGACAAAAACCCCTAATAGACTTGTTGTTTGCTGTGATGGATTCTGTATCTCAAGTGTGTTTCAAGTCTCTACAAATTGATTTTAATAGCGTGATGGAATGAACTGAAAACAAAGGAAGCTAGAAAAAAAATCTAAAATTTACTGCTAACATAGTATATTTTGGGAAATAGTTGTATGTGGATATTGGGCTCAAACATGCACAATCGCCGGTATGATCCTTTAAGTTTGATATAGATATGAATTAAAATGGTAGATAGTTTGGAGTTTAAATTAGGTTCTCCTAGAGTTCTTCTTTTCACCAAAACAAAAAAAAAATGCATGAATGCCTTTCTGTCTTTTCTCGTTATTCTGTAATGGTAATGAAGCAGCCTGTGATGACGTACCAAACCATCTCAGTCAGAATATTCTTCCTCTTAAAGCTGCCAGGTCACATGTCTGATCAGGTTTGACGGGCGTGAGCTGTCAGAGATGGTCGTCGTTACAGACGACAACTTGCTTTTATAACACATCGTGTAACGTGTCAACTGTGTTCGTGTCTTTCCAGGCTCTATGAGGCAAAACTGAACAGTCCCCTCCAGAAAGCCTTGAGTCCTATCGTGTGGTGCCGCCAAGCTCTGGATAACCCGAGTCCTGAGATGGAATCAGCCAAGCGTTCCCTCATCCACAGACTGGACCTCACCATGTCAAGTAAGCAGCACCAGCGAACGACCTCTGACCTTCCTCAACGCATGGGCCGTGGTTATGGTCAGAGTTGGTAAAGGATCAGGAATTCCTTCAAAAACACTTCAGAAGTAGAATCTTTATTATAAGATAAGATAAGGGCTTTGTTGAGGGGGAGGGGGGGTTCTCGTATCAAACTAAAGAAATTATAGTCTCACTGTTCCATCCTGCCATCCACAACAGAAGAAAACAAGAACAGGATTTGTTTTGGTCCCCACCCAGATTTTCCCCTATCCATCTTTTTTCCTTTTTTTTTTTTTTCNTTTTTTTTTTTTTTCATTTCTATCCATTTTTTTTCCTATTGAAGTGGAAACTGTAAGCCAAATTAGTCTCCTGTCTATTTTAAACTGACTGACTCTTAGCTGTCCACATCATTATTCTCTTCTTGTGCTGACTTGATTTTGAGTAAAATGGGAGGATTAAATTTTTTTCTTTGTGTTGCTTGGTGATATTCAGATTCAGAAAAATAATGCTTAATTTGGTGTAGCTCTTGAGGCACGCACTGTGTTTAGAGTGTTGTGCCATATGATTGTGTCCATGTACACCATTTTATTCCTTTTAAAAGACTTTATGAGGTTTTTCAATATAGAAATTGAGCCTAATATATTAAATTTTCATACATGTTGCGTTACTGACAATCATTTCCCAAAGAATAAAACCATATTGCAACTTTCCTGATGTTTTGCAAAATCTCTAAATTTTTCTAAATCAAATATTATAGTGATATAGCAACCTTAAAAATCGATGTTTTGCCTGCTAATAGTTATGCAGCCTTATGACGTCACGGTTGTTTAAATTTTTTAATAAACGCAGGTCTTTTGAGACTATATTCCCCGGTGGAGACATACATTCACTCCACGCCTTTTATTGCACTTAAACGTTAAAATTATGTAACTTCTGAAAAAACCTGAATACATGTTTTGTTTGCAATGATGGATTACCTATCCCAAGAACATTTCAAGTATCAACAAGTTGACTTTAATAGCGTACCAGAATGAACTGAAACCAATGGAGGTCTGGAAGGTAGGAAAAAAATATTTAACTCACCATTCCAGTAGTATGCTTTTGGAAATGATTGTCAGTAATGTTACATGTATGAAAATTTAATATATTAGGNCAGTAGTATGCTTTTGGAAATGATTGTCAGTAATGTTACATGTATGAAAATTTAATATATTAGGCTTAAACATGCAAAATGGGTGGTATGGTCCTTTAAATTGGTTCATTTAGGATGAGTTGTGTACAGCAACAGAACGAGCATAAAATTATTTAATTATTTGCTAGTTGCATTTATCTAGCAGTTGAACCTACTCACCTCTCTCAGGCAGCAGAAAATGAGCAGTTTGGCTCTGCAGTTAATGTTACTATCAAATCTAACTCAAGCATAACTGTTACACTATCTGAAATTCTTCTCCCCTCACCTAAAATCTCAAACTCTGAGAGTTCTGTGATAGATCTACGTTGTTGCATCGATGTTCTGTAGCGCAGCATATTAAGGAAACAATGGTAATCCGATTTAATTCTGCAGTCTAAACTGTAAAGTTGTTCGGTGTGATTATTTAGGTGATAATTTACATGTGAAAACCATATTGGGATGCATATACATGGAGAGGGACTCATCGTATTGATTTTACCTCATGCTTCGTCCTTCACGCTGTGTTTGTTTTCTGAGCTACACTAATTATAGTGAGTCCCTGCATGAGGAGGCCCTCACGGCTAAAACGAGACAGGTCATTTCCATTTTGACAGTGGTATGCCCATGTGACTGTTAGATCATATTGAGCAACAGGCTGGTGAACGTTGTTGATGAGACCAGCTCAGTTGCGCAACACAGTACCTGGACAGACAGGCACCTCCTCGTCCATGGATACTGAAACTTGTTGTCAGAGGCTCGTGTCCTGCGAGTGGCAGCGTCCTGATCAGCTCAGGTATGGATTAAATATGTGAAAACAGAAAGCATTTGAATCACTTTTACTTTTCCCGCTGTGTATACAGAGCCCTCCACAAATATGAAAAACAGGCTTTATTGTTTATCCCAGGGGTGCTCAAATGCAAATCTTAAAGGTCTACAAGAAAAATTTTCAATAAGACAAAGGCCCGTTTATTAAGGTCAGTCATGCCAGGGTTGGATTGTGTCGGGGGGGGGATACCGGGAAAAGTCCACCTGAATGCCGTGTCAGCCCATTGTTGTCATGGAGATGACAAGGCACTGAATGTGATTGGACCAAAGCAGAGTACACATTCTCACACAGACAGTGAAGCAGTCGGACATTCAACAGAGAAAGTGGAGAATTTTGACTAGTATATATGAAAAGTATAATTTGCTCACAGTCCAGAGACAGTTGTGGTTCAGTCCGAATACGGAGCGGAGTCCGGACTTTAAGGGTGACTGGTTTATCATCTTGAAGTTTCAATTCAAAATATTAACAAAAAAATTTAACATTTAATTAAAGTAGAATAATTGAAAGGAAAAATCATTTCTTTTTTCTCAGTTAGCCTGGTGGCGTCTGATCGTAGTTTTTGAGACTTGTGATTCTTGGAGATTCTTTGGCCTCTAGAACATCTTCCTCACTGTACATGGACTCAATATACACACACGTCCTCTTCCAGGCCCATTAAGAAAAATATTTGTTTCATGATAAGAATTTCTTTTTCCTTTCAGTTATTTTACTTAAATTTAAGGTGATATTTTTGTTAATATTGTGAATGAAAGATCAAGACGATAAACGTAAAGACCATTTTGCTTTTATTTATCAAGGGTGCCAGCATTTGTGGGGGGCACTGTGTTATCTCATCTAACAAAGGGAGAAAAGTGGCAGTAGTGAACCACCGTGAGAGGCGTGTTTCTGACGCTGCCTAATTGGACCTGCGAGCATCAGACCAGGTCTTAAACACTTATCCCAGCTGATCCTCCACTTTGATTTATTATTATTCCTCTGTTGTACATTTTTGTTGGCTGTTCTGGTAGAATAAGCTCATGTATGAAGTTAAAACAGTTTGCCATAGCAAAAATCACAGCTTAAGTGGGCCTTCAGTGAATAAAATATAGTAGGTGTGTAGCGGCTGACTAATACTACAAATAAGTATCCATCAGCATTGTTATCAGTGAAGATGATGTCATTGCTGGAGGAGTGAACAAAGGAGAATATCATCTGTAAAAGGCCTGAAAGTATTCCTGCAGTCACATTACTCCCCACGCTTCTCTCTGCTGTTGGCATGGCTGTTGGCATCAGTTCCACAAAAGCTCACAAAAAAAAAAAAAAAAANAAAAAAAAAAAAAAAAAAGACAGAGCAGCTTAAATCCTCTGATGAGTCGACAATCCACTGGCCAGATTGTAAAATATTTAACGTTTAAATAAAAGGAATCGTACACCGAGGCCTGCAAAGGGAAAGATGGCTGTTAGTAATGAGATCCTTTTCTGCCATTGACCTCAGGCGAGAGGAGCACGAAGCGTGAATCGTGACCAGGAAGACCTCGGTACGTCTTCTGTATTACAGATCATAGTGCGAGACTTAACGTGTCAATAACAGCAAATAATCATCACGTGACCACGTTCCCTCATTCATAAACGCCTGTTACCATCATCCTTTAGCGTTAGAGGAGTATTTCTTCATTTACGTCAGGGAAGTGATTCATAAAACACATAAAAATTAAGACCTGTTTCAGTCTGGAGGTAAATATCAGCGTTATGAAATCTGGTTGACTTTTTAAATTTATTTGTCACATGTTAGTGATCAGTAATTTTGATAGATGAGTGCACTCAGCTGATCAGTCATTTAAATGTCGAGTTTTAATCTGATCTCACACATTCTAGTGGTTCTCAGTTTATTCATTAAACCTCATCTGCTGCACTCTGCATCTGTCACACACACAACACACGTACACGTGCACACACAGCGATCTCACACTATGAAGGGTAATGGGTGTATTTACCTGTTATCTTAGTGTCAATCTGTTAAAGTGTGGAGCTCTAAAGCACAATTTAAGGTTACTTTACCAATTTAACAGTTCAATATCGCTTTAGCAGCAGATGAATCAGGATAAATCATGGCTCCTAAATATGAAGCAGCTCATTAACATGCGGTCTTTATTGGCTTTTACCTGAGACACACCTTATGCGACCTTAATGTGACACTGGTGCTCTGATTAATGTAAGAGAAGGTTCATGAATGAGGTTCAGCTATCATGGTGCTTTTTTAGTGTGACGCTGTGTAGTTATCGTGATTTTTTTTTTTTTTTTTTTTTTTTNTTTTTTTTTTTTTTTTTTTATGAATCCCGCCCACTGTGTGTCTGACTCAAAGAAACTCGTCACAGACACACTCAGTCTCCCAGCTTTCACGCCCACTCTCTGTCAGGCTCGTTACCATGGCGCTAGCGGAGTTTGAGATGGAAAGTTTCAAAGCAGAAATCTTGACGTGACAAGTGGCAGATTCATGTGAAAGTGAAATCTGTCTTGCATCGCGAAATGTGATCAAAACAGATTTGACAAGCCATTTGTGTTTTGTGTGAACACATCTGTTCCAGCTTATGCAGCAGGAAATATGTAAGCATGCATGCACACGCATACACGCACGCATGTCTGCATGTATTGCAGACATGCCCTTTAGTTTTTCTTCTCAGTGGTGACCGAGCCTTTTTTTTTCTGCACACACCCTCTAAAAATCTAATTCCTAAATGCTTTGTCTCAGCTGTAGAAGTAAAAACAGGGAGGAGGAGGCCGTCTGATAGCTGCCAGAGTTACAAAACTTTATTCATGTAGATAATCCTGTTAAATATGCTGTCCTGCATCTAGATCCAATGCACATTGAAGACCTATCAGGCAGAAAGTTCCAGCCACAGGCGTAGCTGACCTGGCCTACTTCTGCACACAGCAGCATTTCTTAGGCCGAACACTGTAATAGTTAGAACTTCTTCAACTTCTTCTCCCTTGGGATATTCATTTTTCTGAATTACAATAACTTTCTCTGTTTTCTGTATTTCACGAAAATGTCACTGCTAAGTTTTTTTTTGTACATTTCGTCCTCAGCACTAAGGGGCTCCAAGGCTTTACGTATTTTTGCATCAGGACAGGCTTCATTTAGCTTATTTCTTTGTGTGTGGAAACTGGCCTGAAGATTCCATAACCCAAAAGCCACTAAGAATCATTTCACATCCCAGCAGATGGAAACAGAAAAGGGAAAGAGGTATTCTCTGTTCCTCTAATCGTGGTTTGTTTTAGGATGGAGGATTTGAGAACCCTTTATTTTTTTCTGTCTCTTTCATTGAACACATGTTGTGCTGAAGCTGCTGTGATAGCTTTTGCTGTTTTCTTATAACCTCCAGAAATCTCAAAGCGAGGATCTAAAGGGCAGCGGCCCCCCGTCACGTCGTAGCTTAGAACAGGTTTAGTCTTCTTTATGTTTAGACTAGGATGATCCTTCTTGATGATGACTCGTGTGATTCCTCTTCTTCACAGGAAATGAGAAATGCACAGATGTTTGACAGCAAACAGCACAAAGATGTCACTCCTTTGTGCCTTTTGATTTTTTTTATTTGACTTTTTGATTTGATTTTGATTTAACAATTTATTTCCGACATGAAAATAATAGAGAAAAAAAATCCCAGCTGAACAAATAATAGAAATTGAAAAATAGAAAATGAGTAGGATGAGGTATAACTTATTGATTCCTACCTGCTACGTATTTTCTCAGCTCATCTTTTATCATTTCCTGTTTGTTTCCTTACATTTACAAATGTTATACATATGTGCAGATACATAGACTTGCCTATAAATAAGTATAAGCATATATACACAAACACACATTTTATATATAATATATTTGTTTTTGGGTTTTTTTTGTTTTTTGGTTTGTTTTTTTTCTTAAATTGATTCATAGTGGTACTCTGTTTAAGTCCAATATCCAAACTATTCCATAAATTGACCCCACAAACTGATATACATGTAGTTTTCAGGGCAGTATGAGCAAATTGCTTTTTAAAATGAAAATTTCTTCGTAATTCTCAACATGTTATCCATTTGAACCACAAGATTGCACAGTGACACTACGGACAAATAATATATGAATGAATTAAACCCAGTTTGTTTATTTTGTCTGATATTGGAGGTGCGTTCTCCTTCTACCTTGACCCGACCTTGTGTGGGAAAAGGAAGCATCCATTACAGAGCAACATGTTGTTGTTGACGTTCCTCTGCGGCTGATTCGGCAGCAGAGTGGATGTGATGGTGTTTCCTAAATAATGCAGGAAGAGAGAGTGCAGATCCTGGAGGGGGGAGAGAGGGAGAGAGGGGGAGAGAGAGAGAGAGAGAGAGAGAGAGAGAGAAGAGCGAAGCGATGTGGAAAAGGGAGGCAGCTGATCATAAAAAGCTCCTTTCCAGTCTCCGACCAGCTGTGTCAACAAGGAAAGAAACAGAGGGACGAGAGAATTAGTGCACTCAAACACTAGAAACCATCAGGCTATCACAGCGAGCAGCAGCTTGTCTGGGATCTGATCCCATGACGTGATGAAGACTCAGTCTGCAAGGACTCTGTAGAGCCTTTCACTGCTGCTTCACCCGAGCTCACAGAGAATGGCATTGTGCTCTCATTAACTGCGTGTTATGGATTGAATGTGTTGTATTGTGAAGTGTGTGTGTCAGCTAATGATGAAGGGCCTCTCTATCAGGACGACGCCCACTGGACAGCTTAATCGACTCTCGACCCGAGTGCTGGAACACTGCAGAGCTTTCAGAGAGTGCAGGCTGTGAGCAGACACTGTCAGCATTGTAGGGAAATGCTGGGATGTCCAGCAAATCTAAAGGCAATTAAACCATCAGGCTGTCCACTGTGTACAAATAGTGGAAAAGCAAAAACAATAATGCTAAGTTTCAGGTTTTTTTCAATTCCACCTGACAAAATCTTGCGTTTCTCACATCTTCTACCACCAACAATTTTTAAGGGCTGCCTTCTCCTCATCAGTCAGCCATCTTACATGAAGTAGTTTTAGTCATTACATCTCATTATTTATGGGGACTGCACTTTCAGTCATTAATCAGAGTGAAGGAACAAATAAGGTTTAGTCTGTAATAAGCGTTAGAATTTTTAGTAATTCACCTACATGATCACATTAAAGGACCATACCATCCATTTTGCATGTTTGAGCTTTATTCAATTTTCATACATGTTACATTACTGACAATCATTTCCCAAAGGATAAAACCGTATTTCAGCTTTCCTGATATTTTGCAAAATCTCTTAATCTTTCAAAATCAAATATTNTTTGGTGGTGATGGATTACCTATCTCAAGAATGTTTCAAGTATCAACAAGTTGATTTTAATAGCGTGCCTGAATGAACTGAAACCAGTGGTGGTCTGGAAGGTAGGAAAAACATTTAATTCACCATTCCAGTAGCATGCTTTGGGAAATGATTGTCAGTAATGTAATGCAAATTGAATATATTAGGGGCTCAAACATGGAAAATGGGTGGTATGGTCCTTTAAGCTCCAGAGAGACAGTAGCACAGGAGCAACAATTTTTCAAAATTAATCTATGAATTGGATAAATCCTGCTTTCCACTGACTTAAGAATTGTTTCAGTCAAAAAAAGCCGATACCTTTAAGTCACCAGACATGTATTACACAAATTCCTTCATGTAAAAGGTGTAAAGCAGAAATACAGTTTACACAGCCTAAAGCATTTTTTAAATAAATTATGACATGACGTTGCATCAAATCTGATATGGTTAATGACTCAGTATACATACTATTAAAGTAATCATCACAGAATATGAGAAAATTACAATACGTATTACATATTAACAAATTGTGACCCATCCGTCATCCATTCTCTATAAGCACTTAGGCTGCTTTGCAAAATATGTGACATATAAAATCAGTTATTTGACCTTTTAAAAGCCAGAGATGGCTCCGTCTCTCCTTGTCCTTAGAGCAGAACTGAAACTTTTGGTGATGCAGCTGTTAGCTGTTACGCTCCAAGTTGTTGGAACAGCCTTGCTAAGGATCTGAAAACACTGATATTTTTAAATACAGACTTACAACCCATCTGTTCAGCCTGGCTTTCATGTAGTGTTTTATGATTTATATTTTAATTTAATTTGTTTGAGCTTATTAAATTTATGTACATTTTAATCAGCTGTTATCAATATTTTGTGTTTGTCAATCACCTGTGAAGCACTTTGAGTTGCATTTACTTGTATGAAAGGTATTATATAAATAAAGTTTGATTGGTTGATTATCTTAGACAGCTTTTGGTCCCTATGTGGCTTTGAACCTTCATATAAAGGTAAAATAATTAAAAAGGGTGACCGAACATTTGCAGCCCTTGAACTGTAAAATAACATACTGGAGAAAATGCAGTCAACAAATGCTTCATATCAAGACCAAAAAAAAAACATAGCATTTTACCATTAAGTACTGCAGTTTGCAGTGCTTTTGACTTTTCTTTAGTTCTTGTGAAAATCCTCCGACTTAAGCCTCTTAACTGTTCCTAAGGTCCGAACAAAAAGGTTTGGAGAGGTAGTTTTTGATTGTTATGGTCCTAGACTGGAACAACTTGTTTCAAAAACTGGACATTTTTAAGAAGTATCTTAAAACATATCTCTATAATACAGCTTTTATGTCAAATGCTGCTATTTAATGCATTTATTGGTCTTATTAGTGGTCCTCTTTTTTCTTTTAACTTTTTATTTTTAAATATCTCTTTTATTCTTATGTGAAGCACTTTGAGTTGCACATTGTGTATGAACTGTGCTATACAAATAAAGATGATTGCTATATTATTATTATTACTATTCTTCAGCCAACAAGCGCAGGAGCCTGTACGGGAGCCCCTACAGCCAGCAGCTGGGATACGGAAGCCCATATAGCACAAATGCAGCAAACAGCCCTTACAGCAGTGGCTTCAACTCACCCTCCTTGACTCCCAGCAGGGTGCCCATTGTCAGACAGCAGCTAATGCCCGGGAACGCAGGTAAGGAGCTCTTCTAAATTCACTGATAATCACAGGACTATTGGAGATGCTAAAGATGCTATTGGAGATGCTAAAACATGTTCACATGTTTTGCTTTAGTACACCAGCGGAACGCAGCATCGGAGCGGAATCCTCCGGCGGTGAGCCCGCAGTCATCAGTGGACAGCGAGCTGAGCACCTCAGAAATGGATGAGGACTCGGTGGGCTCCTCCATTACCTACAAACTCAACGATGTCACCGATGTCCAGATCCTGGCACGCATGCAGGAAGAGAGTGTGTACCAGCGTCATCTCCGTTAGCATGACTGAGCGTTTGTTGTTTTAAAATTTGTTTTAACCATGTTTATCTGTGTTTGTCAGGTTTGAGGCAGGACTACGCTGCAACAGCGTCCAGGAGGAGCTCCGGCTCGTCCTGCCACTCGCTGCGACGCAGCGCTTTCAGTGACCAGGAATTAGATGCGCACAGTCTGGAGGATGAGGAGGAGGCGGTGCACCCGGCCTTCCACTTGCCCTCCAGCCGCTTCAGCCCCTCCCCTCGCCACTCTCCCCGCGCCTCTCCCAGAAACTCGCCCCGCTCGCGCTCTCCAGCCCGCTCTATTGACTACAACCACGGCCGCGGCTCACCTCAGCCTATAATCAGCCGCCTGCAGCAGCCTCGCCACTCGCTGCAGGGCCATGGGCACGACCTGCAGACCAATGTGGTGAAGAACGAAGGTAAGAAGGCTGATTACCTAAAGCCGACTCAGCATGTCCAAGCATGATGCAATGTCTTTTAGTTTGAGCTAATTATCTCTTGCCGTTGTTGTAGAAAAGCTGCGTCGTAGTCTTCCCAACCTCACGCGCTCATCAGCAGCGGTGGCTCAGGGTCCAGAACCCGTCAAGAACAGCCGCAGCTGTGAGTCCAACCTGCAAGTGCCAAACGGAGGCTCGCCCCGACACCAGAGCCAGTCTGCTAGTGAGTATTACAGAAATCCTGACACAGATCCTGAGTTTAACAGAATGTAACAGACATAACAGTACACTACAGACATTTGAGGCCACCCCCAGATTAAAAAAAATCATCCGTACACTGTTTGTTTTACAATTTATTGCACAGGAAATGACAAAAATACATAACATAAATGTAACTAATTAGTTTACAAGAAGAATTAGTCAAAAGTAGCACATTATGTAGCCACTATGGCTACAGAAATGATTTTTAATGAAGGCATCAGCCTGTATTAGTGCAGCACTCCTGTTGTGTTCCAACTCCCTGCTGATGTGTTTTAACATTCTATTCAATAGATGCTGTCTGCCTTCTCCCACATCATGTTGGGAGTAATGTGCTACACAGTCTGCTGATGCTAAATCTGAAGGTGGCCTCAAACCTTTGGCCTGCAGTGTACACACTACCGCTCAAAAGTTTAGAATTACTTGTCATTTAAGTAGTTCTTGCTCTTTTATTCAATAACAGCATTTTCTTAATTATATGAAACAAACACCAAAATGTATTTTAAGATGTTTTATTTAGTATTTCCAAGTTTTTAAATTATAAATAACACCATTTTAGTGATTTCTCATCAAAGTATCCACTGTGAGATTTAATCACTGCTTTGTAAATATGAGGCATCAGTTTCTAGAGCATCAGGGAATAATCTAGAATTTCATAATCGTCTGTGGAACCACATACAGCTTCTATAAATGAATCTGGAATCATCTACAATTCATGTAATGATTCTGGACAATTGTAAAATGTCTTAATTTTTTACAGTTTCTGGTAAATTATTTTAAGTGTATAATACTAACAGACATAATAGAATCATTTTATACATATATATGAAACAAAAGTAGTTTGACATGACTGGAAACATTGATTCTATGTGAAAATCACTAGTGATTCCACACTTTTGAGCGATAGTGATATACACACACATTATATTTTATCAATAGATTTAAATACACGTTCATACTGTAGAGGCAGACTATCAGATTCATGTTGTAATAACTTTGTGCTCTGTGTTAAAATGTAATAATTCGCGTTTGTTTTGCTCTCTGAGTTTACTTCACTCTCACCGTGAAATGCTCTGTGTTCTCTTTTTTTAGTCTCTTCATCCTTTTGGCTGCACCTTACAGTATAAAGGCTGCAATGCTTTTGTAGTGGCTTTGGTGATTTAGGATTCTCTTTGTCTTTGATCATTTTCTGTTGTAATTCTTCCTCTCACTTCACGTCAAAGAAACACACATTTTGTAAAAAACAAACAAAAACAGAGCATCATTCCAGCAAGATTAAGAATCCAAAGGGTGTCCTGGTATCAGAGAGATTAGCATTGTTTTAGATTTATTTAAGAGTTTAGGAGACCACCTGTGTCCAGTGAATGTAATCCTGTAAGGAGAGATAACTGTGATTAATTCAAGTACTGTTCTTAATACAGAAACTCTAAATCCTCTCTTCCTCTCTGCTAGACAGAGAAAACAAAGGTCAAAGGTCAGGTTAACTAGCTTGATCACCTCTTAAAGTGACAGTAATCATGTGGAGGGAGTTTTTGGAAATCCAGCTGTTTAACTTTGAGTTTACACATTAGAGCACGTATTTGTTCTATTTCTGTTGACACTTAGAGATTATATATATTTTTTGTATTTCTATACTTAAACGTGACACTATAATTGTATACTAGGGAGACTCACATCTATACTTTTCTATCTTAACTCTGGCTGTACTGGGCATGTATGCGGCCTCAATTCTCTCCTCTTCCGCTGACTTCTCTTGACTATAAAGCATGAACAACCTGTCTCAATGACCCTGGACCCCCCTCCTCTCCCTCCGCTGTGCTTAGACTGGTTATTTGGCTGTTAAAACTTGTAGCACTGAAGTTTTGCACTTGTATCCTGCTCCTCCACCTTGAATGAAGCTGCCTGTGAATGTTTGGCTGCAGAGCCCCCTAGTGGCGTCAAACTGCACTGCTGGCTGAGACTCGACTCAGCCTTGGCTTTGGCCTTCACTTGCCTCAGCAAAACCTTTTTCTCCAAGTCGACCATAGCTCTCCGTCAGAATGAGTCCTGACTCCCGTGCTGAAATATCCCTGTTTTCCAGCAGCACCTCAACTCCCAAGATTCTCTGCCCCTTCCCGTTCCTCCCCGAAACACAAACAGCAACTCCAAAGCCCATCTTCCCTCCGAGGTAACAGCCTGTTTTCCTGAACCAACTGGAGGGTTGAGCTTGTCACACCCACTCTGAAATATACATGTATACTTAAAGGACCATACCACCCATTTTGCATGTTTGAGCCTAATATATTCAATTTTCATACATATNTACTTAAAGGACCATACCACCCATTTTGCATGTTTGAGCCTAATATATTCAATTTTCATACATATTAATGTTGCTGACAATCATTTCCCAAAGGATAAAACTGAATTCAGCTTTCCTGATATTTCGCAAAATCACTGGTAATCTTTCAAAATCAAATATTCAAGCGATACCCCCACCTTAAAAATCCATGTTTCTCCTGCTAATAGTTATGCAGCCTTATGAAGTCATGGTCATTTAAATTTTTCGATAAATGCAGGTCTTCTTTTGGGACTATATTCCCTGGTGGAGACATACATTCATGCTGCGCTTTTTATTGCGCTTAAATACTAAAACTACGTAACTTTGGAAAAAACCTGAATACACGTGTTGTTCGCATTGGGATTACCTATCCCAAGAACGTTTCAGGTATCAACAAGTTGATTTCAGTAGTGTACCAGAATTAACTGAAACCAATGGTGGTCTGGAAGGTAGAAAAAACATTTTTAATTCACCGTTCCAGTAGTATGCTTTGGGAAATGATTGTCAGTAACGTAACATGTATGAAAATTGAAGACATTAGGCTCAAATATGCAAAATTGATGGTATGGTCCTTTAATTGATATATTAAAATTACAGGCTGAAGTGGCCCAGATCTTTTTTTTTTTTTTTTTTTTTTTTTTTTTTTTTTTTTTTTTTTTTTTTTTTTTTTNTTTTTTTTTTTTTTGTTTTTATAAATATATTTCACTGCCGCTTTTCTGGCACATATCACTGTTGCCATCATTCTGTGTCGGCACTTTGCAGCCTGGTAAAAATAAACATGGAGGACAGCTATAACAGTGCAAGGTCAATCAGTGCAAGGGTCAGAGATACTAGATTTGATAGATATATTGAGAAGCTTTCATCCAAGTGGTTTTTAAATAAATGACATGAGAAATGGCCGAGCAGGTTCCATTTTTATTATTTGACTTGTTGTTATTTGCGAGCTCATGAGATTTTTGTTTTGTTTTTTTTTTGTTAAATGTGCGCATATGTAGCCTATTAGGGCAGCGCGTGTTCACATCAGCGTCACATACGGGCCGTTACGAAAATAAATGCGAACCTTCAAGACAAAAAAAACAAGAGCTGAGCATTGAGGCCTGTAATGTGAACGTAGCTAATGATACACTTGTCTGCTTTGGTGCTTTTAATTTTTGACGACTGAAGCAAATAAAGTGTAAATGATAAAACAGATGTCATGGAATGTAGCTACAAAGGACCTCAGGAAGATCCTCTAATGTGTCTTTGAAGGAACTTGTGTATCCTCCATGAGAGGGAGAGATAACTGAACTGTTCCTGTCAGGACTCTGCATATTTGAGAAATGCAAAAGGCTAGTTAGTTAGCTGTGGGAAGAGCGAGGTGGAGCTAGGTGTTTGCTAGCAGAGATGATGACCTCTCCCAATGTAAACTTCCACCCTACAGAATCAGACTTTACCACACCTTCTCAAGTAGTCCCAGGAGATCAGAGCTGCCCCACTGGGAAATCAGGAAGTGTTAGGGGCTGTTTTAAACATTTTGAGCCCTCCATGCAGACTTTGCAGAAGTTTGTAATGTTGTCTTTGCTTGAGGAAAGTTTGTGCTAAATGAAAATGGGAATGAGGAGAGATTAAGAAGACCTAGCTTAGATTTATATACGGGTACGTAGCAGCAAGCGCTGTGTTTAGTCCTTGCTGAAAGTGAGAATAAGCTGTTTTCATCTGACTTGATTTTTAAAATTTGTGGCTTGACAAAATTATTACCACATTTATGCAGCATGTGGACACAGAGAGTAACGTCTAAACAGCGATTCCCTGCTGCTGCTGCTGGTCTGTGGTGGATGAAGAGATTCTCACATGGTCGCTCAGATCTTCCTGCATAACTTTTACTCCTCTTATCAGCCCGTAATGTGAACTTAAAGGACCATGCCGTCCATTTTGCATGTTTGGGCCTAATATATTCAATTTTCACACGTTACATTGCTGACAATCATTTCCCAAAGGATATAATTGTATTTCAGCTTTCCTGATAATTTGCAAAATCACTTAATCTTTTCAAAATCAAATGTTCAAGCAACACACCCACCATAAAAATTGATGTTTCGCCAGCTAATAGTTACGCAAAATAATGAAGTCACGGTTGTTTAAATGTTTCGATAAACGCAGGTCTTCTTTTGGGACTATATTCCCTACAGGAGGCATACATTCCACACTTTTTATTGCACTTAAACACTAAAATCATGAAACTCTGAAAAAAACTTGAATACATGTCTTGTTCGCGATGATGGATTACCTATCCCAAGAACGTTTCAATTATCAAGTTGATTTTAATAGCGTACCAGTGAAACCAATGGAGGTCTGAAACCTCCATTGGTTTGAACTGAAACCAATGGAGGTCTGGAAGGTAGGAAAAACAGTTTTAATTCACCATTCCAGTAGTATGCATTGGGAAATGATTATCAGTAACATTATGTGTATGAAAATTGAATATATTAGGCTCAAACATGCAAAATGGATGGTATGATCCTTTAAACTAATGCTTAATCATTCAGTAGTTATCCTGACAGTTGTAAAGCAGCAAGTTATTGTACTCCGATGACATCTCACATACATTGTAAATAACCTGTTAAACAAGCCTGCTAAACCTCCTACACAAGCTTATAGTTTAGTAAAATTAACAGATGTTGTTGCCACTAGAAATTGCAGATGTTTCGCAGACTACTCCTATTTGTAACAAGAGAATTGCTGCAGTACCTGAAGTTGTTGGCACCATGTGTGAAAAGTTGAAATGAGACAAGCCTCTAAAACAAAATTATTGACATGAAAGTTCTGTTTGTAATATGTGTTGCTGTGTTTAGATTTACAACTTTTGCATTTTTGAATATAGAACCATTTTGTGTTTTTGAAAATGGCGGCTGTTGAAATTCAAGTTTCGGTATGTTTCAGTAATTACTGTAGTTAGAGTGAAGCTTTTCAAGCCGATGCTTGAGTCCAGTATTAATAATTTAGGTCAATGATCATTCAAATTAGTTTTGTGATTAGTTGTGACAAAATTATACTCCTCCATCACAAAAATGCGTTAGGCTAATGCTCCTGTCATTGCCGTTAACCAAGGCACTCGGCTGTAGATCTCTGTTTGATCAAGTGGGTCAAATAGAATTTGAATTCCCCAGTGAGACTGTGCGGGTCATTAATCAATCAAAATGGAAAAAATATTCCGTTTTAAATATTAAAGATGGCAAAATATTGAAGCTTACTGTTATATTTACTGCTGGTTTCAGCAGTAAATATAACAGTAAGCTTCAATACGGTACCAATAAAGTGAATAATTACAAATGATAAGGGTGCATAAAAAATACATTAAACTTGAATTACCATTAAAAAAAAGTGTGAAATATATTTAAAAATATAGCCTACAAAATATTTATGTACTATAACTTCTCTATATGGATATATCTGTGATAAGCAACACTGACCAATAATATCAGCTGCTGATATATATTGGTTAGGCTCCACCCCCTCACAAAACTCATTCAGCCTTTATAGAAATGTTTCACATTCATAATAGTAAAATGTCCATCCTCTGGCTGACCTCTGGGTGAAGCCTTAGAGTCTCTAGAGTCCTGCCACGCCAAGTTGGACCTGAAGCACATTTGCCACGTGTCAAATACAGCAGGATTGTTGTTCACATGTTGAGATAATCATGCTAGCATGGTGTGCTGCCCCCCTACTGGCCACCGTCCTCACAGCTCTGAATTAAGCCCTGTGTCTCTATTGTCTTCGTCTCTGTCTAGTCCCGCTCTCCTGTTGCTTTGGAGAAGAAGGTGATTTCAGTGAGTATTCACTGAGGGTTCACGCCTTTTCACTACTGTGATCGTGGTTTCATGCTGTGGTTGTATAGATGTTGTACTATGAAATGTGCTGCTGGTTATCAGTCTTATACACTGTGTGTGTGTGTGTGTGCGCGCGTGTGAGACCTCATTCTGTCTACACATCAGCAGTAGTGGGCAGTCGGGCTTGTCTGTTAACATTTTACATTTAGAGTTTTTTTTTTTTTTTTTAATTCCATCAAGTTATGACTTCATCTGTGAATTGTGATGAATTGTCAAACTTTGATAATATATATTTTATTAAGCACTATATGTGTATTGGTATTAGCCTACCTCATACCATTGTGGTGTAGATCATTGCTTGATTGTTAAAGGACAATACTATCGATTTTTGCATGTTTGAGCCCATTATATGCAGCCAGCATACACATTACGTTATTGACAGCCATTTCCCAAAATCTATTATTTTAACAGTAAATTTTAGAATTTTTTTTCCTGCCTTCCAGAGGTCATTGAACTACACTATTACAATTGACTTGAAATGTGCTTCAGATAAGTAATCCATAACTGCAAACACTATTATCTACTGTGTGTTTTTTTTTTTTATTGAGGTAACTGAGGTAAGTCCCAGGAGAAGATGGGTTTAACTGAGAAATTAAAAATAACTGTCTTTTCTATATTCTGACATGCATGTTAGCAGGCGAAACATTGAATTTTGACAGATTAGAGAATTTAAGCAAAATAACAGTTATGGAAATTGTATCGTAACATGTATGCAGGAAGTATTTATTGGGCTTAAACACGCAAAATCACTGGTATGCTTTTTGTTAAGTGCTGATTAAGCTGTCAGATTTTATTAAGGCTGTCTGTCATCCAGTTTTACAGAAGTATTGCCTGATGATCTTTCTCTTCTGTTTCTGTCCTGCCTTCCTGCAGTCCCCTCTCCCAGCAAGCTTCGAACCCCAGCCACGCCCTCTCCTCTAGCTCTGAGGCAGCCAGTAAAGGCCACATCCAACCCTGGTTCTGCGACCTCCACCCCAACCCGCTCCCTGGCCCCACCACGCAGCGGCCTGCCTCGACCCAGTGCTACTGCAGGAGGGGGCATCCCTCTGCCCCGCAGCAAACTGGCCCAACCTGTGCGCAGGTACGCACACCCACAAACACTACAGGAGCCTCGTTTTTGCACGCCACGCACGAATTGTACACTTTTACAACTACATTTCAGCAACAATTTGATCATTTTATTTTCTTCTCCCACCCTTTTCAGATCTCTTCCTGCTCCTCGGACATACAGCGGTGCAGGTGACAACTGGAGAGAAGGTTGTTACTGAGGTGGGCCAGCAGGGGGCGCTGCAGTCAAACTATCAACACAAGGAGGCACATCACAATAAGGCACTTTAACCAACCAAGATAACTTTTACATTGAAAACAGAGAGAGAGAGAGAGAGACAGAGAGAAAGACTATGTCCCAAAAATATAAACAAATTATAAAATTTAAAGAGGACAGTGTATGCATTATATCAAAGAGGACGTTCCATCGTGCGTCTCTGTGGGGACTGGCTGCGGAGGACTCAGGCATGAAATGTGGACAGCCCAGAAAATGCCAAAGAAACCAGCCCAACTCCAGCTCCGCCAGCAGAGGGCGCTCTCACCTGCATCAGTGTCTGACATCATCTGTGCGGGAGTCCACGTCACTACATTCTCCTGCTTTCCTCTTGCTCCCTCTCCTCCTCCTCCTCTTCTTCTTCACCTCCCTCAGGTTGAAATGTTTCCACACATTTCTCTTTTTACGCTCTGTGTTTAACAGATGTTGGTGAGCGATCTCTATGATGATGATGCTGTGCAGGTAAAACGTCCCGTAAAGTTACAGAATTGTCGATGTTTTGATACAGTGGAAGCACCTCTGTGTGGGTATAATAACATTTAATATTTCCAGAGTGTATGCACAGGTTTCTTTGGAAAATTATTTATTCAAAATTATTTAAGGAGTGAATGTCCAAACATCCATATCAGTATTTGATTTAAGATTTGATTTGTTAAAAATCTACATTTTGAACCTCAACTGCAAGCTAACTCTCCAAAGCCTTTTTGTTTTCAAAGTGTCCAATCAGGATGTGATTGTTGTGAGGAGGATGCATAACCTTAGCCAAGAGCCTCAGCGCTGACTTTGTATCACAGTTTGCCAAAATCAGCCCTTTCCATAGAAATGCTTAGATTGGTCAATGAAAAGACATTCCTCTCCGTTGCAGTTTAGACTCGCGTTTGGTCTGAGGTCCATCTCATGTCTGGGAAACCAAAATCATTTTACCCGAGCTCGCAAAAAAACAATGAGCTACACCTTTACAGCCAATTAAAATGATGTAGTAGATTCAAGTTCTGCAGCAATTTTATCTGTTCATCATTCATGCCATAAAAAAGATGGGAAAAGAAATCTTAAATAAAAAGAAAAAAATGAATATCTTTGTTCTGGCAACTACCTCTTATGCTATAAAAAACAAAATAACCAAGAGGAGTGCTGATGTGAGGGAATTAATGTGGCAGGTTATTAAACTAGTGCCTATAATTTAAAGTTTCACTTGAGTTTGAGCATCAATCCTTTATCTGCTCTTTTATCATTTTGTGCCAATTTCTGGATTGCCTCTTTTGAATTTTTGCATTTCTGCTTGATTTGCTTGCCTGTTTGTTTTTTGGTTTTTGTAACTGAATAAATACATTTATAATTGCTTTAAAAATGTTTAATGTGCGCCTTCATATTTATAACTGAGTACGCATTCTGTAAATGAAACTATTTATTAAAGAGAGGTGCCTGTCAGAGCCCAGATTTAGTGTGAAGCTTGAGAGAATGTTGCAAAAAGATATGCCACATGTTTCGTGTGAAAGATTTTGTTACTGAACTTTTTTTTATATCCACAAACATGACATTCAGTTTTCCCATGTAAAGTCACATTTCAAATAAAAGCTGAAATGTTCTGTCTTTTTGTACATTTTTAGAATGAATGAAAATTGATTTATTAGACAATTCATACAGGGCCAATGCTGTACTCTAATAATAATAAAGAAAAGGAAAATAAAAAGCCTTTTTATTTAGTGTTGATTATGACAACCTCTCGCTGTTTCAAAGCGGTTACCGTAAAGTTCAGAATAAGCGCCCAATCAATTTGTAGGTGCGGCTGGCTATTTTACAGTCATTCACGCCATATAATTACGTCGTTCCCACGCATTAATAACTGGTACACTTTAGGTATCTCGTTTCTACGCAGTGGTAACTCGTTGCCACGCATTAATAAGTCGTGGCCACAGGATATTATTTCGTTCACGCATTAGTAGCTCTTGACCACACTATTTTCTTTCATAAATGTCACTGCTCTGGCTCCGTATTGAGGTCTTCATGGCCTCGTTTAAGAAAACCTGTTTCACTAAGCAGGCATATTAGGAGCTGCGTGTTTGTGGGTGAGGGAATAACGCCACAGCGGAGATATTCCACGTATTCCACTGACACGGCACTTTTTCTGCACCATCATTTTCTCAGGTAGCCGGAAGTTAGCATCAGAGCTAGTGCTAACCATAAATAACTAACATTTAAGAAACGGATTGTTGCTTATGCAGAGTTATTTATTGGATGACTGCGTACACGTAAACTTCTCTAATTTTACAAACTATCTGCTTTACCGTTTAAAAGGTCAGATATCGTGATAAGTTATATTTTAATCAGTGCGAGGCTCCCTTGGCTGTGTGCTGTGCTAGCCTAGCCTCTCTGGCATTCTCAACCTCCAACATGAAACTTTTCAAACTGTGGTAGTAAGTTTCGTTCAGCCAATAGCAGGAGAGGAAAAGCCAAACAAACAGTGCTATTGGTCAGAACTGACAGCACGTGGGGCAAAGCATCACGGGAGAAATATAGCGGATATAGCAAAACACTCCACTAGAGGGCGACAATAGTGAGAAAAAGATTCACTGGCTTTTAGGAATTAATTAATTTTAAACATTAACAGCCTTTATTTAATGTTATGATTTTACTTTTTTTAATATAAGGATAACACAGATAAGGAAGAAAAAATTAATGAACATTTTTGGGGCATTTTAGTTGATAGAGACAATAGAATATCTGAAAAGTATGTAAAATTACATTACTCAGTTATAAATGAACAACAATAAGTTATGCCTAGAAACATAAAAACTCAGAATAATAATTTTCCATGTAAAATTCGGCTCTCAAACGTAACTGAAGGTATAATTTTTGTTTAAAGTCAATAAAAATGAACGTAAAAACATGCTCTAAACACAGAAAAACCTGAGATAGAAATCTGAGGGGGGAAAAAAAATCAACAGCAAAGGAAAAATGACAAACCATTCTGTCTGAGGTGGGAAAATACATTTTAAAACATATTATATGAATTATAGCAATAAAATATGACCAATGCCAACACGGAATCTTTTATCAAGGTGATCATGAATGAAGCTTATTATAGGCTAATTAATGCAGAAAAATGGGAAAGGGGGGGTGGGTGTGGGTCCTACTTGTAGGCTACGTGGGGCCTCTTCTCCGCCTAACGTCAGCAGTGATTGGTTGATGTTTATGCCTGACGAGATCATTTATCGGCCGATATGCTCGCTGGCGGTGAGATCCACCTGCACAGATGAGAACGACTTATCAAAGACTTTTCATTTTCACATTTGTCCATTAAAAACACGTTTCTGCTCTCAGCTCAAAATACTCACTTCATAAAAGACATGAAAAGCGACAAAGAACCCGCCGCGCTGATGTTCACAGTTTGATGCACTTACATAAAGATCAGCACAATTTCTCTCATGTATGCTGTTTTCTCACTCGACAAGGAGCTATTTTAACTCCTATGTGTGCCAGTGAATTAGAATTTCTTTAATAAATATATATTCCAAAGAATATGAGAGGAAAGTCACGTCTGCCGATTACATTTGGGACAAAATTTCCTGAATATCTGTGAATATGGCGATTAAAGGGGTGATGAAAATGTGAGATTTTGAAAAAACAATTTAAATAATTCTGTTTGAATGACCAACACACAACCACTCACACATTTATGAAATGGGGACAATTTTTGTTTTTTTTAAATTAATAATTATTCATACTTAACATCAAATAATGTTGTTATTAAAGAAAATGACATAGGCTACTTAGAACTAGATGACTACTACAGAACCAACTTTGCAAATAAGGCGACATTCATTTTAAACTTGTTTTAAGCGTTTCTGATCATCTTAATTATAAATCAATATCACATAGGCTACGTGTTTGTGGGAGATGCATCAGCGATCATCATGCATCTGTGATTGGTCAGTTCATCATCGATGAACGTCGCATATGATGATGATGGAGGAAACGTCCCAAATCTCATGTCTCGTGTCCTCCTGCTCCATTCCTCCCCTCCTCTCCATCCTCCGCCTCACACTTCCGGGTGGAGGGGAGGAGAGGAGGGGGAGGAAGGGAGGAGCGCAGGAAAATACTTGGGGACGCACCTTTAGTGTCATGGCATCATCTCATCCTCCCACCGCTGGAGCCTCCTGTTCCATAATAGTGAGAGCGCGCCGCTAGGGGAATCATTTTACGCACGGACACCTACAGGCGCACACACTGACCGTGGAGAGCTCCTGTCCTGCGGCTGTGCCATGGAGAACTCCAGCCTGGTGGGTGCCAATTCTCCAAACGCTGACCTAATGAACTTTGTGACTGACACCATGAAGCAAATTGTAGACTTTGGCGATTCACCGACGGATGTTGCCACGGCTGCATTACGGGTGGCCGGTCGTGCCATGTTTATTGAAGCCAACACATTCAGGACTGCCAGTGGAGCTGAATTTATGGTCACTCCGCCGACGGAGTCCTCTCACCTGATGCCTGCCTTTTGGGATTCCCCGCTCAGTCATGGAATCAATGTTTTTGTGGGACTTGTTCTTTGCTTCACCATGCTGGGGCTGGGCTGCACGGTGGATGTTAGCCAGCTTGGAGAGCATATCCGAAGACCCATCGGGGTGCTGCTGGCACTTGTGTGTCAGTTTGTTATCATGCCCTTGGTGGCCTTTCTTTTAGCTTTAGCTTTCTCTCTGGATGATGTAGCAGCTATGGCCGTTCTGCTCTGTGGCTGCTGTCCGGGAGGGAACCTGTCAAATATAATGTCACTGCTGGTGCACGGAGAGATGAATCTAAGGTAACTAAGGAGTAAACTTCACTCACATAGAAATATAACTTGTAGCGAGTTAGAAAGTGCAGTAGCAAACGTATTTTAAGTACTGTAGATTCTGCGCAATTACGCACAGAACGCAGGATGATTACGCAAAACTTACTTTTTACGCCTGACTTTGTGGTTCTTAACATGCATGCTTCTGTAATGTCGATATATTTTTTTTTTTGGTCATATTTAACAGAGATGATCCGACGCTTTTTGTGACATTTATTTTACAATGTTATAATTGATCTCCCAGCATCATCATGACCATATCCTCCACTCTGCTGGCGCTGGTGCTGATGCCGCTTTGCCTGTGGATCTACAGTCGTGCGTGGATTAACACACCTGTGGTGAACCTGATGCCCTTCGGGGCCATCATCCTGACCCTGTGCAGCACTCTCATCCCAATAGGTTTAGGAGTTGGGCTGAGGTACCGCTACACGCGGGTGGCCGACATGGTTTTAAAGGCAAGTTAAATTTCCAAATTTTCTTTTTCATTCAAAGTCAATGAGGTAAATGTAAAAGGTAAAAGTCATTTATTTAGTTTGAGTACTTTCGTTCTGGATTACCTATGCGCAAAAGCGCACTGCGTAATTTTTTTCCTTGCAAGTAAAGGATGGTGACCGCTGGGCACAATGACGTCAGAAACTCTGTCAGTAAAAGCTCCACCCTCCTTTTCCTTATAACAGTAACGCATGAGGGAGGGGCAGGTCATTTACAGCAGACGTCAGGCAGATGCATTGATAAATTCCAGACCTGTGTTGTTGAAATCTGTTCTCATCCATTTTTCCAGGCGTCCCTGTGGTCTCTGCTGGTCACACTTATAATGCTGTTCATCTTGACTGGGGCGATGCTGGGGCCAGAGCTGCTGTCCACCATCCCCCCCTCTGTCTATATTGTGGCTATTCTGATGCCCCTGTGCGGCTACGGTGCAGGTTATGGCCTGGCAGTGCTTTTTGACCTGCCGCCTAACAGCTGTAGGTCCGTCTCCTTGGAGACAGGATGCCAGAATGTGCAACTGTGCACGGCCATCCTGAAGCTGGCCTTCCCCCCTCAGCTGATGGGAGGGATGTACATGTTCCCTCTGCTGTATGCCCTGTTCCAAGCAGCTGAGGCCGGCCTTTTCATCCTGGCATACAGGGTGTACAGAAAGCAGGTTCTCCACAAACAAGATCCCATGGGGGAAGGCGATGACACGGATATAACATATCAAAGATTTCAAGATGAGGACACTGCTTTTGACTCATCTTATGGTGCTGTGACAGTCAGTGACCCAAACTCTATCATGTTGGACCCCTGTCCTCCTGACCCCACTCCTGTTTAATGTGCAAAAAAAAGTGTCCCATATACAACCATGATGGAGCAATAGCGCCTACAGCTGGAATCATCATCATATTCATCACTCATAAACACCCTCTGGGAAACAGAGGGAGGCTGTGCAGGGATATCCATAATGTTTATCGTTGACTGCTGAAAAAAAAAAGGGTGCTTAATGTCAAAATTGTCAAATTTCGTGCCAAATACTTATATGGAAAACAAGAATATGTTTGAGAATGCTGCTGTTACCTACAAAGCAACTTTCATCAGCTTACAATAAAAAAAATTACATTCATCAATAAAAAAAATGCTCAAATGATCATCATAGCAGGATAGTCTCTCTCTCTCTGTGTGTGTGTGTGTGTGTGTGTGTGTGTGTGTTAATCATAAACATTTCGACATATGCAGATTTCCAGCCACACAGTGCCAAGCCAGTATTTGCGCTCCATATAAGGGACTAAGAACAAAATGTACATTTGTGTATATTATAAACATACTGTATCAAGAAAATTAAATGTGCAGACAAAACTAAAATGGGTAACTTTGTACCTTTGTCACGTGTCCGGTGTTTGTTTTTTAATTGTTTTGGGTCCAAGAAGGAGAACGCAGTTCCACACCTGCGCGCAATCAGCCTAATGGCGCGTCCGCGTCCTTCCTGTATTTAACGGTCACGCCAGGCAGCGTGGGTTGGCCAAACAAAATGGCAACGTACCCTGACGAGCTAGTGGACAGCTATTTCTATTCATCCTACAACCCTTACACGGGCAGGTACCCCAGAGCTAAAGATGCGGGGTGGAGATACAAAAGTTACTTCTCCCACTATGGCGACGCGTCGGAGGCCTTTAACAACCAGCAGCGCGCGCAGCTCAAGTCCATCTTGTCCCAAATCAACCCCAAACTCACCCCGAGGCTCCGGAAGGCCAACACCAAAGACGTGGCGGTTCAGGTCAACCCGAAGAGAGATGTGTCGGTGCAGTGCTCCATCGGCCCGCGGACCCTCCTGGGTATGAAGCGGGACTCGTTGCGCAAAAAGCGGCAGGAGTCCCCGACGCGCGGCGGAAGCGGCAGCCCCAAGGCGGCGGGTGTGCGTTACCCCCGCAACCTGGCTGTGTATTCACCCATCGCGTACAGAAACATCACGTGCTTTCGAGCTGAGGACGACGACAACAATAAGAAGGAGGCGTCGTGTGAGACCGGAGAACCGCCCGGTGACCCGCCGGAGTCCACGGGGAAGAGTGACGGGGAACAGGACGGAGACGAGCAGGCCGGTGAGGACGGTAAAGCCGTAAAGGCGCCCGAGCAGCGCAGGAAGTCCAAACAGGTGAAGGGCGAAGGTGTGCAGCAAGTTCAGGAGGAGTCAAAGGTCAAGGCGCGTGTCCGTTTCCAGGTGAGCTCAGTCACGCGCTCAAGGGTCCCTTACATTAACATACCAAGCCAGTTTGTTCCTGAAAGTTTCAGTGTGGCATAGTTACCACACTGAAACTTTCAGGAACAAACTGACACACAAAAAACTTAGAACTAGCCCTTTACCCCTTTTATTCCGACTAACTTCACACAACTTACTCCAACATTAACTTTTTATCTCAACTATTACGTCAAATGTCTTCACTTAATGACCAATAGAAGTAATTACCTGTTTAAAATCTTACACAGTAGTTAACTTGAATTTGAACCAGTTTTTCCTTTTAAAATAGTCTTAGATGGAGCTGCTCCATACGTTGAATACATTGGACTATTTAACTGAAGCAGCTGTAGTGACTTTAATAGGATGTGGGCAGTTTCTGATTTGGAGCCGTGATTTCTATCATCAAATAATACTATAAAGTCTTTAATGTATTAAATACATCAGCCACTAATTACAGTGAATTTGGTGGCACCTGACTGAATAAATCTTGATAGCTTTGCATCTTGTGGTGTAAGTTTGGCAGACATTGCCATCAATGAGACAATTCAGATTAAGGGGACTTCCTTTATTAAAATTCTTCCGGGTCAGGCCAGGCGATTTCTGCCTAACATGTATGATGATGGTGAAGAATCTGAGCTGAAATTAAGTTAATGGAGGGCTGGATGGCTTTAACCGTTAAAATCCTAACTGTCTTTCACTCGCCAGTTTCTGGAACAGAAGTATGGATACTACCACTGCAGAGAATGTAACCTGCGATGGGAGAGCGCCTATGTGTGGTGTGTTCAGGGCACCAACAAGGTGAGTCTGCGGCCAAAATTGATGTAACGGACGGGCTGTGAACCCCTCCCCTAGCGGCAGCTTTGTTGTTCCAGGTGTACTTCAAGCAGTACTGCAGGAAANAACCCCTCCCCTAGCGGCAGCTTTGTTGTTCCAGGTGTACTTCAAGCAGTACTGCAGGAAATGCCAAAAGGAGTTCAACCCGTACCGCGTCGAGGATATCACATGCCATGTAAACCACTTCTCCTCTCTGTAATTCCAATGGCACCATGTCCTGTTTCTCAACTTTGAACTCAAACCCCCTTTTGTTTCTAGACTTGCAACAAAGCACGCTGTTCCTGCACTGTGACACAACGCCACGTTGACCCCAAAAGGCCCCACCGGCAGGACCTGTGCGGAAGATGCAAGGGCAAGCGGCTCTCCTGCGACAGTACTTTCAGCTTCAAGTACATCATTTAGGAAGGGTCTCCACCTGAACTTTGCCCCCGAACACATCTGCACGTGTCCCGCAGGGCATCCTTTGGTCGAATAAAGGCATCTTTGATGCAAACTAGATTTGATATTTAGTCGTTAGTTTCATGCCTGTTTTGTGTTAATGAATTATATGCACCACGTTTATTGTAATAAAATGGCTATGCAGCACCTGTATAATTTTTGTCCTTTTCATTCATGAGTTTGTCAGTACCACGAATGGAGGCACTGAGGGAAATGGTTTGAGGTTTGTCTTCTCATATCTATATTAGGATATATTATTTATATCCATATTATATATCCACATGTGCACCTGTTATATAATGCATTCCAATAATTACATTTACATTTCAAGCTTTAACTTTGGAATCTAAAGTCACTTTTGACACTTTGCTGGTTTTTGGAGACTTTTTTCATTTGCTAGAATCTTACAGAATCAAGGAGAAAATGGACAGCTTTTTTTATAATTAACTGAGTTTTTATTTATTTTGCTTAATTCTTTTAGTTTGGAATATTTTTTTTCCTTCCTGTTTTTTTTCCTTGAATGAAAAACTTATGAGACTCCAGAGTTAAATGTTCAGTTATACAAAGTTAGGTCTGAGCAACTATGACTGTTACTGGCATTAAATTGGATTGTTAAAATGTTCAATATTCTTTCTGTATCCTTTACAGAATATAATCCATAATACATGCTGAAAATTTAAATTTAAAGGACCATACTGATGATTTTTTTGAGCCCAATAAATACTGCCCACGTTACCACTCATTTTTTGAAAATGTAAAACCCTAATTTGTGAATTTGCCAAGTAATTCAATTTAAAAAAAATGTTCAATTGATACAACCATCTTAAAATTTAATGTTTTGCTTGCTAACACTTACGTACGATTGTTTCAGTTTCTCTGTAAAAGCCATCTTCTCCTGTCTCATAGGTGGAGACATACATTTTATTCCAGGAGTTCTGTGTTAGACTGGTTAAATAAAGTTACTTCAACAAATTTAGCAGACATCATGTTCCCTGTAACCGCTTACCTGTCTCAAGCATGTTTCAAGTCTCTACAAATTGGTTTACACTCCAGTAGCATGTTGCGGAAAATGGTTGGCAGTAATGTAGCATATATCAGGTTGCATTTATTGGACTCAAATATGCAAAATCACCAGTATGTTCCTTTAACAACTTCATTTAAAGAACCAAACACTTATTTATGATCAGCTTTTTATTAATCCAGAGAGAAGGCTGGTATGTGAGCAAGAAAAAAAAAAGTATAATGCACCTCTACATTAAAACATCTTCCAGGTAAATAATATATCCGTTAAATAATTAAGATCAGCATTCAAATGTACCAGACAAGCAGGGAAAAAAAAAAAAAAAAAANGGAAAAAAAAAAAAAAAAGAAAAGCTCTCTGAGGAATGAGTACAGTGACTGTTACAATGTGCCATGACAAGATTTCCAGAAAGCGTTCAGATAACTGTTCATGTCCTGCAGTCACAGCAGCAATGGGGCCGTTCAGAAAGCTGGGCGGAGCTTCGATGGCGGCCATTTCCCCCTCAGAAAACAGGATCGAGCCGTGGCGGAGGATGAGCGCTGCTTTGCAACAGCGTCAGCCAACGCGGCCAAACGCAAACTTAAATCTCCCCGCATGAGGCTGTAAGCAGAGCCCATGCCGGGAGAACAGAAAGATCACAGTGGAGAGAAGGAATGCATATGACTTGACTGGTTTGGTGCAGCTACATTAGATCCCCCCAACCCCACCCACCCACCCNTTGCAGGAAAGACCACAACCACCTACCCAGGCAGCCTTTGGGAAACGTGACTGGATGGGAAAAAGGTGGAGTGGAACATTATCCATTCAGATCTGGTTCTTGCTTTTTCTCTTGTCACATGAGCTTCATACATCCTGTGCGGATGAACAGTGCATTACACAAAAGTACAAGGGAAAAAATACTGGTTTTACACTATACATTTTCTAAAATATATACAGAGTAAAATAAGTTATGTTTCCATAATAAGCTGTAGCCAGTCTGCACCTGTGTGCAATTATATGCATTTTGTGTGTGTGAGCGTATACCAGAACCTCTAATATAAACCACACAGAGTCTCTAAAGGCAGCTACTTATTTGGTTAAAGAGTGAGTTTTGCGTGAAGACCTGCTGAAGGAACTCTCCTGTCAAAGCAGATCAATAAACGGATATATTTCTCTTTTTACACGACCTGAGGGTGAACGCTTCTTCCCACAGGGTCACAATTACATGTTAAATACCCTAACATTTACAACCTAGGATGTTAGCTCTAATAAAAAATAAATTTCTCCAAAAAATATTCTTGCAGTGCTTTTTCTCTTTCAAGCATGCTTCTGAAAACTGTTTTAAACTACTTTTTTTTTTTCTCGTGTTTGCTTATGAATCCCGACAGCGTGTCCCTCGCACACATATGACACGTCCTCTGGACCGACTTACATGCGTCAACGCCGTCATCCAGCCCCGCGCCGGTTGACACCGCGCGTGCATTAGGTCAGATCCCGCATACACAAAAAGAAAGAAAGAAGAAGAAGAAAAAAAAAAAAACAACACAATCTTTCATCATCTCACTGCATCCTCTCCTTCTCCTTCCCTGGCCAGTCTTGATACCAAGCACGCTGCCACATGACTTATTGCAACTGAATTTTGCAAGTTGGCTTAGTCTGGGAAAAGATATTAGCTTTAAGTATTCATATATGTAATAATATATATTAAGAGTCACAGTTATTCCCACGCATCCTTTAGCCCTTTATAGGTGGAGTCTCTCTCTCATCCTCCTCTGAGGCACCTCAGGTGAGGTCATCGTAAAGCAGAGGGGGGCTTTTTTTTTTTTGTCCAGTCTCGTCCAGACTTGCCTCACAGTCCAGTGCTGACGATGGTGGCGTGTGTCTGGCAGGCCTGCGCCTGACTCAGAGCCTCGCGAATCTGCAGGTTGAGTTCCATGAGGCGGCTGCTGGCCTGGGACAGGTCCCTGCTGGGGCCCACCACCGCCAGGCAGCCCGTCTGGCCTAGAGTCTGGTGACGGAAGTAGATCTGCAGAAGTGTCTGGNCCGCCAGGCAGCCCGTCTGGCCTAGAGTCTGGTGACGGAAGTAGATCTGCAGAAGTGTCTGGACTGCATCGTCCGTCTCATTGCCAAAAATGTCACTGGGCCACAAAGACCTGAGAGGAGCAAAAGAAGGGAGGGTCAGCAGATGCACAGAAGTATTTGATGATACTTGGTGGCTACATTATTTCAATACCTTTGACACATTTTCATTTGTTTTTTCACCCTGACTACCAAATGTTTATCTGCCTTGGAAGAGGCCGTTCCTCTTCAGGCCTGCTGTCTCAGGCTAACTTGTTAGCATACACAGCCCTTTTCAATACAGAACACTAACGTTAAATATCTCAAAACTGAAAGTGATGAACTGAAATGAATGTTTTTGCTGTTTAGCTAACGTCCTTTAGCCGCTTTAGGGAAGTGATTGATGTCAGCTGACTGTTTATTAACACCCAAAGGATGTTTGTGCAGACAGAATAAAGGCAGAGCTTATTGTGTACCAAACATATAACAGATCTAAGTAACAATAATTTTAATTATCGATTAGATGTGATTGTTTATTGTATGAAGTAACAAAAAATGGCACTGGCCCATCATAAAACTGTCCAAAGTAATGTAAGGAGGACATTTTTAGTATTTTATTAGATAATCAATCAAAAGTTAAAAATAGATGATTAAAATCCTTGTTCAATTTATTGTCTATTGAATAATAAATTATTCATCAAATCGTGTGAATACTAAAACATCTGAGTTGTGTTTTTAGAAACGCGTCTGTGGAGGGTTTTTGTTTCCTACCTGAAGATTTTGACCTGCGTGAGGGCAGAGATGAAATCTCTGGCTCTCAGCGTTTCGATCAGAAACTGGATGGCCGTCTCCGTGTTGGTCTGAGCAGAGTCGGATATGCACACGTCCTCCTGTCCGTCGTTTCCTGTTTCTGCCTCCTTCAAGCAGCTCTCTAAGTGGGTGAGCTCCTCGGACATGTTGGTCACCTTAGAAAGAAAACCACAAAAACAAAAAAAAAAAAANAAAAAAAAAAAAAAACACGCCATTTACACAGGAGGTCAGAAAACTACTAATGAGCAAATATTAAGTGGAGGATCTGCCTCCATCTGTCTGTGACAAATTGTTCAATCTCATTTAGTGGTTTAATCTGATTAAAGCTCCATCAGGGCAGGGCGTGTATCAGGCAGGGAGAGGGAACAGATGTAAACTCAAGATGCCTTTCTAAGACAAAACTTAGACATAAAGCACCTCGCCACGTTATAAAATGTAGCTGGACGTTATGACCTCAGTGAAACCAGCTCATTTCCAAGCGATCATGTAACACCACATTCAGCATGCTTTCAGGACGCTTTTACACTTTGCATTAAAATTTGATCTGGATCCACATAAGCACAAATGCTTGTTAGCGGGAGTCATAAATGTGCGCAGAATGCAACCCAATCTCATTTTGTTGTTGGAGCTCAGTCACAACAAGGAAAGTGCGATTCAATCTGTACAGCTGGGACGTATTTGTGAAATAAAATCCAGCCACGAGTTGAAAATGTCAGCCTGCCTCGTCTTCCGGCTGGATATCGTTAAAGTTATTTTGAATTTGAGTTGTGGTTTGTTTGGAGCCTGGAAAGTGGACAAACACTGATGTTTAAAAACTAGATAAAGCTCATCCATGGAGCATTGGCTTTAAAGGAGTATACCGGTGATTTTTCATGTTTTAGCCCAATAAATACAACCTGCGTATACATCACATTACTGCCAACCATTTCCCAAAAAAATACTACTGGAGCAGTAAATATTAGAATTGTTTTTCATTGGTTTCAGTTCATTCTGGTACACTGTTAAAATCAACTTGTTGATACTTGAAATGTTCTTGGGANATTGGTTTCAGTTCATTCTGGTACACTGTTAAAATCAACTTGTTGATACTTGAAATGTTCTTGGGACAGGTAATCCATCATCACCAAAAAGACGTGTATTCAGGTTTTTTTAGAAGTGTCCTAATTTTAGCACTTAAGCACAATAAAAAGCACAGAGTGAATGTGTGTCTCCACCAGGGAATATAGTCCCAAAAGAAGACCTGTGTTTATCAAAAACTTCAGACTTCATAAGGCTGCGTAACTATTAGCAGGAGAAACATGGATTTTTAAGGTGGGTGTATCACTTGAATATTTGATTTTGAAAGATTAAGAGATTTTGCAAAATATCAGGAAAGCTGAAATACGGTTTTATCCTTTGGGAAATGATTGTCAGTAATGTAACATAAAAATTGAATATATTAGGCTCAAACATGCAAAATGGATGCTATGGTCCTTTAACCGATCCAAGACAATGTATATCTCTGCCAGGGAATATAGTCCCAGGAGAAAACTGCTTTTACTGAGAAAATAAAATGATCGTGCCTTCTACAATTAAGTCCAGGTGTTAGCAGGTAAAACATTGATTTTTAAATATCACTCTGAATATTTAATTTTAAAAGATTAGAGGATTTTGTAAAATAACACAAAAATAAAACACGGTTTTATGTTTTGGAAAATGGTTGGCAGTAACTTAACATGTATGCGGGTAATATTTACTGGCCTCAAATGTTCAAAATCACCAGTATCGTCCTTTAATAGCATAATGCTGAGATGTGGAATCCAGAAAACGAGAACACTTTGTAATTCACAGTGTAAATGTGAGTCCTGACAGTAGATTTAGCGTGGTTTAGCGTAACCCTGTGTCTCACCTCTGCCTCTCTCTTGATGGTGTCCACCCTGTTGATGAGCTTGCAGTAGGCCTGGAATAGCAGCAGCAGCTGAAAGTGCAACTTATACAGCCTGCGGCACAACTCCAGCTCCTACAGACAGAAGAAGAACAGAGTCACATGCCAGCACCTCCGCACAGAAAACACTCCCACGGTCACATGACTAGACAGATGGGTATCCTGGGTTAGAGACATGGCAGTAGATGAAAGGGTTACACGGCTAATTTGCTAGATCAGAGTGCCGTCCAGTTTTCCGCCACGGAGCAAGAGGTGAGGGTGTCTACTGCTAGTCACAGGCTGGAATTAGTCACAGAGAGCTCGATTAGAGCACTATCCATCACCACTTCCTGTCACGCTCCCTACAGACTGCTGCGACCCGGCGGCCGACTACACGAATGAGCCAAAGACACGGGCGGAGTTAGAGAACGGACCCTAATCCAGGAAAACATGGAAGGAGGGGGAAAAAAAGAAGTCATTTGAACAGTTACGGGAATGGAGCAATAAACATGCAAATAAAAGAAGTAAAAACAAAAAAATGTAAATATGACAGCAATATGAACTCTGCAACCACCCCTCCCTCCTACTGATAGCCCAGGGCGCNCCCCCCCCCCCCAACTCTGAAACTATCAGTAACTCTGTGCACTTTTATTAGAGATCTTCTGTCTGCAGACACAATCAGTATGCAGGAAGAAGGAGATAAAACAATGATTATCCAGTCAGGGTGTAACAACAAAATAAAAAAGCAAGATGACAAAGTAAATTATGACTGGATGGGTTGGGTTGAGGGGTTGGTACGACGGCGTATTAGGGCCATATAAGAGGAGGAGAAAAAAAAAAAAAAAAAANAAAAAAAAAAAAAAAAACATGGAGGGGCATTATTTCGAGTTTTTAAACTCGCAAATTTGCCAGTTTTAAAACTCACAAAGTTGCTGGTTTTAAAACTTGAAAAAAAAAGTCTGTGTGCTTGTCTGCATGCCGTATGTTTTAAAAGTCTGTCTTCTTATGTAATTCGATGACCCATGTGCGTATGAGAATTTGATGAGTTTGCGCTAAAAGCACAATTTCTTTGGCAAAGTGGCAAATTTGCTATTTAAAAACTCGCAAATTTGCGAGTTTACAAAGTGGCAGATTTGCGAGTTTTTAAACTTAGAAAAATAATAAGGAGGAACTGGAACCTCCTCACGTTGTGACTATACCTGCACATGACCTTATTAAATATACTTTTCCATTGAATTTAGCAATGAAGAAATACTTGTGCTTTTAGCACAAACTCATCGAATTATCAAAAGCATACTGACTCTTAAAACATACAGCATACGGAACAAGCATACAGACTTTTGTTTTTTTGAGTTTTAAAACTAGCAATAAAAACTTGCAATAAAAACTTGAAATAATGCCCCTCATTCCCCCCCCCGTCTTATATGGCCCTAATATATGCCGTTGNGGGGGGGGGGGGAGTGGTGAGGGGCACAGAGGGGTACAGCCCAGTCTGTGGTTGTTGTCAGCGCAGGTATGTGTGGAAAGATGAGATGGTCAGTGTTTGTCCAGATGTCAGATGATTATGAAAGAGTCTATAATATGAGAACCACTTACTGCTAGTTTTTCCATTTGCTAAGCAAGAAGGTGAGCAGGTCACAACAAAAACACACAAACACAACAGAAGGAGAGAAAGACCAAGAATTAGTGAGCTTTAACATGGCAGCTGGTGGATTCTCTCGTCTTTCCTTCATACAGGTCAGGAAAGGCTCAGTGCCAGAACACAGCAGCAGAAACACGGCCCTACAGTATGTTCAGAGCCGTTGAGAATAAAATGATTTATAGGCCAGAGAGAGGAAGGATGGCGGAGTAAAAGAGCTCTGACTCCGTGTTTATCTGTGACAACGTCTCTGTGGGAGGACAAAACAGGAAGCTGTGATCACGATGTCCGCAGGTAACTGCTGAGACATGGAGGAGCTGAGAGGTGAAGTGTGTGCAGAGTGAGAGAACATGCAAAGACAGCTGAGCTTACACTCATTATTGTCACCCTTTCAGATGTCTGAAAACATTTCTCACAAATCTTAAAAGGACCATATCGCTCATTTTTCATGTTTGAACCCAATATATTCAATTTTCATACAAATTGAATGACATAATGTTGCTGACAATCATTTCCCAAAGCATACTACTGGAACGGTGAGTTAAAAATGTTTTTCCTACCTTCCAGACCGCCATTGATTTCAGTTCATTCTGGTACGCTATTAAAATCAACTTGTTGATACTTGAAACGTTCTTGGGATAGGTAATCCATCATCACCAACAAGACGTGTATTCAGGTTTTTTTAAGAAGTTACGTAATTTTAGCGCTTAAGCGCCATAAAAAGCACAGAATGAATGCATGTCTCCACCAGGAAATATAGTCCCAAAAGAAGACCTGCATTTATTGAAAAATTTACATGGCCGTGACTTCATAAGGCTGCAACTATTAGCAGGCAAAACATTGATTTTTAAGGTGGGTGTATCACTGAAACCAATGGCAGTCTGGAAGGAAGGAAAAAAAAATGTTTAACTCACTGTTCCAGTAGCATGCTTTGGGAAACGACTGTTAGTAACCTTATGTGTATGAAAATTAAATATATTAGGCTCAAAAAATGCAAAATGGGTGGTATGGTCCTTTAAGATTTGTGTTCGAGTTTACAGGATTAGTTAAAAAACAAACCCAAAACAAAACATAGAATTTGTGTGCGGTCAAACAGTTCTTAAAGGACAGTACCGGTGATTTTGCATGTTGAAGTCCAAAAAATACAGCCTGCATATCGTTACTGACAACCATTATGGTTTTCTAAAACATAAAACCAGATTTTAGTTGCTGTTATTTTGACACATACCCAAAACTTCAATCAAATGTTAAAGTGGTACACCCACCTTAAAATTCAATGCTAACCTGCCTGCTAACACGTTTGTCCGAAAGGTCGTTTTTCATTTCTTGGTAAAAGCTGTCTTCCTGGTGGAGACATACACGTTCTTCTGTGCAGCTCCGTGTTGGATCGGTTAAAAAAAGTTATTCGCCATCTTGTTTGCTGTGATGGATTACGTATCTCAACCACATTTCAAATATCTACAGGTTGATTTTATAGCATACTAGAATGAACTGAAACCAATGGTGGTCTAGAAGGTAGGAAAAACAATCTAATATTTACCGCTTTTCTTTTGGAAAATGGCTGCCAGTAATTCAACATGTATGCAGATTGCATATATTGGGCTCAAACATGCAAAACCACTGGTAATGGTCCTTTAAGATTTAAAAAATCTACTCAACATAGAGACCTCAATCATGTATTTTACTAACGAAATTCATCAATTCCGCCTTAAAGCTATACTATTTGATCCTTAAAAGACATTTTGATCAACACGTGACAAATTACGTTCTCATTCTTCAAATTGATGGGTGACTGTTCCTACCTGGGTGTGGGTGTTTGGCCGCTGGTTGCTGTCTTTGTCCCCAAATGTTTTCCTGCAGTTTTCCAGCCACTGTGGAGTTGGGAGGACAGGAAAGATTAAGAAACATGACAGAAAGAGAAAATAAATGAGGAAACATGACTTAAAATTCAAATAATAATCCGGTGACTTTAATAATAGAGGATAATAGAGGTGATGCAAATGCTGTTTTTTTTCTTTTTTTTGCTTGCATGTGTACATGTATGATTTTTTGTGCGTGTAATAGAGGCTTAGAGCAGATTTAATAAGAGCTGTACTCTGGAAATTAAAGAAAGCCTATTCCAGCGCTGAGGCTAGTATCTAACCCTTCAGGGAGCATTGCCGTCTCATTCAATTAGCGCCCCTGCATCCCAGAACCCTCTGCAATCTCATCTGTTCTTTCTATTCCCCTCCTCCTTCCTCTTTCTCTAACTGATTTAGGAGCGCTGAGGGTTATTTTTATCCCTTCAGCAGGGGATGTCACTACCGACGCAGGCACTAACTGCGGCTAAATCTACTCAGATCCAATGATTAGATGGAGCGGTGCGTTTATCTTTTAAAACCTCAGCTCTTTGTCTCCATGTCCTCTTGGCCTGCGACGGTGTGACGGCACAGAGATTCACACACACTTCCTACACTTCTGAGCTTTTAAGCAATTAAAGGACCATACCATCCATTTTGCATGTTTAAGGCTACCATATATACTCGAGTATAAGCCGATCTCGTGTATAAGCCGACCCCTTGATGTTGTTCCATCAGTTTATTTGTTTAGCAAATTACCTGTTTTCTGGGTATTGTCATAGTATTCTTGTGATTTTCTGAAAATAATCCACATACCGGTAAACATGATATTTATTTCAGCAGCTGATGACCATAACTGACCAATCACAACAGCATTTACTAGCCGATGCAAAATGTGCTGGATAAGATGTTTAGTCAGGAAATATCTCATTCTAAAGTATGATGTAAACTATTTTCCATAGATAGTGGTAATAATGGGTAGTATTTCCACCCCTGGAAATTTCCTTCTCTGGAATCAAATTTGAATTTCTCATGTATAAGCCGACCCCCTGATTAGCTTTGTGAAATTTGGTAATAAAAACTGGGCTTATACTTGAGTATACATGGTAATACATTCAATTTTCATACACGTAAGGTTACTGACAATAATTTCCCAAAGGATAAAACCGTATTTCAGCTTTCCTGATATTTCGCAAAATCTCTTAATCTTTCAAANTTTCCCAAAGGATAAAACCGTATTTCAGCTTTCCTGATATTTCGCAAAATCTCTTAATCTTTCAAATCTAATATTCAAGCGATACACCCACCTTAAAAATCAGTGTTTCGCCTGCTAATAGTTACACAGCCTTATGAAGTCACAGTCGTTTAAATTTTTCGATAAACGCAGGTCTTCTTTTGGGACTATATTCCCTGGTGGAGACATACATTCACTCTGTGGCTTTTATTATGCTTAAATGCTAAAATTACAAAACTTCGAAAAACCTGAACACACGTCTTCTTTGTGATGATGGATTACCTATCCCAAGAACGTTTCAAGTATCAACAAGTTGATTTTAATAGCGTACCAGAATGAACTGAAACCAATGGTGGTCTGGAAGGTAGAAAAACATTTACTTCACCGTTCCAGTAGTATGCTTTGGCAAATGATTGTCAGTAACCTTACGTGTATGAAAATTGAATATATTACGCTCAAACTTGCAAAATGGGTGGCATGATCCTTTAAGAGATGCTCCACACGAGGTCCCAAACACACGCATCCTGACGCAGCGAGTGAATGTTCAGGTGTGGCAGTCTTCAGAGCTGCAGGAGAGCAGCAGGAAAGGTGCAAAGATGAGAATGGGGAAAAGCAAATGTGACGTATGGGAAGCACATGCGCTGACTTACCTGCTCTGCTGCTTCCCTCTTGGCACTGTAGGTGTCCAGGTGTTCCTGCAACTCCAGCACACTAAACTTCAGAGTCTCTAGAAGTCCACATGAGACCAGCTATAACAGCAAGACAAGACACCACATACTTTAACTCACGACGGCACCAGGTACATACACACTACGTGACATGGAGAATCTACAAGACAAACAGGCAGTACGGAACATGCGCAACATGCAGCACTAACTCACAGGCGCTCGTTTTGCTAAATAAGAAAAATGCACCCGTTTTTATTTTAATTTCAGGTCTTTTACTGAGTGTAGCCATGCAGAACAGCCTCACCGTCTCTGCATCCAGCAGCACAGTGGGGCACTGGGAGCGGGACGTCATGACTTCCAGGGAGCTGAGGAACTGATTACCCATTCGCTGAAGCCTTTCACCAAGAAAGCGCACAGATGCATGTGTAATGGAGCCAAATTTCCTCTGAATGCTCTGTATTACACAAGGATGTGGGATATAAAAAAAAACAAAAAAAAAAAAAAAAAACAAAAGAAACAATGAAGATGGTTTTTGTAAATAAGGTTGTTGATGCAACACAGAGGATGCAACTGTGACCAGCAAAAACATAAAAACACCCCCAAAAAAACCCATTTTATTTTATTTATTTTATTGTTTTTTTACCTGAAAAAGTCGAGAGAACACATGGAATGTGTAAACAGCAGACGAACCATCGGTGTCTGACAACATCTGGTTGACATGGCAACGCCAAGCATCCTCCTCATTGTCATAGGCAACAGGCTGGAATGCTGCCAGGATGGCAGAGAGGAAAGGCGAAGGGGGCGGAGAGGCCTGGATCTCTGGGAAACAGTCTGCGTCACCCTCATCTTGACTGAAAAACACAAGGGGCCAATAAGCTCAATCCGACATGTTCTACACTCCCTCAGTCTTTGCTGAAGGACGAATGTAAACAAATACACGCACGCACACACACACGCTCAGCACTCATTGGAAGTAAACAACCTCGCATCATTCCATCTCTCTGCCTCCTTCACTGCAGACATTTACGCTGCAGTATATTGAGAGATCTAATCTCCAGCAGTCCACTAGCACAATAACAACGATGAGGCTATTAGCATTTTAGCATCATGTAAACATCTCTCTCTCTCTCGCTCGCTCACTCTCTCTCTCTGCCTCTCGCTCTCACACAGATACTCACAGGCCTGTCGGACCAAACAGCCTGAAGAAGCAGACAGAATACAAGTATCTAAAGCCTGCGCTGCCGAGCGCTGCAGCGGACACAGTCTCTGTCCTCATCCTCACCTTAACTATCGCCCCTCTCTCTCTCTCTCTCTCTCTCCTTGCCTGCTTCTTTCTCTAACGTCTGCAGCACGGCTGTGCTGCAACTGCTAACGGCACTACCGCACTGCACCCACACACAACTGCAGAGAGCTGACTGTGGGCTTAGGCTCTACACATCCTGACAAAATACAACACGGCTCCAAAACACAATAAGGCCCAACCTCACTGTGGCAGACTGGTTCCAAGCTGCTTTTTTTTTTTTTTTTTCTCTCCAACTTACATAAATCCTCATAAACAGGAAAAACTAAATTGTTCAGTGGATACCCACAGTTTTCAGACAGACAATCACAGAGAGTACACTCCACTCTCAACAGCTGCTCATCAATCAGATGTCGCTTAGCTGAGTGACAGACCTTGAGTTCAGTGACGTATGACAGGAAGAAGCTAAGCAAGTGTGTGTGTGTGTGTGTTTGCTTCTCCTTCATGCAGGCTGGTTTAAAGCCCTGACTGTCCTCCAGGTAGAATTGGCCCACCTTGAGGAGGGACAGTTTAAAGGAAGATTGGAGCCTCCCTTCACAGCAGCAGCAACCCACACTGGAGTCACACCAGGGAGTGAATTATCCATCACACTTTGTTCGTCTCTAGTCTAAACATACAGTAACAACTACCACCACCTTAAGCAGACACACCAGACCATGCTATTATCCACAGATAACACTTTTCATTTAAAAAAAAAAAAAAAAAAAAAAAACTAATTCAGCATGCTTAGCTCATCATAGAAATGTACAGTGCCATGAGAACGTATCTGCCCCTTCCTGATTTCTTCTAAGTTTATTTCTCACACTTATGTCCAACCATCAAACAAAATTTAACATAAGACAAAGACAACCCAAGTAAACAAAAAAATACAGTTTTTTAAATAATCACTTAAATTACTGAAGGGAAAAAAAAGCTATCCAACACCTAAATCACCCATGTGAAAAAGTAATCGTTTCCTTAAATAACTGGTTGTGCTGGTTTACTCAGGCTGTCTTTGTCTTATATTAAATTTTGTTTTAAATCTGACACAATTAAGTGTGACAAATATGCAAAAATAGCAGAAATCAGGAAGGAGGCAAACACTTTTTTACAGCACTGTAAATATTGCTTTCTAACTGAACAATTCATAGGAGAGGACTTTGTGCTCATCTCCATTATTTATGGTTTTCCAGTGACCCCATTGTGCTAAGAGGTATTTGCTAGTTCCCACACATCTTAATTATTTTCCCAAAGTAAATGTTTTGAAAGTAATGCAATATAAATGTTTAGAGGTACTCTCACGAGACAACATGGCCCCAGTTTTAAACCAGAACAGTGTAATTACTGCTTTCTTTACATGCTACACCTGGCTAATGCTTCCTGGATGCAAAAACTGTTGCTATTAGCAAAAACTCCTTTAACCATTGAAAATATGATGCATTACCTCTGTTTTTTTTTTTTTTTTTTTTTTTTAACCTCTGTCAACAGCCTCAATGCGCATTAAAAACATCAAAACATTACAACAATCATAACTGTTTCCATTACTGATGGAGCACATGAACGTTATGTGTCATGTCTTTTCTCTGGCACATGCTGTGTAGCAGTTCTGATTTAAGCTGAAGTTTTGTTTGCTTACCTGGACATGCTGGAGAAGTCAGCCTCCTCCTCCTCACAACGCTCATCCAGCTCCTTCAGAGCGAGGGTCACATCTTCCTCGCATACTGAGCCACAGATGCTGTCTGGGTCTGGATCAAGATCTGGGTCGGGTTCCAGTTCCGGCTCAGGGTCCTGTGGCAGGGGTGACGGTATAGGGAGGACTGTTTGGGATTCCTCCTCACAGAGGGACCCTGGAGGGGTGTCTATGGCCAGAGGCGGAGGGGGGGCTGGATCGAGATCATCTTGGGAGTCGTGGGGGTCTAGAGGATCCTGAGAGTCTTGGAGGTCACACAGCTCTGGTGGATCAGAGGGCAGAGGTGGGGCGCTGCAAAACCCGGTGTCTGTACTCACACTGCTGCTAAGTTCATCGGCTGCCGTCATGCTAACGGCGTCCTGNCCCGGTGTCTGTACTCACACTGCTGCTAAGTTCATCGGCTGCCGTCATGCTAACGGCGTCCTGTAACACAAAACCAGGCATGGGGATGATATCACATTAATACGATATCACACAATAAAATATATATACATGTATATATATATACATGTGTATATATATATATATATATATATATATATATATA